>JACVTC010000095.1:297500-425000 GCA_016946835.1 Neocallimastix lanati (nom. inval.) | reverse complement strand
AAATACTAACATTACTAATAATTATGATAATAATAGTAATAGTTCTTTAAATAATACTAATACTAATAATAATAATTATAATGAAAATAACAACAACATGATAAATAATAATAATAATAATATGAAAAACTTTATTAAATTAAATAGTCAAGAAGAAATGGAGAATATTATAAATATAATGATGATAAATCAAGCCAAATTAGCTAGTAATAGAAACAATTCCCTTTCCAATCAAAATGTAAATGAAAATGATAATTCCATTAATACAATAAATATGACAGAGCCAACTAGCTCTACAACTACCATTAATATGAATGAAAACACTGACTCCATTAATAATATATATATGAATAATACCTCTATGAATAATTTGAATATGAATAATACCTCTATGAATAATTTGAATATGAATAATACCTCTACGAATAATTTGAATATGAATAGTATCTCTGATAATAATCTAAATAGAAATACGAATCTTTTGTTGAAAAAATCGAAATCTCAATCCATTCACTCAAGTATGACCTCTCTTAGCAGTGAAAGACAAGAAAACCTTTTTAGATTTTATAGTTCTCTTGTAAAAGATAGCATAAATCGCAAAAATCGGATGAATTCATTACGTACGAATGGAAGTCAACAAAAATTAAGAGATAGTAGTAGTGATATCAATAATACCAATAATAATACTAATAATAATTATAATGGTAGTAATTATAACAATAAAAAAATTATTAGTAAAAGTCAACCAGATCTAATAAAGACCGATAGTAACTATATACAAGAAAGAGAAAAATTTTATAAAAGAATATTAAAATCTTATTATAGTGAAAGTGATATTTCATATCGCCGCAATAATAACAACAATAATAATAATGATATAAATAATATCAATAATTATAATAATTACAATAGTAATAATAATAATAATTATAATAATAATAATAATTATAATAATAATTATAATTATGATAATAATAATAATTATAACAATAACAATAATAATTATAACAATAACAATAATAATTATAACAATAATTATGATAATAATAATAATAATTATAATAATAATTATGATAATAATAATAATAATTATAATAATAATTATGATAATAATAATAATAATTATAATAATAATTATGATAATAATAATTATATTAGTAATTATGTCAATAATAATGATTATAATTATGATAATGGTAATTACAATAGTAATTATGTTAATAATAATAATTATGACAAAAGTAATTATGCTAATAATAATAATAATGATAATAATAATGATTATTCTAATAACAATAATATTGATAATATAAAAGATGATATAAATAATGTAAATGATAATATAAACAATAATATAAATAGTACAAATGATAATATATATAATGATGTCAATAATATAAATAATAATAATAATAATAATAATAATAATAATAATAATAATAATAATAATAATAATAATAATAATAATAATAATAATAATAATAATAATAATAATAATAATAATAATAATAATAATAATAATAATAATAATAATAATAATAATAATAATAATAATAATAATAATAATAATAATAATAATAATAATAATAATAATAATAATAATAATAATAATAATAATAATAATAATAATAATAATAATAATAATAATAATAATAATAATAATAATAATAATAATAATAATAATAATAATAATAATAATAGTAATAATAATAATAATAATAGTAATAATAATAATAATAATAATAGAAATTCTATTAATAACTATATTAATAATAGCAGGAATGATTTGAATAACAATAATAATAATAATAATATCAGTAATAGCAGGAATGATTTGAATAATAACAAAAATATGATTAATAACACTAGTAGTAGTAGAAATAATTTAAATTATAATAAAGATACTGATAATGGCAGGAATAATGCAGATAATAGAAATAGTTATAATAATAATGATGATGATAATAATGTTACTAGTAATGCTACTAGTAAGAGAAGGAATAATCAAACTGATAACAAGGATATTAATGAAAAAATCAATAATAGTAGGAATATAGATAGTAAGAGTAGTAGGAGTAGGAACACTCTAAGTGACAATAAAAAATACATTATTGATAATATTAATAAAAGTATAATTCATCTAAATGACAATAAAAATATTAGTAAAAGTATGAATAATCTAAGTGAAAACAAAAGTATTACCACTAGAATTAGTAAAAGTATGAACGGTCTAAGCGACATCAAAAATATTACTAATGATATCAGTAAAAGTAATAGGAATAAAGTCAGTGATACTAAAAATATTATTAATAATAGTGTTAATAGTAGGAGTAAGGTAAATGACATTGATAATAATAGTAACAGTAAAATCAGTAGGAATAAAGAAAATGACAACAAAAATGATAGTGTCAGTAAAAGAAGAAGGAATAAGATAGTTGATAAAGAGAATCTTACTAATAATGGTAGGAAGAATAATGTAAATGATGTCAAAAACGAAGATATTTCAAAGAATGGTAGTGAAGGTTTAAGTAGGAATCACGTAAATGACAACGATAATGAGAAAGTTGTTAATAATAGTAAGAAGAATGAAAATGCTAACAATGATATTGCTAATAAAACAAGCGATAACAGTAAGAAGAATAATGAAAGTGATGGCATAAATATGACAATGAACACTAGTAAAATTAAGAATAATATGGAATTTAACGAAACCTTAAATAAAAATTATTTTAATGTTATTACTGATAGTTTTGAGTTTCCAATGATGGAAGAAAATGTAGAGTATATAAAATTAGAATATGATTCAGCCAATAATGAATTTACAAGTATAATTGAGCCAAAAAGAAGAAAAAATTCGTATAAACCTATAATGAGTATAAGTTTTGAAAATGATATTGATGATCATCCATCAGATAAAGATACTAAGAATAGTACCATTAAAAGTGCTCAGAAAGAAGAGACCTTAAATAGTAATAAAGTAAAGAGAGAAAGTCCATTGAAAAAAATAAGTAAATATGATTCAAATTTAAATAAAAGTGAAAAATCAGTAAACGATACTCCTTCTAAAACTAAGGAAAACTCTAGTATGAATGATATTTTTAAAATGAGTCATACTAATAATATTTTATTTAAAGATGACAATAGTGATCATCATGCTCCAAAATTAAAAGAACATGCTAAAATAATAAATCATAAAAATGATGATAATAATAAAAAAGATAATAATAAAAATGATAGTAGTAAAAATAATAATAATAATAAAAATGATAATAATAAAAATGTTAATAATAAAAGTGATAACAACAAAAATGATAATAGTAGTAATAATAGTGATAATTATAGGAAAACTAAAATTAAAAATAATAATGATAATAATAATATTAATCAAAAAAGTATAAAGGTAAATAAGAAGGTTACTAATCAAAAAAGTATTGCTAATAATACTGACAACATTAGTCAAAAAGATATTAATACGAATGATACTAAACAAAAGAGTATCAGTAATAATAAGAATGGGGTTAATCATAAAAAAATAAATATTAATAATAATGAAGTAAATTATGATAGTATTAATAATAATGCTAGTTATAATAATAATGATAATAATAATAATAGTGGAAGTATTAACAACAACAATAACAATAGTAATAACAATAATAATTATGGAAGTATCAATAATAATAATAATAATAAAAGTAATAATAATAGTAATTATGGAACCATAAACAATAATGATGTTAACTATGGAAGTACTACTACTAATAATAATGAAAATCACAGAAGTATTCATAATAGTTATAGTAATGAAATTAATAATAATGTTAATTATGGAGATATTAATAATAGTAATAATAATGTAAATTATGGAAATGTCCATAGTAATAATAATATCAATTATGGAAGTACGCATAGTAATATTAATGAAATAAATAATAATGTTAATTATGGAAGTATTCATAATAATATTAATGAAATTAATAATGTTAATTACGGAGGTATGCATGGTAATAGTAATGAAATTAAAAATAATATTTATTATGAAAATATTAACAACAATAATAATGTTAATTATGGAAGTATTAACAACAGTAATAATAATATTAATTATGGAAGTGTTAACAACAGTAATAATAATATTAATTATGGAAGTGTTAACAACAGTAATAATAATATTAATTATGGAAGTGTTAACAACAGTAATAATACGAATTATGAAAGTATTAACAATAGTAATAATAATGTTAATTATGGAAGTATTAACAATAGTAATAATAATGTTAATTATGGAAGTATTAACAATAGTAATAGTAATGGTAATTATGGAAGTATTAATGGAAATAATAATAATCATGTGAATTATGGAAGTCTAAATAGTAATAATAATTACAATGTTAATTATGGAAGTCTTAATAGTAATAATAACGATATTAATCAAGGAAGTATTGGTAGAAATAGTAATAACATGTATGGTAATATTAAATATAGAATTAATAGTAATATTGGAATGATTAATCCAAGTATAGATCAAAATAATATCATTATTACTCCCATGGATACTTTAAATCGTAAAATTAGTGGAATTTACTTTGATAGCTATGGCTATTCCAGTAGTAGTCGAAGTGCAAGCTTAAATAATAATTCCAGTGTTTACAGTTTCATAGACATTTCTAATTTCAAAGGTAAAACGAAAAATGCGTTCCCAGATAGTTCATCTCCAATTCCACTTAGTGGTAAACAAATTCAAAATAACTTTTACCAACAATGAAATTATATTAATTTAATTTATGTTATAAAAAAAAAAAAAAGGAAAAAGAAAAAAGATATATCTATATAGCCAAAGTAGATAGTGTATGCTCACTAAAAAGTTTATTTTAAAAAAAAAAAAATGAATCATCTAAACTATTTATTAACTCAAAAAAAAAAAAAATATTAACTTCAACTATTAAATATATAATTACATTAATTAATTGTACATAATTAATTTATAATAGAAATTTTTAATAATTTCTTTTTCTTTTTCTCTCTTTTTTTTTTTTTTTATCATTAGAATAGTGATAATATAAAACTTAAAAGTATTTATTATTATATTATTATTATTTTTTTTTTCCTCATTTAGTATTAAGTAATTTAATTTATATATATATATATATATACATATTTTTTTTATCATTAAATTGGAATACAATTTAATACATACAATACAATTTTTATTTTTTTTTTATTTTATAATTTTTACAATTAATTTTAATTTTTTTCATTTTTTTTTTCATTATTACAGTACCATACAATTTTTAGATTTATTATTAATTTTTACCATTATAGTTAATATTTTCATTCAATTAGATAGGGTAGGGATCACCTTATTGAAAAAAAAAATATTAATATATATTAAAAAAAAATAAAAGATTCAAATATATATATTTATAAATATTAAATATTAAATATATATATATATTTGTTATTAAATTATTATTATTTTTTTTTTATTATTATTTAAATATTATTATGTTTATCATATTCATTATAATATTTCACTATTAATACGAATAATTAAAAATGATAAAAAAAAAAAAAAAAAAAAAAAAAGAACATATTAAATAATAAAATAAAATAAATAGTTAAACTTTAAAAAAATATATATATTTACTCATTATCTTTAATATAAAAGTTAATAATTATAGATTTTTTTTTATTTTTATTTTTTTTTTCTATATGTATTACACATTGCGTTTTTCTTATTTAATTTTAAATTTTATTACTATCGTTATATATTTTTTTTATATACCTTTTTTTACTCAAATTTTTTCTTTTTCATCCTTATATTAAGTTTTAATGAATATTCTAAAAATTTTTTTAATAATAAAATAATATTATGAATTAATCCTATCAGATCAGATTGTATAAATTTTTTTTTTTTTATTATGGTAAAAAAAGAAAAATGAAGAATATCTAGAAATTATGAAATTATGATCCCCTCAGAAACCATACAGCTTAGGTTCCATCATTGGGAATCATCAAACTAAAAGATCGACAAATTAATTGTATTACGTTTGTTAGAAACTCCGCAATCCCCACAAAATACGGAACAGTTGACGAAGTTGAACTTTGTTTAAAAATATTGTCAACTAATCATAAATATAGAGATCATCGATGAAATTTAAAGTATCTAATACCATCACGTTTTTCATCATTCCATCCCATTAATGTTCCAACTGACACAAAGATCACACCTAATTCGAGAAATCCAAAAGAATCCCAACTGATACTTAGGATATTGAAATGTTAAGTTTCTGTTTTTTTTTTTTTTTTTTTAAAAATACATGAAGTTTAAATACATGAAATTTTTTTTTTTTTTTTTTATATTAATATTAAAAAACTACGTTATGAGATTCGAGGACGAAAAGGCCTCTAACTCTTCCCATTCATCGAAGATAACTCCATGTGGATGAAAATTATCATTCGAATCTGTATCAGAATTTCTTCTTTGCCTTATCGTTACGACGTCGACGCTCTTGACAACGGTAGGTCTAACACTATACAAATCGATCATGGAGTAAAAATCACCAATCACAATAGGCATAACGTTAGTAAGGAATTCCGCAAGCCCCACAAAATATGAAATCGGGAAAGAAGACTCGTTCGAAGGTGATTGAAAAATATTATTAATATATCGCCTTCTTTCCCCCGAGCCGATCTTTAAGATTTCAAATACTGCATTTCCGCCAAGAAGGAGACACAGCACGTAAAAATTGATATTATCATCAAAATCTTCCTCTTTATCATCAGGAATGTTCAATGATTTCTCATGAACAATAAGAGAAAAATTAATAAAAATTTCATCAACAAAGGGAATGAAATGTTGCCTAAATTCTTCAAATTTAGGACATAAAAGTATCCAGTGTGTAAAACTAGGTATGCTGTTACTCTCACCACAACAAGGGCAGTATGTTGGGCAATTTTCTGATACTAGATTACTTTTAACATATGTTTTTACATAAAATTTGAATCCACATTTAATTCGTCCAATCCAAAAAAATCCAAGAGAAAATTGTGAATATTTAAGTGATAGACGTTGAATAAATTTTTTAAAACCAAATTTAAATTTCTTGTATTTTGTAGATCTGATCGCAGGAGAGCTTGAATAATGAATATTTTCCCAGTAAAACTTCCTTATTTCTCCAGGAAGTTTATTATTGTGCTTGTATACTGCTAAACTCCGTGCTTTTTTCGTTCATGAATAGTGAGAAAGTGTAGGTATATTTTTGACTAAATGAGAAATAATACAAGAAGAATCTTTCCACTTTTTAAAGCATCGAATCATCGCCTTAGCACAAAAACTAGCTATAGGAGGTATAGAAAGCTCCTTAGACATATTGTAAATTGAAGTATTGGAGGTTTTATTTTTAAACCCGAAACTCCAATACAAACCTCGATTAAAAGCAGTTTGAGCTTTTTCAGTATTCTTTTTATTTGAACCAAGTAAGGGAGCATAATAAAGAACTGAACTAAGGACAAAATAAACTAGTATACGAGTTTTAAAGTAGAAAGGAACATTCCTATTGGTTAAAAATCTAAAGAAAGAGTTAACTGTATAATTAATTTTACTATTCATCTTAGCAATAATAGGTTTTAAATCCAACGATTCATTAAAAGGTATACCAAGATATGAATATTGATTAGTGCTTGGTATATAGTTCATACCAAGTTTAAATGTAGGATTTTCATAATGTCTTTTTTTTTTTTTTTTTTTTTTTTTTTTTTAACGGCAGTAAACTTGTTTCATCTTTATTAATTAAATATTTGATAAAATACATGTAATAAAATAATAAAAAAAAAAAAAAGATAAAAAAATAAACAAAAAATAAAACACAAAATAAAAATAAAATAATGGTATAATATATTCTAGTTTCATTTAATTAATATTTGTAAGACTTCACAAGGGCATTATTATACTGAAGTATAATAATTAACTTTGACTTCGCAATGTTAATCATAATTTAAAGATACAAAATTATGATCTTCATTGGTTGCGCTAGCCCTGCTGGCCTGTCTTACTGTTTCTTCAGCATTGACGCTCTTGGTAGTAGTAGTACGATTCGATTTGAACCTATTGAACAAAGACCATTGCTGGCCAATAGCAATAGGTATAATCGATTGGAGAAGTGCCGCAGTAACCACTAAGAACGGAGTATCAGAATAAGCACCTGATTTCATCTGGCACTTAAATAGATCCTTCCATTCCCTTGTACTGTTATTAATACTTCGACCTCCAAGAAGGAAATTAAACGCTTTTTCACACACACTAGAATCAATATATACATTATTTTCAATACTATTACTAACATTACTAAAAATACTATTACTAATATTATTATTACTATTATAACTATTACTATTATTACTATTACTATTATCATTATTACTATTAACAATATCATTTGTTAGGTTGCCACGGTAAAAAGCATTATATAAAAATAAAATTTTATCATTAACTTTACTACGAGTATGATTGAAAAAGGGACAATCAATTAACCAATGACTTATCCATTGTTTATTACTTTTACAACAGGGACAAAAATTAGGACACATTTGGTCCACTATTTTTGCAGCTTTAGCAATTCTAGCATCTAATCTATATCCGCTTCGTGCTCTCAATAGCCAATAGAAACCATATGAAAGATCAGGATAGTCATAACAAAGTTTTATAAATTTTGATGTTTCTTCGAATTTGTTTTTGTCATAAAACTCAGCTTTAATAGAATTGATTTTCATATCTCTTTTCCAATAAAAATCCTTGATTTTATTATCGTTATTACCTCTTTTCTCTAGTTTACGTTTAAGAGTTCTACTTTCTTTTGTCCAAGTATATTTTCTAGATTTTGGAATATTATTAACTAAATAGGAAATAATACAATTTGAATTTTTCCATTTATCAAAACATTTGACCTGAGACAAAGCACACTTAGCTGACAATGGAGGAATATGTAAATCTTTTGAAATAGAATATACATTAATAAATGATTTGGCTTTTTGTATACCTGCAATCCATCTTAATCCTTTATTAATTAATTTCTGAGTATTATTTGTTCTCGTTTTATTTGAACCAAGTAAAGGTGCAAAGTAAGAGACTTTACTAAGTACATAAGAGTTAATTATAATCTTCTTAAATGGAATAGGAATTTTGGAATTTGAAAGAAATTTACTAACAGAAAAGAGAGCTTTAGTAACTTTAGAGTTAAGTAATTTAATAATAGGTTTCAACGATAAGCTTTTATCAAATGGTATACCTAAATAGGTATAACATTTAGTTATTGGAATTGGTTGACCAGCAAGATAAAAAGTAGGATCTCTTTTATTTTGAAAAAGAGGTGTGTCTGGTCGAATCACCATCGTTGCACACTTGTTAATTCCAAAATTCATCATATTAAATTTAGCCCATTCATTTACCTTCTTAAGCATTTTTTTCAACTTAGTTCTTGACAGTGCGCATAGAACAATATCATCTGCAAAGAGTCCACCACAACATCTAGATTCGCCTAAAGGAATTCCAAGTTCTGAAACATCATTAAAAATGTCATTAATAAAAAGATTGAAAAGAATTGGTGATAGTGGACAACCTTGTCTAACTCCTTTCATAATATTAAAAGATTCCGAATATTAATCATCAATTTTAACACTGGCTTTGGATGTCAAATATAGATTTTTATAAATTGATAACATTTACCTCTAATACCTAAAGCATCTAATTTATATAAAATATTACCTATTGGAACAGAATCATATGCCTTTTTTAAATCTAGAAAAGCTAGGTAAGTTTCTTTATTATCATTTTTACGCCTTTGACAAATTTCTCGAATTGAAATAAATAAACTAACACATTCTTCTTTAGTACGAAATCCAAATTGCTCTGGCCTAATAAAATTATTTTTAAGTCCATATTCTGAAATTCTTTTGGAGACTATTTTCGAAATGAGTTTAATACCATTGTTAATCAGAGAGATACCTCGATAATTGTCACAATCAGATAGATCATCTCCTTTTTTAGGAATAGATATAATACTTGCTTCATTCCATGAGCTAGGAAATTCTCCATTCCAAATTCTTGAGTATATCTTCTGTAAACAATTTAAACCAGAAGAAGAATTATTTACTGAATTTTCGTCATCCGGAGGAATTAAAGCTTTATAAAATTCAATAGGAATTCCATCCGGGCCTGAAGCTTTAAAATTTGGAGTAGCCAAAATTGCTTCTCTAATTTCTTCTATACTGATGTCTTGATTTATATCCCATTCAATGTGTCTCGTATACCTAATTGTTCCATTGGAAAATTTATTAGACCATTCGATTAATGCACTATTGATATCAGAATGGCTTGAAGCAAGTTTTTTATAGTGATTGTGCCATACTTCTAACTGTTCTTTAGTAGAAGTAGCTAGTTTACCATTTTTGTCCTTTACTGGAGAATTTGACAAATTTTTAAATTTATCTACTTTTGCTGTTGTTTTAAGCCATTTCCAAGCTTTCTTAGGGTTATGAGATTTCATATATTCACATCCTGTATTAATCCAATGTTGGTATTCAGTTTTCCTATAAATATTACACATATGATGAATAATTTTGCACATTCTATTATATTTATCAATTAATTCTTCAAATTCATCTAAATTATGATAAGAACCTCTTCTTTTAATGGATTTATATAATTTCATTTTGAGTTTTTGCAAATTAAATATTTTCTGCGACATATGAAAAAAAGATTTTCGAACTTCTGAAATTGACGTGATATTAAGTTCCTTAGCAATATTGAATGAAGTTGAAATAAATTTCTTAGAAATATCATCAATACTAATATTAGGATCTGGAATCACTTCCTCTAATACACTAAAATAGTTGTTGTCAAAAATTGATTCTTTTTCATTTATACATTTTAATCTATCCCATTTAACTGTCTTTTTAGGCAGAGAGAAAGAATTATCTGAATTAACTGATGAAAAACATTTACCTTTTATTAATAAAGGTTTATGATCTGAAATGGAGGGAAAGTCAATAAAAGTACCATATGAAAGTAAATCTAACATATGATCATTGACAATCGCATGATCTATATCAGATTCTCTATTACCTCTACTCCATGAAATTGGGGAGCCCCATAAGGGAAGAATTTTCCAATTACTAAATTTTGAGAGCAAATTACCTAATTTCTCAGTAGGTAAATTAAAATCACCAACCAACATTGAAGGATGAGAAGAGTGACTATTTAACCAAGACAATATTTCAATTCGAGCAGCTCTAGCATGAAGGCTATGGCCACTATGAGGTACGTACACATTACCAATAGAACATTTAGTGAAATTCCAAAAATTATAAGTATACAAGGAAATAATATACTCATAAGTGTTGTTTTCAAGAGAGGCTTGACAAGAATTATGAAACCCAATATAAAGACCTCTTTTACCGGGAATTTCATTATTAGCTTTTTTGAAGAAATGTTTGTAGTTTTTTAATGATACTCGACATGGATATTTACTGCTAGAACCTGAACGATTTCCTGTTTCCTGAAAGCATAAGAAAAGTGGTTTGTACATTGAAATAAAGAATTCAACACTGTCTTTTTTATCAAAGTTCCATCCATTAGTATTCCAACTGACACATAGAGAAAATTCTTTAACTGTATCATTATTAATATGAGTGTTATTAATATTATTGGAATTATTATAATTTATTGAACTGAAATTTGAATTTGAATCTGAGCTTGAAACTGAATTTAAACATAAATTTGAAATTGAACTGGAACTTGTACTTGAACTTGAACTTGAACTTGAACTTGAACTTGTACTTGAACTTGTACTTGAACTTGAACTTGTACTTGAACTTGGACTTGAACTTGAACTTGAACCTGTACTTGAGCTTGTTTTTTTTTTTTTTTTTTTTTTTTTTTTTTTTTTAGACAGGGAAGAGAATACACTTCCAAAACTTTATTAAATTTTATTTTAAAAAATACATGTAGGTGAAAAGTACATTTGAAATTAAAAATAAAAAATTAAAAAATAAAAAAATAAAAAAGCTCGAAAATACTATGTATTTCGGCAAGTTGTACTATGCGGGAATTTTTCCCTTCCTATCAAATAAAAAAGAAATAAAACCTAGAAGTAACATCTTTAAAATAGATAGTGTGGTGTCCACTAAACTCTCCCCGGACTCATCATTTATTGAACTACTAGGGAGAGATTCATCCTTCGTAGCAATAGATGACGATCCTGTATTATCATTATGCCTTATCAGTACGACGTCGACGCTCTTGGATAAGTTTGGTATTTTGCAATACCTATCAAATAATAGCTCAAACGAACTACTAATGATAGGTATTGCACTTGTTAAGAATTCCGCCAAGCCCACAATTTTTGGAACAGGTGACTCAGATGAACCTTTGAAAAGTAGTTCATTTAATTGTCTCTGTTCCCCACTATCGAAATGTAGCTCATTTAAAACTAAAGTCCCACCAAGAAGGAACACGTATATATAATGATTGATATAATCTTCAAAATTAGAAATAGAGTCATAGGAAGAAAGAGGATTAAACACTCTAATCTTCCTAAGGAATAAAACATAGAGATCATCGATGAAATTTAAAGAATTCCATCTAAAAGATGCAAGAGCATCGCATTTAAAAATCCAATGTTCAAAAGATTGTTTATCTTCGCCACAACAGGGGCAAGACTTGGGACAATCTTCTGAAACTCTACCCATTCTAATAGCAATAGTAGTATTGTATTTATAACCACAGCGTAAACGAATAATCCACGAAAACCCTAAGTTGAATTGGGGATATTTTAAACTAAGCATAATTATAGCTTTATTGTTTGAGAACTTATTACGATCGTAATTTTGACCTTTAATACCTTGAAATTTGGCAACTGATTTCCAGTAACGTTCTAAAATATCGTCATATTTTTCACATTTATATTTTTTGATTTTTTTATACAGTGTTCTAGATTCTTTAGTCCAGGAATAATAATGCATTTTGGGAATAGATTTAATAAGATCCTTTATAATACAGTTTGATTTACTCCATTTTGCAAATGATTTAATCTGTAAGGCTGCGCAGACACCAGCAATAGGAGGAATGCTTAGATCTCGAGATAAAGCATAAGTACTCATAGTAGAATTATGTCTAATATAGTCGTTGTCTTCTGAACTTGTTTTACCATTTTTAGAGAAGGAGCCGATACACCAAAATAGACCAGTATTAATTAATGTTTGAATTCTGGCCGTTCTAGATTTGTTTGAACCAAGTAAAGGAGAATAATAAATTACTTTACTAATAACAAAGGATTGAAGAACTTTTTTCTTGTATGCAATAGGGATAAGTTTATTTGAGAAGAAATGTGTAAATGAAAGAAGGGATTTTCTAACTTTAAAAGGCATGTGAGATATAATGTGTTCTAGTAAGAGATCATCAGAAAAAGGAATACCAAGATAAATATAACTAGACACTTTAGGAATAGCATTCATTCCTAAATAGAAGGTTGGGTCACTATAGTTTGGAGGAGATTGGAAGTTCATTGGTTTTATAACCATAGTTGCACATTTTTCAATACCAAAAGTCATTTCATTTAAATTAGCCCATCTATGTACCTTTTTTAGTAATTTTTCTAGATTTTTTGCACTTGGAGCAATGAGGGCAACATCATCAGCAAAGAGTCCACCACAACACTTTTTTCTTCCAATATTAACAGTACTTGAGCTTGTACTTAAACTTGTACTTGAACTTGAACTTGAGCTTGTACTTGAACTTGTACTTGAACTTGAACTTGAGCTTGTACTTGAACTTGAACATGAATCTGTATTTGAACTTGAATTTGAATTTTGACTTGAATCTGCATTTGAATTTGAATAGTGAATAAATTGATATTATAAGATGAATTCACTTTTTCTGATAAGGCAAAATGTTCAAGAAAGGCAAGAAAGGTAAATTTATCCTTAAATTTTCTTCTTTGACAAATGTAAAGTTTCTGATTTTTGAAATAAATCCAAAATAGAATAAGAAGGAAGTAAGGAAAAATTATAGAAAGATTTTCATCCGTTAAAAAATGTTTTAATCACAAACTTTGCAGGGAACAAAAAAAAAAATAAAATAAAATAAAATCAAAAAATAAAATAAAATAATGGAATAACATAGATATAACCCAAATTAACCAACACCAATACGTAATTAACCACCATATACAATAATAGGCAACACAAAAATAAACACTTCATTTAAAGTTTTTATTCACATTAATTATTTTTAATAATAAATTTATTTAGAAAAAAATTATTTATTAATTTTCACATACATTAATTTCTAAGATTAACGAATTTAAATTTATACTATATATAATATTTGTAAATATTTAAATTTTTGAAAGATATATTATAATATTACTAATTAAATTGATGTTTCCATCATGAACATTTTCTTTCTTTAATTTTTAACATAAAATTAACAATTAAAGATACTATATTAAAATTATATATATTTGATATTAGTCCAATTATTCCTTTTATAAAATATTAAAATTATAATTTAATTTAATGAATTTAATTTTCAGCGGCAACTGGAGCAGCTTCAGCTTCAGTGGCTGGAGTTTCAGCAGCAGCAGCAATAGCTTCAGTGTTTTCAACAGCATTTTCAATCTTTTCAGCTTCTTCTTTAGTGAAGTTAAGAGCTACCTTTAAGCTAATAGCTCTACCGTCAATAATCTTGTTTGAGCATTCAACAAGGATTTTCTTTTGAACTTCTTCGTTTTCGACTTCAATGAAACCGAAACCCTTGGACTTACCACCCTTGTAACGGGCAACGTGGACCTTTGAGACTTCATAGTCCTTGAAAGCTTCTCTAAGCTTTTCATCATCAGTCTTGAATGGTAAGTTGGCAACGTAGATAGTAGTCTTTGATGGTTCACCACCTTCTCTTGGCTTACGTTGGTGGTATCTCTTCTTTCTGAAACGAGTCTTACTCTTGTTACTACCTTCAGTATTGCTTTCAGAACCACTGCTTTCATTCTTACCTTCATCGTTAGAGGAGGCATCATCAGCACTAGCTTCAGTTTCCTTCTTTTCCTTCTTATCATTGTTCTTTCTACGACGGAAACTGTTGTTACTACGACGACCCTTACCTCTTAAGCTACGACGGCTACCTCTTCTTTTGGTAGTTTCAGACTTTTCCTTAGCAAGTTCAACCTTTAATGGTCTACCTTCGAATTCCTTCTTATCGAATTGTTCAACACACTTCTTGGCTTCTTCTTCATCATCGAAAGTAATAAAACCGTAACCAACAGAAACATCCTTACGCTTGTTAATTGCAGCATCAACAAACTTTAAGTCCTTGAAGAATTCCTTTAATTGTTCATCAGTAACCTTGTAATCAAGATTACCAACAAAGACCTTAATGGTGTTACCTTCAGAACTAACAGTATTAGTTTCTTCAACTTCAACATTTTCAGCTGGAACTTCGACAGCTGGAGTTTCAGTGGCAGTAGTAGCGTCAGCCATTTCTTTATTTTATTTTAAATTAATATATATATATATTTTATTAATTATTAAATTTTTATTTTTTTTTATTTAATTTTACTTTTCATATTTAATCTTTATTCATAATTCAATGAACGCCTAACATATAAACATAACATTTCCTATAACTATTCTCTTTTTTTTTATTATTTATTTAAATAATTTCTATTTATTCTCTTAATTAGATACCAACCTTCTAATTTTTCAATAATGTTTTCGTAAATAAAAAACTTTTCAAAGTTTTTGTGTGTGCTTTTTTAACTATTTATTTATTCCAAAAAGAAAAATAAATTTCTTTTTTATTTTTTTTCCTAATAATTCTTCTGTACTAAATTGGAATTGGAAAAAAAAATTTTTTTTAGAACAAAAATTCGTTTTTTTATATGTTTTTTTTTTTTTTTATATATATATATATGACTATAGTTATATTAATATTAATTTATAATTTATAATTATTCATATCAAATACAAAAAAATTTCCAAATATATTAATTCAGACTGAGATGATGTAATATAAAAATCAATACAATGATACTATAAAAATAATATATGAATTTATATATAAACTTGTATAAATTGCAATATAAGTTACCTATATTAAATATATATAGTTATTTCCATTTATTCTCTTTTATTATATATGTATATCATAAAAATAATATATATAAATATATCAAAAGCCATTTTATATATTCTATACTATATATTCTATTTATAAATATAATATATATAAAATTATTTTCGAAACAATTTATTATTTATTATTTTTTTAAAAAAAAAATAAATATATAAATAAATAAAATAAATAATTCTAAATAATTATTTATTTAAATTTTATTTATTTAAATTTTTAATAATTTATAATAATTTTAAATTGTGTACAATTAATCTCAAAATATTTGTATATATTATATTAAATCGAAACAATATTATATTTTATTTTAATTTATATATTATATTGTATATTATTAATTTAATGACTTATATTTATAAATATATTTTTTTAATTGAAAATTTTTATTAATTTAATTAATACTTTTTTGTAAAAAAGATGTTTTTAATTTTCAGAGGTTTGATTAGTATTCAATAACATTATTTCAATAGAATATTTTTATATATAAAGATATATATTTTAAATATAATAATTTAATATAATATTATAAATATATAATCAATAACAAAATTTTTTATATCATAAAAAGGATAATATATTTTAAGTCGAGTAAAATAAAAGCCATAATAAATCACAATATATTATTTTATATTATTTTATAATATTACATTAATTATTTTCTATTAATATATTAATACATTTTTTATTTCTTATTTGTATATATAATCTTGATATTAATATTAATAATAAATAAATAAATAAAGTATATAATAAGTAAAAATGTATTAATTAAATAAATAAATATAACATATATATATCAAAATAAAAAAAATTGATGAATAAATATATAATAAAAAATAATTAATATATATTCCTACTATTCATAATATATAGATTATTAAAACAATAGAAATAATATCTATATATATTCATATAATATATAATATATGCTTATATGAACAATAATAATTACAATTTATATTTTTATAACTTTTTTATTAATTTTTTGGTATTAAAAATTATATATATAATTATATTTTTTTATTTATCTTTATTTAATATATAAATATACATCTATCAAGATAATGATTGCTATACAGGCTGTTAAGTATTATTAAAACAACATTAAGAACATAGCTAATATTCTTATTTAGAAATCGCAAAATAAATTCTCATAATTATCAGATGTTTGCAATACAAGTTAAGGTTACAACAACATTTTTGTTTTATTTTTTTTTTTCAATCTGTCACTGCTTATAGAACAAATATAAATATTATGTGAACTTCTATTGCAAGAACAATATGTACGCTGAAATAGATTTCATGTACACAGATAAAATTGTTTATATTCCAAATTGATATGAGAATGAGAATATTGAATACCGCTATATAACTTTATAACTAATAAATAATAATATGAATTGTACAGCATATTATTTATACTAGCATTGTAAATCTTTTTAGTTATTTATTTTCATTTTCTTCATTAATATATTATTAAATAATAAGTAATAAATAATAAAACTTAACTAATAAAATTTAAATAGTAAAAAAACAAATATTAATAATAAATTTTAAATTTTAAATAATAAATAATAAATAATAAAATAGAAATAATAAAATAGAAATAATAAAATAAAATAACATATTATATATAGTATTAAATTTTTAAATAATAAAATGG
Organism: Neocallimastix lanati (nom. inval.); assembly: GCA_016946835.1. NCBI lineage: Eukaryota > Fungi > Neocallimastigomycota > Neocallimastigomycetes > Neocallimastigales > Neocallimastigaceae > Neocallimastix > Neocallimastix lanati (nom. inval.). Next base: position 407,151 of record JACVTC010000095.1, on the reverse strand, counting down.
AATAAAATATTAATAATAAATAATAAAATATTAATAATAAATAATAAAATATTAATAATAAATAATAAAATATTAATAATAAATAATAAAATATTAATAATAAATAATAAAAAATTAATATATATGTAATAAAAGTTAACAAAAACAAAATATAATAAATATTAAATAGAATTAAAAAAAAATTATCTGTTTGTTGATATAAAAATATATTACATTATTTTACATAATATAAAAATTAAATTCAATAAATATTGTGTAATATTTCCAAACCTTTTTTTTTTTTCATATTAAATAAATAATAAATAAATTTAAATAAATATTTAAAGTACATTTCACAAAGGAAAATAAATAATTATAAGGGAAAATATATAATAATTAATTTCTATTTTAATTATACAAGAAAATAAAGTTATTTAAAAATACAATAAAAAAATAAAAGAACTAGAGGTATATATATTAATATATATTATTATTATTTATTATTTATTTATATATTTATTATTTATTATTTATTATTTATTTATTATTATTTATTTGTTTATTTATTTATTTATTTATTTATTATTAGAGAATTCTCATATAATGAAATAAATATAAAATAAAAAGTACATAAAGTAAAAAAAATTAAATTATGATTGAATATTTTTTATAAATAAATAAAGAAATTTTATACAATTTAAAAAGCTATTTCCTTCATTTATTATAATATATTATATAAAAATGTTGGTAATACAAAAAGCTTTTCTTCATTTACTAATGAATTATTATAATTCCTTAACTTTAATTTTTAATATTGATTTAATAAATGATAATTTAATCAATTTTATTATTTGTTGTAACATTCCTATGTATATTTAATATTATTATTTACATAGTACATTTTATTTATTTATATTTCATTATTTATAAATTATTATTTATTATATTATTCTCTGCCTAATTTATATTATATTATTTATATATTATCTATATTTATTATTTATATTTCATTATTTATATTTTATTATCTATATTTTATTACTTATATTTTATTATTTATATTTATTATTTATATTTATTATTTATATTTTATTATCTATATTTCATTATTTATATTTTTTATTATTCTATATAATTTAGATATTATAATTTTACTTTTAGTTTATTGTTATAAAGCAATAAGTAAATCTTTATCCTTACCTAGTGAACTAAAAGAACAAAAAAAAAAAAAATCAAGTTAAATTTTTAAAAATAAATAAATAAATAAATATTAATTGTAAATTAATAAAAATTTTTAAAAATAAATAAATAAATATTAATTATAAATTAATAAAAAAAATAAAAAAGTTAAATTATTAATAATTTGCAATTATTAATTATTTAACTTTTTTATTTTTTTTTATTATTAACCTCTTTTATAATTTTATATTATGCTAGAAGTTTGCCTCAACTTCATATAACTATTATATAACTTTATTTAAATTTTAATAAAAAAATAAAGTTATTAAGCTAAATTAATTAATTAAATTTAATAAATTTAATCAATAATTGATAATTATTATAAAATTAAATTAATATAATTACTAATTCATATAGTAATAATACTATTATTTAAAGTTATTTAATGTATCTTCATTCTTAACTATATAAACTATTCAAATAAATCATCTAATTTATAAAATTCTCTATTCTTATTAAAATATATTATTTCCAATTGTACTATACTTTATACTCTCATTATATATAAATATATATGTAACTTAATAATTTATACATTTCATTATTTTTTAATTAACTATAGATTTTTGTTCATTTTGTGTTACATTTGTAATTTATATTAATAAATATATTTCATTTACAGATTTTATTAGTAATTTAAATATAATTTATTATTTTTTTTTTCTCGAATACTTTTATTATATCATTTATTAGTTATAACAGTTATAATTATTATTAGAGATATTATTTGAGATGTATTTATTTTCATGGGTTATTTTTAAATAACTTTTTAAAAATAAAAGTTATAGTAACCATGAAAAAGTAAATGAGTAAATATACAAATAAAAATTTATATATTGATATTTATTTCAATTTTTAAAATTTTTATTTAGAATTGTAAAGATAATAAATAACTCTATTATTAATATATAGAGTTATATATATATAACAATTTCTATGAATTAATATATTAAATATATGTCAATAAATATATAGAAGAGTTGAGTTGTTATAAACAATTTTCTAATGTAATTTCGTTATATTCATTCTTAACTTTTTTTGTTCTTTAAAATTAAAAAAAAAATTAATTTTATATATTGATAATATATTGCTTATATATTTCAAAGATAGTCTTTTTATTAAAAGAATTTACCATATATAAAAAATGAATCAGATTTGTATTTCATTTTATATATTTATTCATTTTTATACTCATTTCTATATTTATTTTAAATATATATATAATATTCATTTAATATTTAAACCATTTATTATTAATATTATTCATCAATTTATAAATTTTATTATTTATTATTTATTATTTATTATTTATTATTTATTATTTTATTATATTATATTTATTATTTATTATTTATTATTATTTATTATTTATTATTTATTATTCAATTATTTATTATTTATTATTTATTATTTATTATTTATTATTTATTATTCAATTATTTATTATTTTTTTATTTATTATTTATTATTTATTATTTATTTATATAATTTATTATTTATTATTTACTATTTATTCTTTTTTTTTTAAAAAAAAAATAAATAATAATTATAATACTTGTTTATAATTAAAATGAAAAAAATATGAAATATAGTGTTATACCTTTATTTATTTATACTATTTAAATAACATAAATTGGGTGAAAAAAATTAAATGGCATTTGTATTTATTTTCTCCTAAATAAATATTATTTTTATTTTTAAAATAGTGCTTTAAATTGCATGATAAAAAAATTTTACTAATTTTCTTTTTTATAATTTGTAAAATATTTAAATAAATAATAAAAAATAAAAAATAAATAATTAATAAATAATTAATAATTAATAATTAATAATAAATAGTATCAAAAATAATTAATAAAATAAAAATAAAAAAATAAAAAGTAATAATTAAATAATGATATTAATAATTAAATAATATTTACTTTTAATATAATTTTTAAACAATTAGACAAGCTTTTTAGGGTTAATTAAATACTATACTAAAGTTAATTCATGCTTTTATTCTATTTTTCAACGAGTTTAGTAGTAAATATACCATAAAATTACAACGCTATATCTATTGTAATCCAAACAATTATTTATTATTTATTTATTATTTATTTATTATTTATATATTTATTTATTATTTATATATTTATTTATTTATTTATTATTTATTTATTATTTATTCATTCAATTATTATTTATTTTATTTTGACTTTTTTTGTCATAATTTAATAAAATAAATAGAAAGAATTGTTTAAATATTATATTCTTTATGTATCAATATAATTATTTATTATTATTTATTCTTATTTATTTTATACTTCTTTTAATAATATTGTATAATCTTGTTCTTATTTATTGGATTCTTTATATTTCAATTCATTATTTATTTATTATTTATTTATTTATTCATCTTTAATTATTTATTTATAAATTATTTATGTATTTATTTATTGATTATTGATTATTTATTCATTTTTGATAAATCTATTCTATTCTACTCCATACTCTTCATATATTCTATAGACTTCAAATATTCTATATATTTTATATAATTCATATATTAACTATTTAATTCATTTTATATATACAATTCACTATATGTATTTATTGTATATATACATATTTTATATATATATATTATATTATTAATATGATCTTTTCAATTATTTAAAATGTTATCATATATTATTTATTATATTAGATTAATTCTATATTATATATTCAATATGAAAATTTTTCTAAGCCATAGAATTGATTATTAGTGGATGATAGGATATTGAATATATAAATAATAATTTTTATAAATTATATATAATTATTAATTATTCATTTTACATAATAAATTATATTATATTGTACTACTTATTGATAAAACTTTAATATTATTGTTGAAAGTTGGTGGGTTTAAATGATCAAAATAATAATAATAAATTAATTAATAATACTTATAATTAATCAATAATAATAAATAATAATTAATAATAATTAAATAGTTAATAACAAATATTAATTAGTAAATATTGAAAGTATCGAATATTAAATAATAAATGTTAAATAATACTAAAGATTATAGAGCAAATAATAATCAATATTAAATTTAATAATTGTAATAAATAATAAATTGTAAATGAATAACTATAAATTGGTAAATAATATATATCACATATTGTTAAGTATCAATAGTAAATTGTAAATATAAATAAATAATAATAAAAATAGTTAATATCGTTGAAAATATTAATGGTAAATAGAAAAATATCTATGGTAAATAGAAAAATATCTATGGTAAATAGAAAATAGTAAATACCGAATAATAAATAGCAATAAGTAAATCTTAATAACTATTTATTATTAATAAGTGATAATTATTATTTATTATAAATAGTATTCTAAATTTTTAAAACGTTGATTATTATTGAATGAATAATTGGTGATAATTTTCATATTAGTTATTTATACTATAATAAATAAATCGAGTAACTTCTCCGCTTCTAATAGATTAAACTTCCACCTTTTTCAATCTTATTTATATAATTAAAAGGAAATATTTATATAAATAAATTAATAAATATCTATAAATTTATGTTAATATTACAATAATTTATGGGAAAATAAATGATATCACATGATATATCTTATAATTTTATTTAGTATATTGAATTTTATAAATACTTAACTAGTAGATTATAAAATTTTATTAATATATTTATAACAAAATATATATATATATATATGTAGTATTTATGTTTCTTGATACTTATTAAAATTTTAATACATTATATATTTTTATCATATAATTTTAATACATTATATATTTTTATCATATAATTTAACTTATATAAAAAAACAAAATAATAATTTAACTTATATTATTATAATGATTATTAAATGTTTAATTTTTTTTTTTTTTTTTTTTTAATTCTGGATTTTACTATTTTGATTATTATTTTGTTTTTTTGATGAACTTTAATGTAAAAATCTTATTATTAAAGTTAATATTTTTATATTATATAACATATTAATTTTTTATGATTGTTTTATTATATCCTGTATACGTATAAAGGATATAATAATAGAATTACAATCTGAATTAATTATTTCTTGAAGATATTATTTTTTTCAAATAGTTCTAAATTATTAATAATTTTTAAAAAGATCATATCATAGAGTTATATGATCAATTTTTAACTTTTTTTTTTGAATTAATTTATATACTTATTTTTGATTATTACTTTTTATTTCACATTACTATTTCAAATATTATATTATTACGATCAAATTGGACAAATAATATTTATTTATTTTATTAATTCTGTGTTTTTTTATTTTTTATTAAAATTAAAAGTATTCATGTATTTTATATAAGAATGAATAAATAAAGATTAAAGTTAGCAATAATTGCGGCTATAAAAAAAATAATCAATTTTTATAGGAAAAAAATAATATATATTTATATATATATATATATATATATATATATATATTTTTTTTTTTTTTTTATTTTTTTTATTTTGCATCATTTTACTTACTTTATTGAAGATCAGCAATTAGTATAATAATAAAATCTAAATTACTTTTCAATTTTTAATGCAATCTTTATTTTTTTATATAAATCATAACTGTAGTTTTTTTAAATCAATTTTTCAATCAAAAGAATTTTTTACACTATACTACTAACAATATTGTTTTTTATTTTTTCCTCTTATATTTCTAAAATTTTTCTATTCTATATATATATATATATATATATTTCTTTTTTTATCTTTATATATTTTACTTTATATCTCTATATAAATTTTTACTATAGGTTTTTAATTTTCATATCCTTTTAAAATATTTTTTCACTTTAAATAAATATATTATTTTACATTATATTTTATTGAATAAATAATTTTTCCACTAACATTGTTTTTTAATATATCTTAGGAAATTCAATTCATGTGAAACAATTAACTTTTATATTCAGTAAACTTAAATGTTAATATTTTATATATAATTCTTTGGTATACAATCCTTTTAATCAATTCACAATAAATAGAAATTAAGTCAGTTTTGTTATCATCAAACTCTAAACATGGATGCTTCTAGCTCAATTAATACTACTCCCTTCCATCGTGGTTTCTACTGCTTCGGTAATCATATGAACAATTATAGCCTTCTTTTTATCCATAACCTTAATTCTTGGTCCCCTAGTAATCTAATGGCTCAAGTTATTAGTAAGATCTCTAACTACAATGAAATTATTCCATATGCTAAAAAACTTTTTTCTCCAAGGTACGGCTCATCACTTCATTATTAGGGTTAATAAACACAAAAATGATCTCAAATTTTTCGATGTTTTAGATTTCTTAAGAGATAAAATTCCTGAAACAGCTAAGATTACCTGGACCTTGTGTAATAAACTTAAACGAATGAACAAGTCATGTAAATCTAATAACATTGATGTTGAACTTAATCTTATGGCGAAAGATTTTTTCTCTAGCTATCTAAATTCAAATTCTTCTTTCTTTAATCTCTGTGTTAGTTGGAATATTAACGGTTGGAATACTGAAAAACGTGATAGTATTTTATATCTCAACTCTATTTTTAAACCTATATGTATCTGTTTACAAGAAACCGGAAAAAGTAAATATCTTCCAAAAGATGTTTCATCACCATTAATTCCATATTACAACTCAGTTTTCCTTAGAGCTAATCCTAAAATCCCTGGTATGAGAGGACTCTTTATTGGTGTTCATTCTTCGTGCTCTTTCTTTTAAGAACCGTTTTTATACAAATATATCATTTCAGTAAATATTACTTCTTTCTGGAATCAAAAATGTACTATTGGTAATATCTACTTTCCTCAAAGCAAATGGAAGGAAGAAAGACTAGCTGCTTTTGATGAACTTTCTCAATGGTTACTTTTTCACAATAGAAAAACGTTCCTGCTGTCCTAGTTGGTGATTTTAACATGTCATTAAAGAAGATCAAAACATACATTTCAAATAATTTTCCTAATTGGTATATTGCTCCCTTATATGGTAATCAATTTACTTATGCCAAAGGTACTAGATCATCTTGCATTGACTATGTCATCTATAATGAGGCTTTGGCAGCTCATTTTAATAAAACCTCGGTTTGCACTTCATTTTATGGTATTTCTGATCATAAACCTATAATACTTTCTTGCAACAAAGTTCTCTCCGATGGCTTTATAAGGACTGCTAAAGTTTCTAAATGGTCTACACATATTTGTAAAACATAAAATTCAGAATATTTTATCACATAATTATTTTTCAATCTTAGCAAATGACCTCGATTCTCATTACAATTCGCTCTCGGCTGATGAAATGGTAGAAAAATTTATCAATACAGCAAATAATATCGGGAAGGATATTAAGGCTTTCATTCCAACAAATTTAAAGGGCTCTGCTTTTCACTGTCCTTATTACATTAAAAAACTGTCTCATGAAAAACATATTGCATTTCGAAATATTAAGCCTTACTTTAACTGTGAAAATGTTGATAATTACCTTGAACAATTTAATAAATATGAAAAACTTTGCAAATTAATCAAGAAAGCAAAGAGCAAATTTCGTTCTGCTAGATTTAAAGCTAATATAGTAAAAATTGGTAATTATTTTTTGAATAAAGATTTCAAAAATGGTTGGAGATGTTTAAAAAAAATGGCTAAACCATCGTATTCATCTACCTCCCCTACTTGCATAAAATCTAAATTTGGTCAAGATATTATCTCTCCTACTAAACAATTAGATAGATGGGCTGAATATTATAAAGATCTAGCTTCTGATCCCTCAGGTCACAGCCTTAATCGTAACTTCTGGATCCATGCTTTAAGGAATATTAGTCTTAGATCCTCTACTTGGAATATCAACGATCCTATTACGATTGACGATATTAAAAAAACTATTTCATCTATGAAAAACAATAAAGCACCCGGCCCCGATGGTATCCCGATTGAATTCTACAAAGCTCTGTTTTGCAATGAAGAATTACTAGAAACACATCCTGCTGCTGGAAAGTGTCTTAAATTGATTTTTAATAAAATATGGAATGGGTCTTTTCCTAAAAAATGGAACTCAGCTTCTATTGTATCAATCCCTAAGAAGGGTGACCTATCAGATTGTAGTAATTATCGAGGTATTTCTCTCATTAATGTTGGACTGAAAATCATTACAAAAATTATAACAGATAGAATATCTACTTACGCACTCTCACACAATTTCATTAGACCTGAACAATTTGGTTTTCGCAACCGTGAAGAATGCATTAGTTTATTTCAGTTAGAGAAATTTGCCAAAGAAGAAAATTTCAAGGAAAATTCACATATTTATCCTTTTTAGATCTTAAAAAAGCTTATGATTCAGTTCCTATTTTTAACATTCTTACTAAATTATATCGTTATGGAGTACGTGGTAAATGTTTTGATTTTCTATGTAATTTATATACTTCATCTAAAGCTCGTGCTCGATTTGCTTCAATGTTATCAAATGAATTTCCTATTAAAAGAGGTATTCGTCAAGGTTGTCTATTATCCCATTATCTCCAATCTTATTCAATTTATTCATCAATGATATATTAAATGACTGTGAAAAGTATGGTGTTAATATTGGAAGAAAAAATTGTTGTGGTGGACTCTTTGCTGATGATGTTGCCCTTATTGCTCCAAGTGCAAAAAATCTAGAAAAATTACTAAAAAAGGTACATAGATGGGCTAATTTAAATGAAATGACTTTTGGTATTGAAAAATGTGCAACTATGGTTATAAAACCAATGAACTTCCAATCTCCTCCAAACTATAGTGACCCAACCTTCTATTTAGGAATGAATGCTATTCCTAAAGTTTCTAGTTATATTTATCTAGGTATTCCTTTTTCTGATGATTTCTTACTAGAACACATTATATCTCACATGCATTTTAAAGTTAGAAAATCCCTTCTTTCATTTACATGGTTCTTCTCAAATAAACTAGTTCCTATTGCATACAAGAAAAAAGTTCAATAAAATAATGACTATATTGTGTCAACGCTGAAAAAATAGTAAGACAGGCTAGTAGGACCAATACCTCTGAAGGAGAAGACCATAATTTCCTTTCAAATAGTCAATTCAAACCCTAATCCGGAATAAGTAATATGGATGTGAGATTCGTTGCATATGAACTTTTTTCTGGATTTATTTATCCACTTTATTTTTGAATATTATTTTTTTATTTCACATTACTATTTTAAATATTATTGTGTTCTAATTAGTCAAATAATATTTATTTATTTTATTAATTCCGTGTTTTTTTTTGTAATATAAAAAATATTCATGTAATTAATAATTGAATAAATAAATAAAGATTAAAGTTCTCAATAATTGCTGCTATAAAAAAAAAATAGGTATTTCATAAAAATAATTATCTTTTAATTATGATTATCTGTTTTTATGATTAAATTTTATTAATTATAATAATATGTTTATTTTATTAATAGTTTTATTTATTTTTTTATCTACTTAAATATGGAATAAAAAATATAAATAATTAAATTAATAATATTAATTTAATAAAAACAAAATTAAAATATTTATAATAAATAAAAGTATAATTGAATTGGATTTAGACCTTTTGGTCCTTTTGATAATGTTTATATTTGTATTAAGTTTTAATTTTTTTATATAATTTTATTAATTTTTTTTTATTTTTATAAATATGACTAAAAAATATTTAAAAAAAACTAATTAGAGAAATAAATGAAATATTTACTAATTTAAAAATATATTTTAATAAATAAAAATTTATAATAATAAATTTTATCTTTTAATTATGTATATTTGTTTATATGATCAAATTTTATTAATTATAAAAATATGTTTATTATATTAATAATTTTTAATATTTTTATCCGTTTAAATATGGAATAAAAAATATAAATATTTAATTTAATAATATTTATTTAATAAAAACAAAATTAAAATATTTATAATAAATAAAATTATATTTGAATTAGGTTTAGACCTTTTGATAAATTTTATTTAATTTTTTTTTTTTTTTTTTTTTGATACTACAATTATGTTAATAAATATTAATACTTTAATTTTATTATTTAATTTTATTATTAATTATTTAATAAAGCGGTATAAATAATTTTTATTATTCTTTATATTAAATAATCATTATTTTCAATAACCATTATTTTAAGATTAATTTTTAAAGTTCAATTATCAAATTTGGAATATGAAAATTTACAAATTATGAATTATGTTTAGTATTCTTTTATATTTTTTCAATAAATATTATTTTTAAATGAAAATGATACTTTTTATTCATTTAATTAAAATACGGCATACTGGAAACGATGTAATTTTAATATTTCAAAAATAATTAAGAATTATTCTTCTTTATATTTTTTGTTTTTATTTTTTATTTTTTATTTTTTTTTATTTTTTTTTTTTTTTTTTATACGTGCTTACAATATATATATTATATGATTATATTCCTAAAATATATTTTATATTATGATTTTATATTTATATATTGTAATTTAATTGTTTTGATATATTTTAAAAAATATGTGGATTTTAGATCAAATTTTATTTTAGTTTTTTTTTTTTTTTTATTGTTAGAATATAAAAATTATATGATTATATTTCTATATTATATATTATATTTCGTTTTATATATATATATATATATATATTTTTTTTTTTTTTTTTTTTTTTTTTTTTTTTTTTTTTTTTTTTTTTATATAATAATGTATTAGAAAAAAATGAATTTAATCAAATTATTAGTAATTTTTAAATAATTTTATTGTAAAAAATATTTTTCTAAAATCATACAATATATGTTTTATTGATGAATTTACATTTTCTCAAAATTGAAGTATTTATATAATTTTTAAGTATAAAAATATTAATAACTATTTGTGAATATTTTAAAAATAAATATTTTAATATATATCAAAATATTAATATTTAAAATTATATTATTTTTAAGATTTTTTATTAAAAATTAAAATATATATGAATTCAAAATTATACAAAATTTTTATTTATTTTATTATGTATTTACATTTATTGTGAAATTAATTTTAATTCACATAAGAAAAAATAAAAAATATAAATATATAGATTTAAAATTTTTCTAATAGGATTTAATATTATATAAAAATGATTATATATCATTTTAAATATTAATAATAAAAATGATGTAATAAATAATTATTTTATCTTTTTTTTTTTTAGAAATTGTTATCCTTCTTATTCTAATTACATGGAGATCCTTTAGCATCAACATTAGTTTTAGCACCAATTTTAATTTTTGCACCAATATTAGCTTTAGCACCTACATTAACTTTAACACCAACATTAGCTTTAGCACCTACATTAACTTTAGCACCTAAATTAGCCTTAGTACCAACATTAGCTTTAGCACCTGCATTAGATTTAGCTCCTATATTTGCTTTAGCTCCTATATTAGCTTTGGCACCTAAATTAGCTTTAGCACCTAAATTAGCCATAGTACCAATATTAGCTTTAGCACCAACATTAACTTTAGCACCTACATTAGCTTTAGCACCAACATTAGCTTTAGCGCCAACATTAGCTTTAGCACCTACATTAGCTTTACCACCAACATTAGCTTTAGATCCTATATTAGCTTTAGCACCGATATTTGCTTTAGCGCCTACATTAGCTTTAGCACCTAAATTAGCTTTAGCACCTAAGTTAGCATTGGCTCCTATATTAGCTTTAGCTCCAACATTAGCTTTAGCACCTACATTAGCTTTAGTACCTAAGTTAGCTTTGGCTCCTATATTAGCTTTAGCTTCAACTCCAGCTTTAGCACTTACATCTGCCTTAACTCCATTTGCTTTAGCTCCTACATTAGCTTTAGTACCTACATTAGCTTTAGTTCCTATATTTGCTTTAGTACCAACATTAGCTTTAGCACTTACATTAGCTTTAGCTCCTAAATTAGCTTTAGCACCTAAATTAGCCATAGTACCAACACTAGCTTTAGCACCAACATTAACTTTAGCACCAACATTAGCTTTAGCACCAGCATTAGCTTTAGCACCAACATTAGCTTTAGCACCAGCATTAAATTTACTATCAATACCAGTACCTGCTTTAGCTTCTAAATTTGCTTTACCTCCTGCATTAATTCCTAAATTTCCACTTAAAAGACCTCCTAAATTTAATCCAATATTACTTCCTAAATGTCCTCCTAAATGTCCTTCTACTGAACCATTGGATGATCCATCAATCTTTTTACTACCATTGCCTTCAACTTTACTTCCTCTTAAAATTGATCCTGCTAAACAATCTAAACATGGAACTGGTGAAGCATTTGAAATACTTAAAGATAAAGAAGCAATAATACATAAAATAAATGTGCAACGCATTTTGGAATAGTTTTAAATTTGTATTAATAAATAAAATAAATATAAAATTAATTTAAACTTTGTTTATATATATACACAAAAAATAAAATATTTAATTTAAAAAGTTTTATTATATTATGAATTAAAAATATTATTATTTTTTATTTTAATTATAAAAAGAAGAAATTATTTTATTTTTTATAATTCTTATTTATTAAAAAGAAAAAAATATTAAATAAAAATAATATTTTTGTAATAATCTTTTTAATAAATAATTTAGATATTTTCTTTTTAAATTTGTGTTTATGTTTTATTTTATTTTAATTTGAATGCTTATTTATATAATAATTAAAAAAAAAAAAAAAAAAAAAAGGAATGAAGAAATTTGAATTAATTTATACTTTTTTTTTTTTTTTAAATTGTATAAAAAGATATTTTAATTTTAATTAAAATAAATATATATTAAATATATTAAATATTTAGATTAATTTTAATTAAAAAATATAAATAAACACATAAATAATATAAATATCTTTTATAAATATGACTAAAAAATATTTAAAAAAAAAAAACTAATTAGAGAAATAAATGAAATATTTACAAATTTAAAAATATATTTTAATAAATAAAAATTTACAATAATAAATTTTATCTTTTAATTATGTATATTTGTTTATATGATCAAATTTTATTAATTATAAAAATATGTTTATTATATTAATAATTTTTAATATTTTTATCCGTTTAAATATGGAATAAAAAATATAAATATTTAATTTAATAATATTTATTTAATAAAAACAAAATTAAAATATTTATAATAAATAAAATTATATTTGAATTAGGTTTAGACCTTTTGATAAATTTTATTTAATTTTTTTTTTTTTTTTTTTTTTTTTTTTTGATACTACGATTATGTTAGATAAATATTAATAATTTAATTTTATTATTTAATTTTATTATTAATTATTTAATAATGCGGTATAAATAATTTTTATTATTCTTTATATTAATTAAATAATCATTATTTTCAATAACCATTATTTTAAGATAAATTTTTAAATTTAAATTATCAAATTTGGAATATGAAAATTTACAAATTATGAATTATGTTTAGTATTCTTTTATATTTTTTTAACAAATATTATTTTTAAATGAAAATGATACTTTTTATTCATTTAATTAAAATACGGCATACTGGAAACGATGTAATTTTAATATTTCCAAAATAATAAAAAATTATTCTTCTTTATATTTTTTGTTTTTATTTTTTATTTTTTATTTTTTTTTTTTTTTTTTTTTTTTTTATACGTGCTTACAATATATATATTATATGATTATATTCCTAAAATATATTTTATATTATGATTTTATATTTATATATTGTAATTTAATTGTTTTGATATATTTTAAAAAATATGTGGATTTTAGATCAAATTTTATTTTAGTTTTTTTTTTTTTTTTATTGTTAGAATGTAAAAATTATTTGATTATATTTCTATATTATATATTATTTTTCGTTTTATATATATATATATATATATATTTTTTTTTTTTTTTTTTTTTTTTTTTTTTTTTTTTTTTTTTTTTATAATAATGTATTAGAAAAAAATGAATTTAATCAAATTATTAGTAATTTTTAAATAATTTTATTGTAAAAAATATTTTTCTAAAATCATACAATATATGTTTTATTGATGAATTTACATTTTCTCAAAATTGAAGTATTTATATAATTTTTAAGTATAAAAATATTAATAACTATTTGTGAATATTTTAAAAATAAATATTTTAATATATATCAAAATATTAATATTTAAAATTATATTATTTTTAAGATTTTTTATTAAAAATTAAAATATATATGAATTCAAAATTATACAAAATTTTAATTTATTTTATTATGTATTTACATTTATTGTGAAATTAATTTTAATTCACATAAGAAAAAATAAAAAATATAAATATATAGATTTAAAATTTTTCTAATAGGATTTAATATTATATAAAAATGATTATATATCATTTTAAATATTAATAATAAAAATGATGTAATAAATAATTATTTTATCTTTTTTTTTTTTAGAAATTGTTATCCTTCTTATTCTAATTACATGGAGATCCTTTAGCATCAACATTAGTTTTAGCACCAATTTTAATTTTTGCACCAATATTAGCTTTAGCACCTACATTAACTTTAACACCAACATTAGCTTTAGCACCTACATTAACTTTAGCACCTAAATTAGCCTTAGTACCAACATTAGCTTTAGCACCTGCATTAGATTTAGCTCCTATATTTGCTTTAGCTCCTATATTAGCTTTGGCACCTAAATTAGCTTTAGCACCTAAATTAGCCATAGTACCAACACTAGCTTTAGCACCAACATTAACTTTAGCACCAACATTAGCTTTAGTACCAACATTAGCTTTAGCGCCAACATTAGCTTTAGCTCCTACATTAGCTTTACCACCAACATTAACTTTAGTACCTAAATTAGCTTTAGCACCTAAATTAGCTTTAGCACCTAAGTTAGCATTGGCTCTTATATTAGCTTTAGCTCCAACATTAGCTTTAGCTCCAACTCCAGCTTTAGCACTTACATTTGCTTTAATTCCATTTGCTTTAGCACCTACATTAGCTTTAACACCAACATTAGCTTTAGCACCTACATTAACTTTAGCACCTAAATTAGCCTTAGTACCAACATTAGCTTTAGCACCTGCATTAGCTTTAGCTCCTACATTAGCTTTACCACCAACATTAGCTTTAGCACCTACATTAGCTTTAGCACCAACATTAGCTTTAGCAACAACATTAGCTTTAGCTCCTACATTAGCTTTGGCACCTAAATTAGCTTTAGCACCTAAATTAGCCATAGTACCAACACTAGCTTTAGCACCAACATTAACTTTAGCACCTACATTAGCTTTAGCACCAACATTAGCTTTAGCGCCAACATTAGCTTTACCACCAACATTAGCTTTAGCACCTACATTAGCTTTAGTTCCTATATTAGCTTTAGCACCTACATTAGCTTTACCTCCTGCATTAATTCCTAAATTTCCACTTAAAAGACCTCCTAAATTTAATCCAATATTACTTCCTAAATGTCCTCCTAAATGTCCTTCTACTGAACCATTGGATGATCCATCAATCTTTTTACTACCATTGCCTTCAACTTTACTTCCTCTTAAAATTGATCCTGCTAAACAATCTAAACATGGAACTGGTGAAGCATTTGAAATACTTAAAGATAAAGAAGCAATAATACATAAAATAAATGTGCAACGCATTTTGGAATAGTTTTAAATTTGTATTAATAAATAAAATAAATATAAAATTAATTTAAACTTTGTTTATATATATACACAAAAAATAAAATATTTAATTTAAAAAGTTTTATTATATTATGAATTAAAAATATTATTATTTTTTATTTTAATTATAAAAAGAAGAAATTATTTTATTTTTTATAATTCTTATTTATTAAAAAGAAAAAAATATTAAATAAAAATAATATTTTTGTAATAATCTTTTTAATAAATAATTTAGATATTTTCTTTTTAAATTTGTGTTTATGTTTTATTTTATTTTAATTTGAATGCTTATTTATATAATAATTAAAAAAAAAAAAAAAAAAAAAAGGAATGAAGAAATTTGAATTAATTTATACTTTTTTTTTTTTTTTAAATTGTAAAAAGATATTTTAATTTTAATTAAAATAAATATATATTAAATATATTAAATATTTAGATTAATTTTAATTAAAAAATATAAATAAACACATAAATAATATAAATATCTTTTATAAATATGACTAAAAAATATTTAAAAAAAAAAAAACTAATTAGAGAAATAAATGAAATATTTACAAATTTAAAAATATATTTTAATAAATAAAAATTTACAATAATAAATTTTATCTTTTAATTATGTATATTTGTTTATATGATCAAATTTTATTAATTATAAAAATATGTTTATTATATTAATAATTTTTAATATTTTTATCCGTTTAAATATGGAATAAAAAATATAAATATTTAATTTAATAATATTTATTTAATAAAAACAAAATTAAAATATTTATAATAAATAAAATTATATTTGAATTAGGTTTAGACCTTTTGATAAATTTTATTTAATTTTTTTTTTTTTTTTTTTTTTTTTTTTGATACTACGATTATGTTAGATAAATATTAATAATTTAATTTTATTATTTAATTTTATTATTAATTATTTAATAATGCGGTTTAAATAATTTTTATTTTACTTTATATTAATTAAATAATCATTATTTTCAATAACCATTATTTTAAGATAAATTTTTAAATTTAAATTATCAAATTTGGAATATGAAAATTTACAAATTATGAATTATGTTTAGTATTCTTTTATATTTTTTTAACAAATATTATTTTTAAATGAAGGTGATACTTTTATATATATATATATATATATTTTTTTTTTTTTATATTATAATTTCTAAAATATTTTTTAAAGATATATTGATTTTTAATCTAATTTTATAAAGTTTAATTATAATATATTAGAAAAAATTAATTTAATCAAATTGTTAGTAATTTTTAAATAATTTTATTGTAAAAAATATTTTTCTAAAATCTTACAATGTATGTTTTATTGATGAATATACATTTCCTCAAAATTGAAGTATTTATATAATTTTTAAGTATAAAAATATTAATAATTATTTGTAAATATATTAAAAATAAATATTTTAATATATATAAAAATATTAATATTTAAAATTATATTATTTTTAAGATTTTTTATTAAAAATTAAAACATATATAGATTCATAATTATACAAAATTTTAATTTTTTTATTATGTATTTACATTTATTGTGAAATTATTTTTAATTTACATAAAGAAAAAATAAAAAAGATGAATAAATAGATTTAAAATTTTTCTAATAGTATTTAATATTATATCAAAATGATAATATATCATTTTAAATATAAATAATAAAAATTAAGTAATAATATAATTATTTTATCTTTTTTTTTCTTTTTTTTTTTTTTTTTTTTTTTTTTTTTTTTTTTTTTGAAATTGTTATCCTTCTTATTCTAATTACATGGAGATCCTTTAGCACCAATATTAGCTTTAGCACCAACATTAGCTTTAGCTCCTAAATTAGCTATAGCACCTAAATTAGTTTTAATACCTGCATTAGCTTTAGATCCTATATTAGCTTTAGCACCGATATTTGCTTTAGTACCTAAATTAGCTTTAGTACCTACATTTACTTTAGCACCAACATTAGTTTTAGTACCAATATTAGCTTTAGCACCTACATTAGCTTTAGCTCCTAAATTAGCTTTAGTACCAATATTTTCTTTAGCACCAACGTTAGCTTTGGCTCCTATATTAGCTTTAGCTTCAACATTAGCTTTAGCTCCAACTCCAGCTTTAGCATTTACATTTGCTTTAGCACCAACATTAGCTTTAGAACCTACATTAACTTTAGCACCTACATTAACTTTAGCACCAACATTAACTTTAGCACCTAAATTAGCCTTAGTACCAACATTAGCTTTAGCACCTGCATTAGATTTAGCTCCTATATTTGCTTTAGCTCCTATATTAGCTTTGGCACCTAAATTAGCTTTAGCACCTAAATTAGCCATAGTACCAACACTAGCTTTAGCACCAACATTAACTTTAGCACCAACATTAGCTTTAGCACCAGCATTAGCTTTAGCACCAACATTAGCTTTAGCACCAGCATTAAATTTACTATTAATACCAGTACCTACTTTAGCTTCTAAATTTGCTTTACCTTTTGAATTAATTCCAAAATTTCCACTTAAAAGACCTCCAAAATTTAATCCAATATTACTTCCTAAATGTCCTCCTAAATGTCCTCCTAATGAATCATTGGATGATCCATCAATCTTTTTATTATCATTGCGTTCAACTTTACTTCCTCTTAAAACTGATCCTGCTAAACAATCTAAACATGGAACTGGTGAAGCATTTGAAATACTTAAAGATAAAGAAGCAATAATATATAAAATAAATGTGCAACGCATTTTGAAATACTTTTGAATTTGTGTAATAAATAAAATAAATATAAAATTAATTTAAACTTTGTTTATATATATATATATAAATATAAAATATTTAATTTTAAATATTTTATTATATTATAATTTAAAGATGTTTATTTTTTTTCTTTTTATTATTTATACAAAGAAGAAATTATTTTATTTTTTATAATTCTTATTTATTAAAAAGAAAAAAATATTAAATAAAAATAATATTTTTGTGATAATCTTTTTAATAAATAATATATATTATTTTTTTAACTTTTTGATTATATTTTGTTTATTTAAATTATAACTCTTATTTATATGATAATTTAAAAAAAAATAATTACAATGAAGAAATTTGAATTATTTATACTTTTTTTTAATATAAGAAAAGATAAAAAAATTTTTTATTAAAATAAATATATATTAAATGTTTAGATTAATTTTTATTAAAAAATGTAAATAAATAAATAAATAAATAATATTATATTTTATAAATTTGACAAAAATAATTTTCAAAAGAAATATTATATAGAATTATTAATATCTTATTTTAAAATTTGTAAATATTTCATATAAGTAAAAATCTATAATAATAAATTTTATCTTTTAATTATGTATATCTGTTTATATTATTAAATTTTATTAATTATAATAATATTATTATTATATTAATAGCTTTAAATTTTTTATCCGTTTAAATATGGAATAAAAAATATAAATATTTAATTTAATAATATTTATTTAATAAAAACAAAATCAAAATATTTATAATAAATAAAATTATATTTGAATTAGGTTTAAACCTTTTGATAAATTTTATTTAATTTTTTTTTTTTTTTTTTTTTTTTTTTTTTTTGATACTTTCATGTTTGATAAATATTAATAAATTAATTTTATAATTTAATTTTATTATTAATTATTTAATAATGCGGTATAAATAATTTTTATTATTCTTTATATTAATTAAATAATCATTATTTTCAATAACCATTATTTAAGATAAATTTTTAAATTTAAATTATCAAATTTGGAATATGAAAATTTACAAATTATGAATTATGTTTAGTATTCTTTTATATTTTTTTAACAAATATTATTTTTAAATGAAAATGATAATTTTTTTATTCATTTAATTAAAAAACGGCATACTGGAAACGATGTAATTTTAATATTTCCAAAATAATTGAAAAATTATCCTTTTTATATTTTTATTTTTATTTTATTTTTTTTATTGTACGTGCTTAAAATATTTAAATTATGTAATTATATTTCTAAATTTTATGGTATGTTTTATATATTGTATTTTAATTGTTACAATATACTTTAAAAATATGTTGATTTAAATCAGATGATTTTTTATTTTTTTTATGCTTAAAATATAAAAATTATATGATTATATTTCTATATTATATATTATTTTTCATTTTATATATATATATATATATTATTTTATTTTATTTTATTAATTTTTTTTTTTTTTTTTTTTTTTGTATTATAATTTCTAAAATATTTTTTAAAGATATATTGATTTTTAATCTAATTTTATGAAGTTTAATTATAATATATTAGAAAAAATTAATTTAATCAAATTGTTAGTAATTTTTAAATAATTTTATTGTAAAAAATATTTTTCTAAAATCTTACAATATATGTTTTATTGTGAATTTACATTTCCTCAAAATTGAAGTATTTATATAATATATAAGTATAAAAATATTAATAATTATTTGTAAATATATTAAAAATAAATATTTTAATATATATAAAAATATTAATATTTAAAATTATATTATTTTTAAGATTTTTTATTAAAAATTAAAACATATATAGATTCAAAATTACAAAAAATTATAATTTTTTTTATTATTTATTTACATTTATTTCAAAATTAAATTTCAATTTACATCAAGAAAAAAAAAAGACAAATAAACAGATTTTAATATTATTCTAATAAGGTTTAACATTATATCAAAATGATTTTATATCATTTTAAATATTAATAATAAAAATGAAATAATAAATAATTACTTTATCTTTTTTTTTTTTTTTTTTTTTTTTTTTGAAAATGTTATTCTTCTTATTCTAATTACATGGAGATCCTTTAGCACCTAAATTAGCCTTAGCACCAACATTAACTTTAGTACTAACATTAGCTTTAGCTCCTATATTTGCTTTAGCTCCTATATTAGTTTTAGCTCCTATATTAGCTTTAACTCCTACATTAGCTTTGGCTCCAACTCCAGTTTTAGCACTTACATTTGCTTTAACTCCATTTGCTTTAGCTCCTACATTAGCTTTAGCTCTTATATTTGCTTTAGTACCGATATTTGCTTTAGCACCAATATTAGCTTTAGCACCTACATTAGCTTTAGCACCTACATTAGCTTTAGCACCTACATTAGCTTTAGCACCTAAATTAGCTTTAGCACCTAAGTTAGCTTTGGCTCCCATATTAGCCTTAGCTCCAACATTAGTTTTAGCTCCAACTCCAGCTTTAGCACTTACATTTGCTTTAACTCCCATATTAGCTTTAGCACCTAAGTTAGCTTTAGCACCAATATTTGCTTTAGTACCAATATTTGCTTTAGTACCAACATTAACTTTAGCACCTACATTAGCTTTAGCTCCTACATTAGCTTTAGCTCCTATATTAGCTTTAGCTCCTATATTAGCTTTAGCTCCTATATTAGCTTTAGCACCAATATTTGCTTTAGAACCTAAATTAGCTTTAGTACCTATATTAGCTTTAGCTCCTAAATTAGCTTTAGCACCAATATTTTCTTTAACACCAACATTAGCTTTAGCACCTACATTAGCTTTAGCTCCAATATTTACTTTAGCCCCGATATCCGCTTTAGAACCAACTTCAGCTTTAGCACCAGCATTAAATTTACTATCAATACCAGCACCTGCTTTAGCTCCTAAATTTGCTTTACCTCCTGCATTAATTCCTAAATTTCCACTTAAAAAACCTCCAAAATTTAATCCAATATTACTTCCTAAATGACCTCCTAATGAACCATTGGATGATCCATCAATCTTTTTATTATCATTGCCTTCAACTTTACTTCCTCTTAAAACTGATCCTGCTAAACAATCTAAACATGGAACTGGTGAAGTATTTGAAATACTTAAAGATAAAGAAGCAATAATACATAAAATAAATGTGCAACGCATTTTGGAATAGTTTTAAATTTGTATTAATAAATAAAATAAATATAAAATTAATTTAAATTTTGTTTATATATATTTATAAAAATATAAAATATTTAATTTTAAAATGTTTTATTATAATTTAAAGATGTTTATTTTTTTTTTCTTTTTATTATTTATACAAAGAAGAAATTATTTTATTTTTTATAATTCTTATTTATTAAAAAGAAAAAATATTAAATAAAAATAATATTTTTGTGATAATCTTTTTAATAAATAATATAGATGATTTTTTTAACTTTTTGATTATATTTTATTTATTTAAATTATAACGCTTATTTATATGATAATTTAAAAAAAAATAATTACAATGAAAAAATTTGAATTATTTATACTTTTTTTTAATTATAAGAAAAGATAAAAAAAATTTTATTAAAATAAATATATATTAAATGTTTAAATTAATTTTAATTAAAATAAATATATATTAAATGTTTAGATTAATTTTAATTAAAAAATGTAAATAAATAAATAAATAAATAATATTATATTTTATAAATTTGACAAAAATAATTTTCAAAAAAACTATTATATAGAATTATTAATATCTTATTTTAAAATTTGTAAATATTTCATATAAGTAAAAATCTATAATAATAAATTTTATATTTTAATTATGTATATCTGTTTATATTATTAAATTTTATTAATTAAAATAATATTATTATTATATTAATAGCTTTAAATTTTTTTATCGTTTAAATATGGAATAAAAAATATAAATATTTAATTTAATAATATTTATTTAATAAAAACAAAATCAAAATATTTATAATAAATAAAATTATATTTGAATTAGATTTAGACCTTTTGATAAATTTTATTTAATTTTTTTTTTTTTTTTTTTTTTTTTTTGATACTACAATTATGTTAGATAAATATTAATAATTTAATTTTATTATTTAATTTTATTATTAATTATTTAATAATGCGGTATAAATAATTTTTATTTTACTTTATATTAATTAAATAATCATTATTTTCAATATGAATTATTTTAAGATAAATTTTTAAAGTTCAATTATCAAATTTGGATTATGAAAATTTACAAATAATGAATTATGTTTAGTATTCTTTTATATTTTTTTAACAAATATTATTTTTAAATGAAAATGATACTTTTTTATTCATTTAATTAAAAAACGGCATACTGGAAAGATGTAATTTTAATATTTCCAAAATAATTAAAAAATAATCCTTTTTATATTTAAATTTTTATTTTATTTTTTTTTATTGTATATGCTTAAAATATTTAAATTATGTAATTATATTTCTAAATTTTATGGTATGTTTTATATATTGTATTTTAATTGTTACAATATATTTTAAAAATATATTAATTTAAATCAGATTATATTTTTTTTATGATTAGAATATAAAAATTATATTTTTTTAGTATTATATTTTTTTTTTTTTATATATATTATATTTTTTTTTTGTATTATAATTTCTAAAATATTTTTTAAGGGAGAGTTGCATTTCTCCAAATTGCATTTCGCCAAGTTGTATTTCGACAAGTGGCGTAGTATTAAAATGTTGCATTTCCCCAAGTTGCTTTTCGCCAGGTTGCATTTCGACAAGTAGAGTATTGATATAAATAAATGAATAAATAAATAAATATTAATTAAAAATATTTTTTTTAAAATTGTTTTTATGCGATATTTTTTTTTTTTTTTTATAATAATGTATTAGAAAAAATGAATTTAATCAAATTATTAGTAATTTTTAAATAATTTTATTGTAAAAAATATTTTTCTAAAATCATACAATATATGTTTTATTGATGAATTTACATTTTCTCAAAATTGAAGTATTTATATAATTTTTAAGTATAAAAATATTAATAACTATTTGTAAATATATTAAAAAAAAAAATATTTTAATATATATCAAAATATTAATACTTAAAATTATTTTATTTTTAAATTTTTTTATTAAAAATTAAAACATATATAGATTCAAAATTATACAAAATTTTAATTTATTTTATTATATATTTACATTTATTGTGAAATTAATTTTAATTTACATAAAGGAAAAATAAAAAATATAAATAAATAGATTTAAAATTCTTCTAATAGGATTTAATATTATATCAAAATGATTATATTTCATTTTAAATATTAATAATAAAAATGATGTAATAAATAATTATTTTATCTTTTTTTTTTTTTTTTTTTTGAAATTGTTATATTTCTTATTCTAATTACATGGAGATCTTTTTTAATAGGGAATAAAAAAAATAACTATTAATTTTATGATATTAATTTAATAAAAACAAAATAGAATAGTTATAATAAATATAAAACTTTGTCTAAACTAGATTAAATTTTTTTTGTATAATTTTTATACAATTATGATATTATATAAATAGTTGTTAAAGTTCAGTACAATATTTAAACTTTATACATTAAAATATTATAAATATTTATAATATTTGGTTATGTAATAATTTGTATGTATAATATAAAAAGAAAATTTTTTTATAAAATTAATACTTTGAGCCTTTTTAAATACCATATTAAATCATATAAATTGATAAACAATAAATAAAAATTAATTGAATAATAATACATTTTGTAGTGTACACATCATATCTTATATACTGACTCCTTAACAATAGTATGTTATTAAAAATTTATATTTTACTTTATTGTAATTAAAAAATTATTATTTCAACATGAATCTTATTAATGGCTAACTATCATAAACAGAAAATGAAAGTTTGCATTATATATTATATTTATTATTATTTATAATTTTTCTAAAAAAATATACGATTAAATGAAAATAATAACTTTCAAATTTTTTTTTTTATAATTTAAATTATAACGAGTTAATTTTTGTTTTTCTAAATAATTAAAATATATACATTTTTTATATTTATATTTGGATATATTTTTTGTTTTTATTATTATTATTATTATTATTATTATTATTATTATTATTATTATTATTATTATTATTATTATTATTATTATTATTATTATTTTTATTATTTTTATTATATATATATTCTTTTTAAATTACGGACTAAAATTTTTCTAATAAACTCTAATTTATATAATTAAATTTGAAATTTATAGTGTTATATATCAATAATAAAAATTTTTTTATCTGGAAATAGTATTAATAATATTTAAATATTTATATCAATTATTAAATTAAATTTTTCAAAACTCTAAATTATAATTTAAAGCATGAAAATATTTAAATTTATATTACGGACTAATATTTAATAAAAATTACATTTAATAAAAATTATGAAGAAATGAGTGAATAAATACTAAATATTAATATAAAAGGTAAAGTATAATTGTAAAAAAAAATAGATAAAAAATTTATTTTATTATTATTATTATTATTAAATAATAATTATTATTATTATTATTATTATTATTATTATTATTATTATTATTATTATTATTATTATTATTATTATTATTATTATTATTATTATTATTATTATTATTATTATTATTATTATTATTATTATTATTATTATTATTATTATTATTATTATTATTATTATTATTATTATTATTATTATTATTATTACCTTAATTTTTATTTTTATTTTTATTATTTTTATTATTATTATTATTATTATTATTATTATTATTATTATTATTTTTATTATTTTTATTATTTTTATTATTTTTATTATTTTTATTATTTTTATTATTTTTATTATTTTTTTTATTTTTATTATTTTATTATATATATATTCTTTTTTAATTACGGACTAAATTCTATATATTCTAATAATAAAAAAAATTTTTTTTTCTGAAAATAATTTAAAGTATACAAATATTTAAATTTAAATTAGAGACTTGTATTTAATAAAAATTACATTTAACAAAAATTATGAAGAAATGAGTGAATAAATACTAAATATTAATATAAAAGTTTGAGCATAATTGTAAAAAAATATATATATATAAAAAGTTTATTTTATTTTATTATTATTATTATTATATTATATTATTATTATTATTATTATTATTATTATCTTAATTTTTATTTTTATTTTTATTATTTTTATTATTTTATTATTTTTTTTAAAAAAAAAATTACACACTGATTATTATTTTTTTAATAAACTTTAATTTATATAATTAAATTTAAAATTTATTTAGAAAAATTTTAAAAATTATTAACTTGACTGATAAATTAAAAATTTAAAGATTATTGTTATTATTATTATTACTAATATTATATAAATTGATAAAAAATATCAATTCATTATAGATTGTAATAATATGTTCTCTAATATGACATAAGAAACTACTGTTGTACGTTGTTGGAAAATAGCAATCAATATCAGCATTGTTAATAACCTTTTGATTTATATATTGAAATTCTTTTTCTAATAATAATAAATTAATAATTAATGGATTCTCTAAATTACATATATGAAAATTAATATTATTATTGATGTCTTTATCAATCATTCCAATAGTTTTTGGCTCTTTATCTTCATTAAAAGTATTTATATAAATATAATCAAATCTTTTAGTAAAAAAGATTTTTTCATCATTATTATTTATTGTTATTGTGCATAAGTAATCATTCATAATATTTAAAAAACCAACTACATTATTTGGTTCACTTAAATTTGAAATAAAAATTCTATCATCAATGGTATAAATATAACCCACAGGAAATGATTCTTTTTCAGATGTATAATATACATTTGCAAAAATGCCAATATCATTATTAAATATATTGGATATTTTTTCACATTTTTCAAAATAATAAAAATTTAAGCCGAAAGAAAAGGTAGATCTAAAATTATCAGAATCATTTTCAAATATACCATTACAGTAGTAGTAACAACCTAATTCACCTTCTTCTATTATTTTACTAAGAAATGATTTATTATGTCTATCTAAAAATTGTTTAAAGGAAATCAATGTGAAATGATTACTAATGTGTATTTCATAATTATCTTTATTGACTATTATGAATTGATAAATATTTGGTTTTCCGGATTTATTAGTTTGAAATCTTATTAAACGAGATGTTTCCGACATATCTCCTATTTTAACAAGATCTAAATCATCAAAAAATTCCTCTTCACTTTTTTTTTTTATTTTTTCTATATAGTCATTTATTTTTTTATCATTATTAGTAAATGAAGATTGTTTACATAAATATAACTCGGCATTATCTAATTTTGGAAATTCAAATTTATAATCTATACAGTACTCTTTAGTTATCTTATCTAATTTAGGTTTATCATAAACCAATTTTATTATATCTCTTTGATTCAAAAATTTATCATTCTTTAAATCATTTTCATTATTATTTCTAATGTTATTCCATTTTTCTTTAATATAGCCAGAATGGTCATTATTTTCATTATCCTTCAAAAAATTATTTTCGACTATACCATGACATATTAAAGGTGACTTATTTATTTTATAATTTAAATTACAATTATAATAGCATTTAATTACATCAAAAATTTGATTTTCCATTTTTAACAAATTCTTGTTTAATAATTAAACTAAATTTATATAAATATTTTTTTTTCTTCTTTTTTTTTTTTTTTACTTATATTTTTACTAAATAAAATTAAAAATTATATAATCTATACAAATTATATATATATACTTATTAATTTATTTATTTAGAAAATAATACATAAAAAGTTCTTAAAATTTGCACAATTATTACTCTATTAAAATCATATACATATATATGTTTATTATGCTTATTTAATACAAAAGAAAACTTAAGAAATTTATTATTAATATTAAATGAATTTTTTTTTATTTTCTTGTTTGTTTTTTTGATATAAATATAAATCAATCTAACAAATAAATAACTATTATGTAAAAA
The DNA here is from genome assembly GCA_016946835.1 of Neocallimastix lanati (nom. inval.). Classification (NCBI taxonomy): domain Eukaryota; kingdom Fungi; phylum Neocallimastigomycota; class Neocallimastigomycetes; order Neocallimastigales; family Neocallimastigaceae; genus Neocallimastix; species Neocallimastix lanati (nom. inval.). The sequence goes on along the minus strand of JACVTC010000095.1, from coordinate 379,454 downwards.
AATTACAAATGAGTTAATACTAAAAATAGAATGTCTAATTCGTTTAAACTAATGAAATATAATAATAAATAAAATATTAAATTAAAAAAAAAAAAAAAAAAAAAAAAAAAAAAAAAAAAAAAAAAAAAAAAAAAGATAATAGAAAAAAATAAATAGATTTATACAAAAATTTTTTAGAGTAATATATATAATAAAATAATAAAATATAAGTATGTATACATTAAAGTTATGATATTTTTATAATTTAATTGGGTAAAAACATAGAAAATGTATTGACAATATTTATAAATTTAAAATACAACAAAAATCAATGCAATATCCTCTATAATATCCAAAAAATATATATATATATTGTAATAAATTAAAAAATATTTAACTAAATCTGGTCTGTCTTGAACAAAAGACTATGTATTAATAAAAAATATACATATTTATATTGTATAATAAAGGTGTAGACTAAATAAATAATATATATTTTTTTTGGCTACAATTTTATATCGATTAACGATGATTGTTGATGAATAAAAAATCGAAAGAAGAAACTTCAAACATCTGCCCTATCGTAGTGATTAAAATTTTATTATTATTAGTAATATATACAAAAATATAATTATTATTACTATTATTATTATTATTATTAATTATTATTATATATTATTATTATAAATATTTTTTTAAATCACGGACTAAAATTTTTCTAATAAACTCTAATTTATATAATTTAAAGCATACAAATATTTAAATTTAAATTACGGACTAATATTTAATAAAAATTACATTTAATAAAATTATGAAGAAATGAGTGAATAAATACTAAATATTAATATAAAAGGTAAAGTATAATTGTAAAAAAAATAGATAAAAAATTTATTTTATTATTATTATTATTACTATTATTATTACTATTATAATTATTATTATTATTATTATTGTTATTATTATTATTATTATTATTATTATTATTATTATTATTATTATTATTATTATTATTATTATTATTATTATTATTATTATATTTTTTTTAAAAAAATCACGGACTGATTCTTATTTTTTTTTAATAAACTTTAATTTATATAATTAAATTTAAAATTTATTTAGAAAAATCTTTAAAGTTATTAACTTGACTAATAAATTAAAAGTTTAAAGATTATTATTATTACTAATATTATATAAATTGATAAAAAATATCAATTCATTATAGATTGTAATAATATTATCTCTAATATGACATAAGAAACTACTGTTATACGTTGTTGGAAAATAGCAATCAATATCAGCATTGTTAATAACCTTTTGATTTATATTCTGAAATTCTTTTTCTAATAATAATAAATTAATAATTAATGGATTCTCTAAATTATATATATGAAAATTAATATTATTATTGATGTCTTTATCAATCATTCCAATAGTTTTTGGCTCTTTATCTTCATTAAAAGTATTTATATAAATATAATCAAATCTTTTAGTAAAAAAGATTTTTTCATCATTATTATTTATTGTTATTGTGCATAAGTAATCATTCATAATATTTAAAAAACCAACTACATTATTTGGTTCACTTAAATTTGAAATAAAAATTCTATCATCAATGGTATAAATATAACCCACAGGAAATGATTCTTTTTCAGATGTATAATATACATTTGCAAAAATGCCAATATCATTATTAAATATATTGGATATTTTTTCACATTTTTCAAAATAATAAAAATTTAAGCCGAAAGAAAAGGTAGATCTAAAATTATCAGAATCATTTTCAAATATACCATTACAGTAGTAGTAACAACCTAATTCACCTTCTTCTATTATTTTACTAAGAAATGATTTATTATGTCTATCTAAAAATTGTTTAAAGGAAATCAATGTGAAATGATTACTAATGTGTATTTCATAATTATCTTTATTGACTATTATGAATTGATAAATATTTGGTTTTCCGGATTTATTAGTTTGAAATCTTATTAAACGAGATGTTTCCGACATATCTCCTATTTTAACAAAATCTAAATCATCAAAAAATTCCTCTTCACTTTTTTTTTTTTATTTTTTCTATATAGTCATTTATTTTTTTATCATTATTAGTAAATGAAGATTGTTTACATAAATATAACTCGGCATTATCTAATTTTGGAAATTCATATTTATAATTTATACAGTATTCTTTAGTTATCTTATCTAATTTAGGTTTATCATAAACCAATTTTATTATATCTCTTTGATTCAAAAATTTATCATTCTTTAAATCATTTTCATTATTATTTCTAATGTTATTCCATTTTTCTTTAATATAGCCAGAATGATCATTATTTCCATTATCCTTCAAAAAATTATTTTCGACTATACCATTACATATTAAAGGTGACCTATACATTATATAATCTAAATTACAATTATAATAGCATTTAATTACATCAAAAATTTGAATTTCCATTTTTAATAAATTTTTGTTTAATAATTAAACTAAATTTATATAAATAATTTTTTTCTTCCTTTTTTTTTTTTTTTTACTTATATATACTTAATTTTTACTAAATAAAATTAAAAATTATATAATCTATATAAATTATATATATTTATATATTTATATATTTATATATTTATATAATTATTTAGAAAATAATACATAAAAAGATCTTAAATTTTGCAAAATTATTACTTCACTAAAAACATATATATATATGTATATTATGTTTATTTAATGCAAAAAAAAAAAAAAAAAAAAAAAAAAAAAAAAAAAAAATTTTAGAAATTTATTATTAATATTAAATGAAAATTTTTTTATTTTCTCGTTTATTTTTTTGATATAAAAATAAATCAATCTAACAAATAAATAACTATTACGTAAAAAATTACAAATGAGTTAATACAAAAAATAGAATGTTTAATTTGTTTAAACTAATAAAATATAATAATGAATAAAATATTAAATTAAAGAAAAAGAAAAAAAAGAAAAAAAAATAATAAAAAAAATAAGTGAATTTATACAAAAATTTTTTATAGTAATATATATATAATAAAATAATAAAATATGAAAAAATTATATGCATAAATTTTAAAAAGTTTTTTTATTAAATTAATAAAATTAAAATTTTATTTTTAAATAAATTTTCATGATCTTAAAGGAACTGTATATATTAAAAAATTTTTTTTCAAAAAAAAATTTTTTAAATATGTACCACATAAGTCAATTATATGTATGTATACATTAAAGCTATGATATATTTTTTATAAATTAATTGGGTAGAAACATGGAAAATGTATTGACAATATTTAAAAATTTAAAATACAACAAAAATTAATGTAATATCTTCTATAAATATTACAGTGACCAGCACCTCTGGGATGGCAAGGACACCACCTATAGTTGGCTCTGCTTTCCCTCGAGGATCGTGTAGGATGCTTCTATATGGAGTTTCTTTGCTTATGGGGAGTTGAGAGCGCCGACGCCGTACTGGTATGGCAGTTAATCATACACTCATATTACTATATGGGGAAGACCAAAGTCTTCAGTCTATAAAAAAAAAAAAAATCATCTATAAATATCCAAAAAATATATATATATATTTTGTAAAAATATAAAATTTATTTTACTAAATCTGGTCTATCTTTGAACAGAAGGACTAGGTATTAATAAAATATATAATATTATATATATTTATAATGTTGTAGCAAAAGAAAAAAAAAAAACATATTATTTATTTAGTCTATACTTTTATTATAAAATTTATATATATATATTATATAATATATATTATATAATATTAATAAAAAATATATATATATAATATATATATTTTATTAATACCTAGTCCTTCTGTTTAAGACAGACCAGATTCAGTAAAATAAATTTTATAAAATAGTGTAGACTAAATAAATAATTTTTTTTTTTTTTTTAGTACAACATTATAATGATTAATAGTTACTGCTGAAGAATCGAAAATCGAAAGAAGAAACTTCAAACATCTGTTCTACTGAAGTGATTAAAATTTTATTTTTATTATTATTATTATTATTATTATTATTATTATTATTATTATTATTATTATTATTATTATTATTATTATTATTATTATCTATTATTATTATTATTATTTCCTATTAATTTTATTATTATGATTATTATTATTATTATCTATTATTATTATTATTTCCTATTAATTTTATTATTATGATTATTATTATTATTATTATCTATTATTATTATTATTATTTCCTATTAATTTTATTATTATTATTATTATCTATTATTATTATTATTTCCTATTAATTTTATTATTATGATTATTATTATTATTATTTATTATTATTATTATTTCCTATTAATTTTATTATTATCATTATTATTATTATTAAAGATAGGAATTTAACCATTAAATATAAAACGAATCGTTTAATTAATTATCTCTGTTTTATAATTTTTTTTAAAAAAGGAATAAAAAATTAGAAGATAATATTTACTATATATATATTTATATTTATATTTATAAATGATAAATTGGAATAATTGAATAATAATTTAAAATATTAACCCATTTTATATCATTTATATTAATATTTTATAATATATATTTATTATTTTAATTATATCTCTTTGAATTACTTTTTATTTAAGAATTAAGATTTATAATGTTGGTATTTAATTTGATATTAAGGTTATCTTTATTAGAATATTTATTTTAATATATATATTTATTATTATTAGTATTATATTAAAATTTTAAATATAAATATTAAACATGTAACAATTATTAACAACACACATATAAAATATATATATTTTATTATAAAAAATTATAATAATATAAATGATGCTTATTTTAATTATGTCTAATATATATATATATATATTTGATTATTTAAAAATATTACTATTTTGCAAAAAAAAAAAAAAATAATAATAAGTATTTTCCCTCTTAGTATTACTTTAGGTAAAGTATGTTTAATTTATATCTTAGAAAGTACTATATTTTAAAAAATATTTTTCATCTCATTAATATTTAACAAAAAAAAAATTTTTTTTCCAATAATTATTTTTTAAAAAAAAAAAAAAAAAGCATTTAATTTATTTTCATTTGAATATATAAAAATTATTTAGTTTTATTTCTTTATTTATTTAACTTATTGATATTTTTGTATTAATAATTTATAGCTTACATTAATTATTTTTATATTTTTATATTTTATATTTTTTTGTTTATTTAATTTTTTTATTATTAATATAAATTATAAATCTATATTCTATAATTTAAAAAATTCTATCATTATTAAATTTTAATATATTAAAATAAATAATAATAATATTTTTATTATTTATTTTATTTCATTTTTATATATTTATATTGGCATTTTTATATTTTATATTTTTTATTTCTAAATTTTTATATCTTATATTTTTATATTATTAATATTATTCATAAATCTATATTCTATAATTTAAAGAATTCTATTTTTATTAAGTTTTAATATATAAAAATAAACAAGAATACTATTTAATTCGTAGAAATAAAAATTAAAAATATTATACTTTTTTATATGAAAAGTAATTTGTACATATTTTTATATATTAAATATATGAAAATTTATAAAATAAAAAGAATATATATATATTTATCATTAATAGTATTAATATATTTATTTTATAATATTCTTTAAAAAAAAATATTAAATAATTTAAAAAATAAAAATAAAAAGCAATTACAAATAGCTAAAAATCTATTATTGAAAGAATTGATATATAAAGTATATATATAATTCATTCAAATAACACAATTTTTTATAAAAAAAACTTCTTTATTTTAATTAATACATTTAAAGAGCAATATTATTAACTGCATAATAATAGTAATTTTTTGTTTTATAGCCTTGATATAAAATTATAAAACAAATAAAATCTTTTACATGCATAACATTATTTCTCTTTAAATAGTATAATAAAATGATAAGTTGTATTGCTTTTATATATTTATAATTATAAAGTAATTCCATTTTTTTATTTTTTATTTAATAGATATATTCCCAATTATTTTATATATTCCAATGTTATATATAAAATATTTACCATAATTATTATTTTTAAATTTTAATTTTATTAATAAAAGGATTTTTAATATTTTTCCAGTAATTCATAGAAGAAAATGTAAATAAATAAATTTATATATATTATAAAAGTTTATGTTCTCTTTGACTTCTTTTATTTCTATCAATCTCATTTTTCCTTTATTGCTTTTTTTTTTTATCTATTTCCTTTTCTTTTCACTTTTCCTCATTTTATTATGAAAAAAGAAAATTAATTTCATCTTTGAATAATATTATTCAAACCAAACTGAGTAGTTCAAAAGAAAGAAATTTATCTTTATTATTTTTGTTTTTTATTGTTATATAAAATCCATGTTATTCCAAATGAATATTATAAAATTTAAATAAATATATTTATTTATTATTTTTATTTTTGTTTTTGTTTTTTATTGTTATATAAAATCCATGTTATTCCAAATGAAAATTATAAAATTTAAATAAATATACTTATTTATTATTATTATTTTATTTATTAAATTGTTTTGTTTTGTTTTTTTTTTTCAAAAAACTTTTTTATATTTATTTATATTTCTTTTAATATCTTTTTAATATAATATAATTTTATTTTACTGACTTCTTCATTGTCTTCTTTAAAATATAAAAATATTTTCTTTTTCCTTCTTTTTTTTTTTATTTTTAAAATATTAAAATATATATTTATATATATTTATTAAATTATATAAATTTTAGTATGGTAATATATTTTATAATAATTTTTGAAAAAGACTCTTATTTATTAAATATTTATAAATAAGAATCAAACTGCGACAGAATCTTTTAACTTTTTATTAAAAAAAGAAATAAAAAAAAAAGGAAAAATGTATATTATATATATTTTTTAAAAAATTTAAAAAAAAAAAAAAAAAATTAAATTTAATTAAAAATTAAAAAAAACTAAAATATATTAATTTATATAAATTTAGGAAATTTTAATTTTTTTAATTAAAAATTTAAAGTTTTAAATTAATCTATTAAAAAAGAAAAAAAGAAAAAAACATGTTTTTTATATATACATATATGTTTACTACGTATTAATATATTTTTACAATATTACATAAAAAGTATTTATATAACATTTACATAAACAAAACTTCATAAATTGATTATAATTTTTAGTGTTTTTTTTTTGTTTTTTGTTTTGTTTGTTTTGTTTTGTTTTTAATAAAAAATATTAATAATAAAATATTGTTTGAAAAAAAAATTGTTCTATTAATTAATTACTACAATTTCATTTTCTATTATCTTTCATCATTTTTATTGTAAAGTGGCAAACAATGGTGTATTTATCTTTTTAACAGTTTTTTTTTTTTTTTTTTTTTTTTTTTTGATTATCTATTTATTAATATAAAAAATTGTATACAAATAAATATATCTATTAAAACATTTATTTATTATTTATTTATTATTTATTCATTCATTCATTCATTTATTTATTCATTTATTTATTATATATTTTTTACCTCACTCTTTACAGAGTGAGGTACATCAATTGAATCATAATTGTAATGTATTGCAATAATTTATCTGTAAATTTCTATTAGTCATAAATCTAGTAACAATTTGTATGTAGTCTTAAAAATAAATTTATAGAGATTAAATAATTTCAAGTTGAAAAACTTTTTTTATAAATCCGAAAATTTACATAAATTTGTAAATTTAAAAATTAATAATGTCTTAAAAAATATATATATATATATATATATATTTTTTTTTTTTTTTTTGATATAAAAACATAATAAAAAATTATAAAAATAATGAGGGAAAGTAAAAGAAAAAAATTAATTTATTGATAAAAAAAATTTACATTTTATACTAATTATATATATATATATTATATTGCTAATAGTAACTTTTTATATATATATATATATATATTAAATATCAATTTATCAAAATAGATATATAAAATTTTTTATATTTTTAAATTTTATAATAAATAATAAGATCATAATAAAAATAAAAATAAAAATAAAATGTATGCTTTATATTAAATTTATTTAATATATATTAAAAGAGCTTTTTTTTTTTTTTTTAAACACAGTTTTCATTGATTATCATATTTTATTTATCAACAATTTATTTCTTTAATTTATCCTATTTTATTGATGATTTTATACATAAAAATCTTTTATACATATTTAAAAAAATTTTTTAATAATTTAATAAAAGTTTTTTTTTTTATAGAGTAAATTTTATTTGAAATATTTATTTAATTATATTTCTTAATAATTTTAAATTAGTTTATAGTATTTTTATATAATTTAAAAAAAAAAAAAAAATTATATATATATTACTTTTTTTTTTTTAATAACCTTATTTATAATTATGTTAGAAATTATTAAATATAATTAAAAAAAAAGAAATCGATAAAAAATTATAATAATAATAATAATAATATATATATATAAATAGGACAATATAGGGTTCCAAAATAAAAATTAAAAAAAAAAAAAAAAAAAAAAAAAAAAAAAAAAAAAAATTATATAGAATATAATAATATATTGTTTCAAAAAAAAAAAATAATAATTATAATTTGAAATATTGTGATTAATATCCATTTTGATAATATTAAAAAATTTTGCATATAATTCTCTACTTTTCTGTATTAAAGATTTAAACTATAATATCATTATTATTTTCAATAAAGGAGCGTTTATTTCTTTTTTGATTTGCTTTGTTTTTTTTAGCTAATTTAATAACTGTTTAATGGATTATTATATATAATATATATATAATATTATAATTTATTATAAAAACTTATTCTATTTTTATATATATATATATAAATTTACAAAATTATATTATTATTCTGAACAAGAATATTTGTATTATCAATAGATATTTACACAATATATTTCGTTTGAGTTTTAATAATATTTCAACTAATTATTTTTTTTTATAATTAATAAATAATTTGAAGTTGTCTTTTATATATTATTATTATATTATTATTAATTATTATCAAAGTTGTTTAATTTATATTCTCATTATTTATACTATTTAAATGACCATTAGTCAATAATCGAATATTCAGTTCTCATCCTCATATAAATATATCTAATTATGTATTTTTCATTAAAATAATTTGAATGAATTTAAATTTCCTGAAATGAAATAAAAAATAAATTATATTATAATAATTAATATTTCAGAATGAATCATTGTTTCAGAAATTGAGGTGAATCAATATATATATATATATATATATATATATTTGACATTTGACTAAATTTTATTATCATCTACACTTAAATATAATAGAATAAAGACTTTTAATACATATATGTCAGTTTACTATTTATACAAAATAACAATTAATAAATAAAAAAAAAAAAAAAAGTAAAGAAAAGTCTGTAAATATATATAATTATATATGTAGACAAAGTACTTTCTTTGACAAATTTTGAGTTTTTTATGATATATATTTTTTTTTGCCAGTTTCAAAGCTATAAAAAAAATTTTGAACATATATATATTGATAATATTAGCAGGATGTTTATCATATTAAGAATTAATAAACTATAAACTAAAAACTTTTAATATACATAAAATTATGAATTTTAATGGTATTATACTAACTAACAAAGTGAGATGCCACTGAATTATATGTTAACTTTAAATGATTTTCATCATACATATCATCAATAGCACTTATACACATACTCTTCTAATAAATTTTGATACTTTAATAGAAAATCTATAAGAAATTTTTTATATTTTTATATTGAATGACTTACGAACTATTCTAAAAATAATATTAAAAAAAAAAACATTAATGACTACTTATTTCTATCTTATTCCATTAATATTTTAATATTTACTAATGTGATGTTATGAAAGAACAATTATATATTGCGTAACAAAGTAAATTCTACTTGCAAGGAATTCAATATCAAAACAATATATAGTATAGTTCTATCTTTTTATATATTAAAAAGTAAATTAATTACCATCAATACATATTTCAACAAAAATAATATTAAAAAATAAAAAACTAAAATACAATATAATATTAAATTTAGGTATTGGGTATATTTTTTTTAAAGTTTTTTTTTTTTTTTTTTTTTTTCTTCTGTATAATTATCAAAAATTTAAAAAAAAAAAAAAAAAAAAAAAAAAAAAAAAAAAAAAAAAAAAAAAAAAAAACAATTAAAAATTCCATAAATCTTTATAATTTGTCAACAAATAACAATATAGGGTATATTATTTAAATCAAATTAATTTTTTTTTTTTTTATTGTTCAAAGGAATATAGAAAGAGTAAATATTCAAATTTAAATAAAAAAAATTATGAAAATTTCTAATAATCTTAATAATCATTAATAATCATTAATAATCATTAATAATCATAATAAATGTTGAAAAAAAAAAAAGTTAGGATTGCTATTTTTTTTTAATTAATCATGAAAAGACTAAACTGTGTTTAATTAAAACAAAAAAAAATTTATTAAAAATTTTAAAATTAATTTTTCTTTTTTTTTTTTTTAAAGAAAAAAAAGAAGTAATTGATCAAAATAATAAATAATCATAATTTTTTTTTTAATATTTTATATATTCTTATGAAAGATAGATTATTTATACAAAATAATAATTCAAAACATTTACATTATTATTTATGATTATGATTTATTCTATGAAAATACATAAATAACTTTATTATTATTTAATATTTTCTTTCATCAAATTTTTATATAATTCATATTTAATATAAAAAATTGAAAAAAAAAAAAAATAAAATAAAATAAAATAAAATAAATATATAAATAAATAAATAAATAATATTAATAAAAATCAGTAAAAATAGTTTTATATATTATTATGAAATATTCTGAATAATTTTAAAAAAGGTTTTTTTTTTTTTTTTTTTTTATATTATATTGAAATAAAATCATATTTAATATTTGACTGTTTAACAAACTTATAAAATAATTAATATGTTAAATTTTACTATTAATGGAATCAAAAAAAAATTAAAGTTTTTTTCAATAATAAATCATTTTAATTTTGAATCATATTTTCAAATGAAGCTACTCTAAACACGGCAACTTATAATACTGCATTTATCCGAACTAATAATAGAATATAAAAATAAATAAATAAATGTAAATGTATATATAATATATATATATATATTTAAATAAATTTCTTATAAATTTTATTTACTATTAATAACTAATTTTACTATTGTAATAATTATATCTAAAAATAAATTTTAAAAATGAAAAATAAAATATATATATTAATATATATAATAAATATGTAATATATATTATTATCTAAGTGATGGATAATACATTTTGTAAAATTTTATTATTTATTATTATAGATCTTCGAAAGTTATATTAAATAAACTTTATTTGCGTAACCTAATTTTTAGTATTACATTTCTTTTACGACATTAATATTTATAAAAAATATTATATTATGATGTTAAAAATATCTACAATTTACTATTAAAATTTTATAATTTTATTTTATTTATTTATTTATTTATTTATTTATTTATTTATTTATTTATTTATTTATTTATTTATTTATTTATTTATTTATTTATTTATTTATTTATTTATTTATTTATTTATTTATTTATTTATTTATTTATTTATTTAAAGCTAATTATGATATACAAACATAATTAATAGTAAGACGTAACCTTTTATTACAATGTATCAAATATTATTAAAGTACATTTCTATGAAAAATCTTAATTCTTGATCTTTTATTTTACATGTATATTTAAATAGATTTTAAAATATATAAAACGAATTTAAAAAAAAAAAATTCTAAATATATATATATATATTTTCTTCTAAAAACTTTTTAATGCATTTTTATAGTTTTTTAAATGATTTAGTGGATATATTAATCTAATTTTATAATTTTAAAATATATATATATATAACATAACAATTTTTTTAATAATATACAAATTTAATACAATTTTTTTTTAAAAAAAAAAAAAAAAAAAAAAAAATTTTTTGAAATAATACTTTATTATTATTATATATTTATTATATATATTAATATTTACTATATTTATTATTATTAAATAAAAACTTTATAAAATATTAAAAAAAAAAATATATATATATACATATATATATAATTATTAAATATTTCACCACTATTATTATTTTCATCATTATTATAATGAAAGATATTAAGTTAATATTATATTATTGCATTAAGAGTTTGGAATTTAGAGTTTTATAATTATGTAAACTATCTAAATATATTTTATGATAGAAAATTATTAGTACTTTTTTATTCTAATTATATGTTTTTATAATAATATATTGTGGCTTTTATATTCATTAAATTACAATATCATTTGAAGCTTATTTTTCAATATATTTCATATTATAATTATGTCAACCTTATAAATATATGGTATGATAAAAAATTAATTTTTATTCTAAATTCATTTACTTTAATATCAATATACTATGGCTTGTATATATTGTATATATTATTACATTATGCTTCAATTCATTAGAAGGTAACATAATAATAGATGATACATAAATGATAGTCACTCAGCATCGATGTTTCTTATTGTTTCCTTTTTTCTTCGGTCCTGAATAATTAAGCCCCTCATCGTGACCTTATTTCTTCCATATTCTAGATAGTATTATTATAATTATTATTATAATCTTTTCCTTTTTTAATTGCCAATATATGTATATAATTAAATTTAAAAGTTTTAAAAATTTGCCAAGAATTCATGGATAAAACTATTACAATTCAAAAAAAAAAAATAAAATCATAATAATAAAAATAATAAATCCATAATAATCTATGAATATTACTTTTATAAATAATAACATGAATAATATATAATTTGAAAATATACAATAAATATTTTTTTTATATATATAATTTATTTTTTTAATATCAAGAATAAAACAAAAATTATGTTTATATGATTAATTATTATGAATAGTTGAATTTCCTTTTTCCACTTTTTTTTTTTTTATATTAAAAGTGTATTATTACAACTTTTTTATTCTGCATATGTCAAAAATTAATTATTTAAAGTGTCAAAGTAATAAAAATTCACTCTTTTTTTTTATTTTTATTATTACTATTTTTTTTTTTTTTTATAAATTAAAAATATTAAAAATCTATTAATATTAAAATTTTACTATATTAATTATTCTAATAGAATGAATTATCTATCTTTAATAATATATATTATATATATATATATTGTTTTTTATTATATTTAATAATTTTATTTTGTTATTAAATGTTTAAATATTATTTACTAAATTGAATTATATATAAAAAAATAAATTAAATATATATGTTTATAAAATATTGTTTAATATATACGTTTATATGTTATTTTTTTTTTTTTTTTTTTTTTTTTTATAAAAATATATTATATTAAAACATTAAGATTTATTTAATTTAATTTTTAACTAGATTCTCCATATTTATTATAAAGTCCAATAACTTCAGCCTTTATGTCTTCCTTTACTTTAGCCTTATCATTACGAGTTCTGTCTAACATTTCAAGATATTCCTTTGTAACATCCCCAGTAACATATTTACCATTGAAAACAGAAGTATCAAAGCTCTTAATGTCTCTGTTGAATTTCCTACATGATTCAATTAAATCATCTAATTCCTATTTATTTTTTTTTTTTTTTTTTTTTTTTTTGTTTTTTTATTTTGTTTTTTTGTTTTTGTTTTGTTTTTTTTGTTTTGTTTTTACAATTATTATTATTAATTTTTATCAATATATATAAGAATACAAAAATTAATAAAATATTTTTATTTCAATTAAAATAAAAATTAAAGATTATATTTCTTATCATTATCATTATTATTATTTATTATTTTATTTATTATTTACTATTATTTATAATTTATTATTATTATTATTATATTATTTATTATTATCATTTATTATTTTCATTTATTATTATATTTGTATTATTTACTTCATAGATAACACAGTCAGCACCAAGTTCCTTAGCAATTTCTTCTTCAGTTCTATTATAAGCAATTAATTCTTTAGAAGTTGGCATATCAATACCATATACATTTGGGAATCGAATTGGTGGGGAACAGGAAGCAAAGTAAACTTTCTTTGCTCCAGCTTCACGAGCCATTTGAATAATTTCTCTTGAGGTGGTACCTCTGACAATAGAATCTTACAAAAAATAAATAAAAAAAAAAAAAAAATTGAAAATTGAAAATTAAAAATTGAAAAATTAAATATATATATATATAATTATATATAATAGATATAAATATATTAATAATTATAATTATAATAATAATTATTATGAATAAATAAATATATAAATAAATAAAATAAATTTAATATAATTTTTCGATAATAATTCAATCATATTTTATAAAATAATTATTAAAAAATTTTTTTCTTTTTTTTTTTTTAAAAAAAAAATTTTATATCTTAATAAAAATGGAGGTTGATTTCCTTAAAAATGCATTTTACCATCAACAATTAATACATTCTTGCCCTGGAATTCAAGATCCATAGCATTTAATTTTCTTCTCACGGACTTCTTTCTCTCGGATTGACCTGGCATAATGAAAGTTCTACCAACATATCTGTTCTTAATGAAGCCTTCACGATATAAAATTCTTAATTTGTATGATACTTGTAGAGCAGCAACACGACTTGTATCAGGAACGGGTATAACAACATCAACATCCATTTTAGCACCTAACTTTCTAACGACAGAATCAGCTAAAGCTTCTCCCATAGCTAAACGAGATTTATAAACAGAAATTCCATCAATAATAGAATCTGGACGAGCAAAGTAAACGTATTCAAAAATGCATGGAGTGAATTCGGCACCGGTAACTAATTGACGTTTACTCATACCATTTTCAGTAATGATGACAGCTTCTCCTGGTTTAACATCAACAAATTGTTTGAAATCTAAAGTATCTAAAGCCACGCTTTCCGAAGCAATCATATAATCAGTACCATTTGGAGTTTCTCTAGTACCATAAATTAAAGGACGAATACCATTTGGATCCTATATTAAAAATATTTCAATTTAAATTTCTTAATTATCATATTGAACATTGATATATATATACATATATATATATATATATTTAATATTTACAAAAAAAAAATATTATTTTAAAAAAAAAAAAAAAAAAAAAAAAAAAAAAAAAAAAAAAAAAAACTTACTCTGAAAGCAATTAAACCGAAACCAGAAATCATAGCAATACAAGCATAACCACCTCTACATTGTTGATAAATACCTTTTATGGCATGGAAAGTATCTTCTTCATTAACTCTGAATTTACCGGTTTGTTGTAAGTTATCAGCAAAAATATTTAACATTAATTCGGTATCAGAATCAGTATTAATATGTCTGTGAGCCTCTTCATCTAAAAATTTTGCTAATTCATGAGCATTAGTTAAGTTACCGTTCTATATATAGATATAAATATAATTATACATAAATAGACAGATAGATAGATAGATATAGAATATAAATATACATAGATAGAGAGATAGATAGATAGATATAGAATATATCAATATAATCATAACTATATTGTAAAAATGAAATAAAATCTTTCTTTAAAAAGTATTTTAAAAAAAAAAAAAAAAATAAAAGTAAAAAAAATTAAAATAAAATATATTTATATATATATATTATGAAGCAAATAACTTGCATGAGCTAAAACTAAACCGTAAGGACTATTAACATAGAATGGTTGAGCTTCTGAATTTGAGGATGTACCAGCAGTTGGGTAACGAACTACAATAAATAAATATATATATATATGTATATATATATATAAAAAAAAAAAAAAAAAAAAAGTATATAATTAATTTTTGATTATAAAAAAAAAAAAAAAAAAAGATAGCCTTTCAAAATAATTACCATGACCAACACCCATAGGACCAATTAAATTCATTAAAGATTTTTGACTAAAAACATCCTTTACCATACCATTAGCCTTGCATTGATACAAACGACCCTTTTTATTACAAGTAACTATACCAGCAGCATCCTTTTTATATTATAATAATAATAAATTTTATTATTATTAAATATAAAATTTTTCACATGTAACAATTTAACATTATAAACATTTATATAAATTTAAATTAGTAATTTTTAAGAAATACATTTAAAATTATCAATTAATAAAATATTATATATATATATATATATTTACTTGTCCTCTATGTTGTAAGACATTTAAACTTTCATATATTTCGACACTACAGTTTTTGCTTGTGTCAGCTAATAAAATACCACTAATACCACACATTTTTCCAATATAGTATTACTTTTATAAACGATACATACAAATATATTTATATATTGAATATAATAATTTATTAATATTAATATTTAGAATTCACTTTTTTTTTTTTTTATAATATATATATATATTTAAATATTGTAAATATAATAATATATATTTTTTTTATAATAAAGGTTAATAATTAATAAAATATTATTAAAATAATGATAAATTTTTTATAATTATGAATAATTCAATTGAATGGTATTATTTTTCTTTTTTCTTTTGTCATTTATATTATCAATTAATTTTATTTAATTACTAATTACTTTTTTAAATAAAATTGATAGTTGATTTGAAATAATTAGATTATATAATAATAATAATTTTCTAAAATATAATTGAATTAAATATATATATATATATATAAATTAACATGTTCTTTTTTAATATTACATTAAGAATAATTAATATATTATAATGGAAATAAGAACATCCATACATTAATTTCGAAAATTAGTATTTATTCTTTTGTTTAAAAAAAAAAAAAAAAAAAAAAAAAAAAAAAAAAAAAAGCTTACTTTCTAAATATTATTATTACAATTAATTATTAATTATAACAAGTTAATATTTAATTTTTCTTTTTTTTTTTTTTTTTTTTTTTTTTAATTTTTTTAATAAAATAAAAAAAAAAATGAAAGAGCTAATTAAAATTTTATAAAATAAATATTTTATAATATTTTATTATTCTCTTTATCTTTATTACAAAAATTATTCTATTAATTAAAAAAAAAAATACAATTTAAAAGATATACTTTTTTATTCTCTTATTACAAAAAAAAAAAAAAAAAAAAAAAAAAAAAAAAGTTGAACAATGAAGAGTTAAAAAGAAGAAAAAGAAAGAAAAGAATTATATACATATATTAACATACATTTAATGTATAAAGATTAAAATACATAATATAATAGAATAATTTTATTATATATATATATATATTTTTTTATTTAATAAAATTATTATATAATTTTAATTACTAAATAATGTTTTTTTTTTTCTTGTTTTTTTTTTTTATAAGATATATATATAATATTTTACTATTAATTATGATTAACATAATTTTTGATTAATTAAATATATAATAATAATGTTATTTATGTATTAAAGTTAAATATAAATTTATAGATCATTTAAACATTTTCTTTATTTTTTAAAAATAAGTTTGTTTTTTTATTTTTCCTTAATATTTATATTATAAATAATTAAAATAATTGAGAATATATATATTTATTATTTATTACTATAATTATTTATATATAATAATATTAATAATTATGATTATTTAATATTTAATTATTTATAACTTATAAAAAAAAAAAAAAATTATTTATTAAAATATTTATATTTAAAGATATAATTACAGAAGATATATTATAATATACTATTAATATGTGTACCACTAATTTTTTCAACTTTAGCAATTTAGCGAACTCTTAATATATTTTTAATTATTAAAATTTTTGATTGGACAGATGCTTAGTAATAAAAAGTAAAAATGTTAATATAAATTTTAAATACTAAGGTAGTTAAGGGTTGATATAATATTTGATGTTGATCTATTATTATTTGAGAAAATGTTAATTATATATTTATATTTATATATGTATGCATATATATTTTTTTTTTCATTTTAAACTTTATAATTTTAGTTTTCATATTTTTTTTTAATAATGAACTTTTATAAAATAGAAATAGAAATAGAATAATAAATAATTTAAAAAAAAAAATTTTTTTAAAAAAAAAAAAATAAGTCGAATGTTGGAATTTAATATAAATTAAATTCAAATCAAAAATTTATATAAGATGATGATAAATATAGTAAAATAAAATAAATAAATAAAAATAATAATTATTAAAATTATAAAAAATTATTAAAAATTAAAGATTAACCAAACTCATTGGATAAAAATACATTCATTTTAAAAAAAAAAAAAAAACTATATTATTATTAGATCTATATTTAATTTAGAAAAATAAAAATAAATAAAAAAAAATAAATAATTAAGATAAAATGTAAAAAATAAAAAAAAAAAAAATAAAAATAAAAAATAAAAATAAGATAAAATGTAAAAAATAAATAAAAAAAAAAAGATGTACAATAAGTATAGTGGGAACACACTAGATTCGTATAGTATATCATAATCTAACCTACAAATTTTGACATTTCTCTTGGGAAAATTTCTTAATAAAAAAAATAAATAAATTTAATAATAATAAACTAAGTAAATAAAATAATTAAATTATAATTAAATAAATAAATAAAATTTTAAATAAATTAATAACGAAATAAATTAAATAATAATAATTAAATAAATTAAATAATAATTTAATAAATAAATTAGATAATAACCACTAAAGCAATTAAAATAAAATTGTAATATTTTATCTAATTTAATTTCATTGTAATAAAATTATAATTATTAAAATAAAGAAAAAAAAATAGTAAATTTAACCCAATTTAAAAAAAAAGAGAGAGAGAGAGAGAGATTTAAATATTTGATTTATTGAAATAAATACTAACAAATAATTTCTCTACTCTAAAAAAAGAAAAAAAAAGTATTATACACTATGCTTATGCTTTGAAAATAAAGTAAAGGATTTGTATAATAAAAAAAAATTTTTTTCATATTTTAATTATATATAATTTTTATATTAATTGAATATGTCATCATCATCTCTCTAATGATATAAAACATTTTTATAGGGAAATAAGTATTTCCTTAATAAACTAATAAATAATAAAATATAATTTTTATATTAATTGAATATGTCATCATCATCTCTCTAATGATATAAAACACTTTTATAGGGAAATAAGTATTCCCTTAATAAATTAATAAATAATAAAAATAATGATGTAATGAAGTATATTAACAATGAAATATAATAAAACAATACAAAAAAATATATAGGATGATAAAAATTATAAAATAATATAATAAAAAAATAATGAAATAATTCTTTTTTCTTTTTTCTTTTTTTTTTTAGACTGGAAAGGAAATATATATACATTTCAGTGTTTCATTTATTATTAAAAATATACATATATATTTATATATATTTAATACATTATAAATTAAATTATAAATAATATTAAAAATAATAAAAGTAAAAAAAAAAAATAAATAAATAAAATAAAAATATAAATAAAAAAAAAAAAAAAAAAAAAACTATTTAAAATAAAATTATTAATAATAAAAAAAAATTTTTTTAAAAAAAATAGAGTTAATGTAATATAATGGAAATAATAAATAATTCATGATATTGTGATGTGAATCAAAATCGACTTTTACCAAAAAAAAAAAAAAAAAAAGTACTTATATATTTAATGAATATATAAAAATAATGAATACAAAAAAAATAATAAAATATTATAAATTTAATGAGCATAAAAAATATAATATAATAAATAAATATATTAAAATAATAATAATATTAAGTATCTTTTTTTCTTTATTTTTTATTTGTTATTTTGTTATTTTTTTTTTATATTTCTTATCTTGATTCTTATTATATTTATATATATATATATATTATTAATAATAAAACTTTTTTTCATATTTATTATTATTATTATCTATTTATTTATTTATTTATTTATTTATCAACTTGGTTGTATTTTTTCTTTCCAATATCAAATGGTACATAACGATGCTTAATCATATGATCAATTTGCTTTTTCATTGATAAATATGTAATAATAATGAAGTACATTCTAAAAAAAAAATTAAATAAATAAATAAATAAAAAATAAAAAAATAAAATAAAATAGTAAAGAAAAAATAAAATAATAATAAATTAATAATTTTATATATAATATATCATATAATATAATATAATCTTTTTTTTTTTCCTATCTCTCTATTTATCTATCTATTTATTTATTTATTTAACTTACAATAAAATTGGCCAGAAAACTGGAATATCAAAGAATGGAATGAAAGTACAAACAAAAGCTAGTAAAGTAGCTATGATAGTATTATGCCTATAATATCATAAAAAAAAATTATAGAATACATATTAAAATATTACATTAATTATATATATATATATTAATCTTTTCTTTTTATATAATTATATCTAAATAGATATAAATATAGATATAGATTATGTCCATTTAAAAAAAAAAAAAAATATATATATATATATAATATATAATATATGTTTTATTAATTGAATAATTACCAAAATTTGAATTCTGGTAAACGTCTTATGAAAGGTTTAAATTCATCATCATTATTAACTGGAAGTGTAGGTTCATCCTCTATATCATCTTCCATAATATCCATTTCAAGAGTACCAAATTGTGGTGATAAGAACAAAGTGAATTGTGTTAATAAATAAATACCAAGTGTATATATGACTACAATATTTATAAATAGATATAGATATTGATATATAAATGAAATATAAAAAAAAAATTTTTTTTTTTTATTTTTTAAATTAATTTAAATTAAATATTAAATAAATAATAAAAAATAAAAATAAAAATAAAAATAAAAAATAGAACAATGTATAGAAATATATATGAAAAATAATATTATTAAAATAAGATAAAATTATAAAAAAGATAAAAATAAAAAATATTAGTAAAACTTTTAAATATATTTATAATATTTTTTAATATATATATATAATAGATATTTTAATTAATATTAAAAGTCATATATTTATTTATTTATAAGATACATACCAACATAATAACCTTGAACTATAATAATTCTAAATAAAAATAATGCTAATAATATAATAGCGAGTATCCATCTTTGAAGCGTATATGGAGTTGAAATATCCAATATTCTTTGATATACCTATTTATAATGAATGTTTTTTTTTTTTTTTTTTCGTTTGGATTAATTGGTCGGTTGTTTATTTTAAATTTGTTAAAATAACAACAATAATAATAATAATAATAAATAAATAATAATAATAATAATTAGTTTTTCATTTTTTTATATTATATTTTATACTAATAAAGAATTTGGTTAAACTTTTTTTTTTTTTTTTTTTTTTTTTTTTTGATAAAAAAAAAAAAGTAAAAATAAAAAATATATATATTATATTATATCAAATATAAATTATAAGCTTTCGTTTTTTCGTTTTTAACATATTTTTAATGTTTATAATTGTAAAAAATAAATTAACTTTTATTATTATATGTAAACTTCTTTATTATTATTTCTATCTCACTTAATATAATATTAATTGTTTTTTTATAAGCTGAATAATTTTTTTTTTTTTATTTATTTGAAAAAATTATTCACTTCAATATCATTTTTTCTACTTTTTTATATTATTGATTTTTTTTTTTTTTTTTTTCTTTTAGTCAAAACAAAATTTTATCCTGTAAAAAAGGTCTTTTTTAAATAAATCATTATATATATATATATATATATATATATGTATTTTTGTGAAATGACTCATGAATAAAGATTATAATAATTTACCCCTTCATTTCTATAATAATATTATATGTATATATCATTATTTTTTTTTTTTTTTTTTAGTAATTCACTCTATTATTATCTTATTACTAATACTGCTGTTATTTAAATTAATACATTTATTTATAATGAGTATTTATAGTTAAATTTAATGGGAGTTCCTGTACATCCATTTCATAAATGTTCTACAAAAAAAAAAATGAATAATAATAATAATATCAAATTCAAAGATATTTACATTAGATAACTTTCTAAAGAAAGCATTTATAGAAGATTCCCTTTGCACATCGTCATTTTGTGTGAAATCCATTTTTAATATATTTTTATATATTTATTTATTTAAATTTTCTTTCCTTTCAAAATATTTAGTTTTAATTAGTTTTCTTTTTTCTATTGATAGATTTAATTTTATTTATAAATGATGTCTATAACTTTTCGTTTGGTCTATATTTTATTCGATTTTGTTTTTGTTTTTTTTTTTATTTATTTAAATAGGAAATAAAATTTAATTTTATTCTAAAATAAATTATTGAATTACTCTTTTTAATTTTTACTATTTCTATTATGAAGTTAAAATAATATAATATATATATATTATATTTTTTCTATTTTTAATTATTCCTTTTTTTTTATTTATTGTTTAATTATTTTTTATTTTTCAAAACACAAATTTAATTTTTGTAAAAAAAAAAAAAAATAAATTAATGACAAGATTAAAAGTTTATAATACAAAATATTATATATATTTATTTAAAGTGTATCAAAACGACCCCAAGTATTTTTCTACTTTTATTTTTCAATAATATATTAAAATATATTATTAATATAATAATAATATACATAAATTTAATCAAACTATAATTTTTATTTATATTAATAATATCTTTCATTTATTTATTTATTTATTTAGCTATTTATTAATATCAAAAAATAAATTTTTAATTTATATTAAAATATTAAAATTAATTTCATATATCGATGTAACAATTATTATTTTAATAAACACTTTCTAATTTTCTAATAAAAATAATAGTTATTAAAAATAATAATAATAAAAATAAAAATAATATAATGATAATAATAATAATAATAATAATAATAATAATAATAATAATAATTACTAATACTTAGAATTATTAATATTTATTTTTTTTTTAATTTAAATGTGTTATTTAAACTATAATCAATGAATTGTAATAGTTTTTGTATCATTTTTTATTATATATATAAATTATAGTTATTTTGTAAATTGTGGTTAATAAAAAATAATTTAGTACAATACTGCATAATATAATAATAACTAAATTTGGTTTAATTTAATGATAGTCTAAATTAACTGTATAGTTTTTGTTTCTGTATTTATTTTTATTTTATATATTTTTTAGCAAATATATAAGATAAAAATAAATAATAATATATTATAATAAAAAAAGATAAAAAAATAAAAATAATATTTATAATAATCTAATTAAAAAAAAAAAAAAATAGTTGTGAATCTATATAATAAGTTTTATTTATATTAGTATATCATAATTTTCTTGACAATATTATTAAAAATCATAAATATTTATAAACTAAATAAATTTTATTTAGTTATTCTAATAGTTATCACATGGTATAACTATTAGAATAAAATGTATATAGAGTTATTCATAATTTTTAGATTTATTATATTTCTACATATTTATATTAGATGAACTTGTAATTTATAATTATATATCATTTATTATTATTTACTTATTTATTATTTATTACTTTTTATTTATTATTCATTATTTATTATTATTATTATTATTTATTATTTATTATTCATTATTTATTATTAATATTATTATTTATTATTAATATTATTATTTATTATTAATATTATTATTTATTATTGTAAGAATATGTGAAATATATGAAAAAATAAGCTTTAAATGTATTGAAACATATTGTAATATAACTAATGTACAGGCCACAATGAATTAATATAAAAACATTTAAAATAATTAAATGCTATTAATTCTTTATCATAAAATATATTAATAAAATTGACATAATTATAAACCATAAATTCCTAACTCTTAACAATTATTATTTATTTTTATTATTTATTATTTATTATTTGTTATTTATTACTCATTAGTTATGTTAAGAATGTATTTAAGATCCTACAATTTCAATATAGATTGCTATAGTTAATATGGCTTTTATTTATTATATATTTAATTATATGAATATTACATAAAAAAGAATATTATAGTTCAAAAAAAAAAAAAAAAAAAATCTGATTTACTTATTATATATAAGACTGGAATTATTAAGAGGAGAGAGCAATAGGACCTCCAATTTCTCCGTTAAACGTATCAGACTCTCATTAGATTCTTCCCCGAGTTTCGGCGTCGAAGCGAACCTCTCTCTAAGCAAGGCTAATATAAAAGATATTCCCTATACACCACCTTATATGACGGGCTTCTTTTCAGTGATCTATTGAACCATCATCGAGGAAAGAACAACTGTTCTAATACTCTTACAGATCAAGTACTTTGTATACTAGCAATTATATAGTCTAGCAACAGGAATACTTAACCATGGTGAACAAGCATTAACTTCATTTATTAATTACTTGAATTTTTTTTTTTTTTTTTTAATAAAAAAACACACAATTAATACAAAAATAATTATTGCTTGTTCAATAAAAACATAATAGTATTTTAAATAGTAATCTGATATAAAAAAATATATATATATTCAAAATAAAACGTATAAATAAACTCAGATAAAAGTTTATATGTAACGATCACTCTTCTGAAAAACAGGGAATTCTTTTATTCTGGATTAGAGTTCGAATTGACTATTTGAAAAAAATTATGATCTTCTCCGCTCCTTAGTTAGTTTGCGCTTACGTCATCAGAAGAGCAACCCTTGTGGAATACTAGCTTCAGATCGCAACTAGAATAACATTTTTTTGAATAATCACCAGAAATGATTTGGTTCTTAAACAAAATATCTCATTCCTTTTTATAATTTAAATCTATTATATCTGCATCTCTTCCCACCAAGAAGGAAGTTATATAATAATTAATCGGTACCTACGTCAAATATATATATCATATTTACCAACTCATATTTCAATAAAAATTACAAATATTACCCACGATTTTCAAAAATAGTATAAAGTTCATCACACTATAAGTAGGACTATTTGTTTTAATAAATTTAAAAAAATTAATAATAGAATTATTGTTTGTTTTATTTAGGTAATATTATTCAAAAACAATTGATTAGTATTACTAATGATCTAATCAATATTAATCTTATAATTCTCCATTAATAATTTTAAACACTCTCAATAAAAAATATAGTATTTTTTTTTTTTTTTTTTAATTTTTATTTTTTTTATTATATTTTATTAGTTTTATTAGTTTTATTATATTTTAATTTTATTATTATTTTTATTTTCTTAATAATTTTTATATTTTATATTTTTTGTTTTTGTTTTTGTTTCTTGTTTTTTGTTTTGTTTTTTTTTTGTTTTTGTTTTTACTGTTTTTGTTCTTGTTATTATTATTGTTTTTTGGTTGTTGTTATTTAAAATCATATATTAGATTAGATTAAAAAAATAAAAAATTATGTTATGATTAGTAGTATCTAAGCGAAAAAAAAAAAATTGAAAAGAAATTGAATATAAAATAAATTTAATAATCATAAATTATTTTTTTAACTATATCTACTTCGTTTAGTTTTGCTTCGAATTCCTTTTTTTTTTTTTTTTTTTTTTTTTTTTTTTTTTTTTTTTTTTAATATTCTATAAATGAAATATAATAATAAAAGAAATACTATAAAAGAATAAAATAATATCATAAAAAAATACAATAATACTTTTCTATAATATTTTTTTTTCATTTATAATTTAATTATTTTCATTTATAATATTAACATTAATTAAAAAAAAATAAAAATAAAAATAAAAAGTTATCAATTATAAAACGTTACATAGGATTTATGATTATTATATATTTTAAAATATGATTTATTCTATTATTATCTCTGTAATTTTTAAAGATCTTTCTTTTCTTCAGCTTCTTTCTTTTCAGCCTCCTTTTCAGCCTTCTTCTTTTCCTTTTCAGCCTTTCTAGCTTCATTTCTTTCAATTCTCTTTCTTTCATATTCTCTTTCCTTAGCCTTTTCAACCTTATCATTTTCAATAAGTTCCTTTAATAAAGGATCATCCTTGAATTCACCTCTAGCTAATCTTTCTTCAAATGAACCATTATAGTTCTTGATGTAAACAATTAAACAAATGAAATTAACAACCTACACAATTATTTTAATTTTTTTATATTATTATTTAAAAAAAAAAAAAAAAAAAAAAAAAAAAGATTAATATTATTTCTTAAATCATTATCATAAATTTTTTTTATTTGTAACTTACAAAGTAAACAAAGAAGAATGGAATACAGAAACTACCGAAGAAAGATAATTGGGAAGTACCATTGAAAATGTCAAGAAGGTGCTTAAATTCAACATAAGCTGCATAAGCTAAGTAAACAGCATCAATTTTCATATTTAAAGTGTTGTCCTAAAATAATTGATATAATATATTAATATAGCAAAAGCATATATATATACATTAATAATGATATTTTTTTTTTTATTATTTTATTATATTCAATTATTTACAAATAATTAAAAATATATAGCCAATTTTTACTTACATTAGCGATACAGAATAAACCGGTTGGACCCATTATAGCACCGGAGAATAAAAATAGATAATCATGAAGTGTCATGTTATCCGGATCAGAAGTAAATATAACTGTGGCAAATGGAACGAACTAATATATAAATTTTATTATTGAAGAAAATTCATTAAAGAAATTAATATTTATTTAAATTTAATTCTTTTTTTTTCCTTTCTTTTTATTTTTTTTTTATATATATCTTTCTTATTCATAAAATTATTATAAATAAACTGAAATCTAATTAAATAATAAATATTATCCTTATACAAATAATTAACGAAAAAAATGTATTTTTTTTTAATTATATTATTAATGAAGTAAACATTTTAAAAAAATAAACATTTTATTTTTATTAAAATTTTATATATATTATTAATTCCATATATACACCTTCAAAATTTTATTTCATTTATTTGTAATAGTATTAAATTTTACTTCTTAAACTTTCACATTCAATACTTACGAAAGTAATAATACCACAAGTCATTAAAAAGACTTCATTATCAATATTCTTGAGAAAAGACATCTTAAATTAATTTTTTTTTTTTATCTTAAATAATATATTTATTTTATTTTCTTATATATTTTTTAAAATTAAAATTCTATTTTTTTTTTTTTTTTTTTTTTTTTTTTTATTTGCTTATTATATTTTTTTTAAATAAAAAAATATAGTAATTATTTATTTATTTATTTTTTTTAATTTTGTTTTTATAAAAAAAGAAAAAAAGGAAAATTTTTAGGTCTTTCTTTAACCTATTTATAGATAATCGAATAATTTGAAATATAGTAATTGTGGTTAATAAATATCTATAGTAAATGCTAAATTTATTAAATAATAAACAAAATTAAATTATTTATTATTTATTATTTATTATTATTATTATTATTATTATTATTTCCTATTAATTTTATTATTATTATTATTATTATTATTATTATATTATTATTATTATTATTATTATTATTATTATTATTAATTATTATTATTATTATTATTATTATTATTATTATTATTATTATTATTATTATTATTATTATTATTATTATTATTATTATTATTATTATTATTATTATTATTATTATTATTATTATTATTATATAAACAATTGATAAATAAATATTTCAAAGTTATATATAATAATGTATCAAAAAATATTAAAAAATAATTATCATAATCTTATAATTATTATTAATATATTATTAATATATTTATTTTTTGATTTATTTGAATATTCATTTACATATTTATAACTTTTATTTATTTAAATATTATTTATATATTCAATAAATAGTTTATTTACTATGATGTAATATAATTTATTTATTTATTATATAATTAAATCTTGTATAAAAATAATTTAATTTCTTATAACTTTAATTGTCTTAAAATGAAAATAAATATATATGCAGAAACTTAATTAACTTTAATTTTCCATATTCAAATTTTATATACAATAAACTTAATATATAATTTAATATAAATTATATATGACACAATAATATTATTTAATATATATGATTAGTATAATAATATAATCCTATTTAAATTTATTTTCCATCCAAACTTTATAGAAGAAAAGTTACAAATAGTTAAATATATTATTGTTTTTTTTTTGTTTTTTTAATATTTATATATATATTTCAATCTCCATCAAAGTTTAAAAAAAATAAAAAATTTTATTAATAAAGTAAATTTCAATAATGTTGTAATAGATTTATGCTCGTGTAACATAAATTAATTAAAATTATAATATAGATTAAATTCCTGCCAATAGTTTTTAAAATAAAAAATATTATAAGGAATTTAAAATTAATAATTAATTTATTAATTAATTAATTAATTAATTTAAAATATGTTTATTATTATTTATTATTGATTTAATATTATTTATTATTTATTAATAAATACTCTTTTTATTATTTATTTATTATTTATTATTATTATTATTTTTATTTAATTATTTATTATTTATTTATTTTCTATTTTTCGATTATTTATAATAAAATGTTTCTATGTTTCGGTTTTTTTTTTGTTTTGTTTTTATTTTTTTTTTTTTTTTTAATTCTTAATAGATATACTATAATATATAAAATAAATTAAAATTAAAATATAAAATTGTTCTTTTAATAATAACATATAAAAAAAAAAAAAAAAAAAACACTCCAATTACATATAATATATAAATAATAAAATACAATTAATAGTTAAATATATAAGTCAAAAAAAAAAATACTAAGCAAATAAAAATAAATTATATAAAAGAAAAAAATATACTAAATAAAAGTATTTATATTTATACAATATTTATATAAATTATAACAAAAAAAAAAGGACAAAAAAAAATTATATAATGTTGAAGTTTTAACCTTTAGATTATTATAAATAAAAATATATATTTGTAGTTTATAGAAATATAAAGATATAATAGAAAAATATTATTCGAATAAAAATAAACAATTTTTATATTATTATTATTATTATTAATTAACTTTTAACATCAAAAAATATTATTAAGCATTTATATTATTAAATTTTTAAATTAGAAATTTGTGCTAAAATTAATTAAAAAGTTTATTCTCTGTTTTGATTATAGCGTATCACAATCACAATATTTTTCGATAATTTATTTAACAATAGTAAAAGTTAAAAAAAAAAAATTATTGAGTAGAAAAACCTCCTCATAAATATTTAAACACATTTCATAGGCTAAAAAATGATATCATGATAAAAAAGAAAGAAAAAAAGAAAATGAAAAGAAAAAGAAAAAGAAAGAAAAAGAAAGTAAAGGAAAAAAAAAATTAAATTAAAAAATAAAAAAAAAAGTCATTAAGTTTTTGACGTTTTAAAAATTATTAAATTTATTCATTATTTGAAATAATAATATTCAATATAATAAAAAATATACATGCAATATAATTTATTATTTATTATTCTATTATTTAATTATTTATTATTTATTATTTAATACTTATTATTTATTATTCTATTATTTAATTATTTATTATTCTATTATTTATTATTTAATTATTTAATTATTTAATTATTTATTATTTATTATTTATTATTTATTATTTATTATTTATTATTTATTATTTATTATTTATTATTTATTATTTATTATTTATTATTTATTATTTATTATTTATTATTTATTATTTATTATTTATTATTTATTATTTATTATTTATTTATTATTTATTATTTATTATTTATTATTTATTATTTATTATTTATTATTTATTATTTATTATTTATTATTTATTATTTATTATTTATTATTTATTATTTATTATTTATTATTTATTATTTATTATTTATTATTTATTATTTATTATTTATTATTTATTATTTATTATTATTATTATTTATTATTTATTATTTATTATTTATTATTTATTATTTATTATTTATTATTTTTATTTATTATTTATTATTTATTATTTATTATTTATTATTTATTATTTATTATTTATTATTTATTATTTATTATTTATTATTTATTATTTATTATTTATTATTTATTATTTATTATTTATTATTTATTATTTATTATTAATATTAAAATATGACATTCTTGAATCGTATTAATTATAAAAAAAAAAAAAAAAAGAATTTTTGGGGGTAATTTAAAATAGATAATTAATCTAATTTAATGATAAAAGTATGAAATTTTTTATATTCATAAATAATATTATATATTATTATTATATTTAATATTCTTATATACGTAATAAGATTTTTAATCAATGAATAAATAAAATAAACCTCGAATATTTTAAAAAATATTAATAATTAATAAAAAACCCTTAACTTTTGTATATCAAACTATTTATCTTTTAATATCTTTATTATTAAATATTATTCTTATAATAAATAAATAGTTATTATCACCACTATTATCATAAATAACTATATATTATTAAATATTATAAACATATTGTTACCATTAAAATTTGAAAGAATCTCTTCATATTTTTAATATTGATTGCTTTAATACGATAATATATGCTGTTGAAAAATTTAATGTTATAGTTTCATATACAATATAAATTCAACAAGAGAGATTATGTTTTTATTATAATTAGTAATACAAATTATACCTGTTGAAGGTGAATTAATAATCTATAATTAATTTACTTTTATATTCTATTATATTAAAAAAACATAAATATGAGCTAAATAAAAATAATTTTTTAATTGTTAATACATTCTTTGGATTTTATTTCTCTTTTCAAAAATTATAATTTTACCATTAAAATATTAAAATGGACTCATCTTTAAATTCCATTTAATAAATTATCCAATAAATTTATATTATATTTACTTGATTGTTATAATATATGCATAATATATTCATCAATACAAATTTTAAATTATAAATTAGTTAAATATTGGATTATTCTACAATAAATTACAGCATACATTAATTATATATTAAATAACATATTAATTTATTTTTGCAGAACATCTTATAAAATCAATTTAATTAGCATTACTTTCTCTTATACTTGTGATTGCTATTTCTTTTTATTATAATTGATAAATAACTGTATTTATATATATATATACTATTATTATTGTTGTTCTTCCTTCTATGACTATGCTTTGAATTGAAGCATAAACCTTGATGATTGTAATATTTCTAATTACCAATGATTACACGCACTAGGGAGGAGTTAATGATTCCGTTCTAATGCTCGTGGTCAATGGAGATATATGTAGGAACGTTAGGAAGGCATCTCCGGGCAGTGTGTAACGACGATTGAGAGCGGCGAAGCTGTTACAGTATGCCAATAACTCATTACCTTACAGTTAATTAATAATTATATGGCCATATTGGGAAATGGGTACCCATTATGTGCAAGTCTATGTTCTTCCTTCTATGACAACAACCAAATTAAAATATATATATATTTATAATTTTAATATATATAAAAGAATAATAATCATTTAATTCATTTATTAGTTTTATTATATTAATTGTATATTCCATTGAAATCAATCGATTTTAATTATATATTAACTTATTTTACACTTTTTTTTTTATAATTGTAAAACTCAAAATTTTAATAATACATTAATAATTAATTTCCAATATATAAATTTTTATATTAATCATTTTTATTAGAAAAGAAAAAATATATATATATTAATATTTCGTATTAGAAATTATGTTAACATCATATAATCTTGCATTTTCTCCCTTTTTTTATATTTAAATTTAAAAATAATTTTTATTATTGAAAAGTTGGTATTGTCAATTGTTTTATAAGTATTTATAAAAAATAAAATCAAAATATATAAATATTTAATAAATACATAATTTCATTCTATTAAAATTACTAAACTTTATTTTTTATGTGTCAATATTAATATTTATATTTATATATAATACATTATTAAAGAATTATTTATTTTAAAAAGTTTTCATAAATTTTCATATGAAATTTTAATTTTTAAATTTAATTAATTATTTATCTATTTATTTTAATATTTTTTATGATAATCTTTATATTTTAATATATATTTAATATATCTGTAATATAAATTATTGAATTAATAGAAATATATTTTAATATATTAAAAAAAATACAATTAAGCTTTCTCCAACTTTATTTTAATCTAATCCTATAGTTTTTATTTAAAAGAACTTTTTATAAAAATCCTTTAATCCATTCATAATTAACCTTATATATTATACTATTAACAAATTAATCATTAGAATAATATGCAAAAAATATTGATTAAAATACATATATAATATTTATTTTACAATATTATATTTAATATTAAAAATATCAACAAGTATTATTTAGTTAATAACTCTTTTATTATTTACAATTTATATATAGTTGTTTAATATTGTTAAAATAATCACATTTTATTTTATATTTTTATATTATTAAAATTATATTTTTATATTCTTATATTATTATCAATATTATATTCTTATCTTATATTAATATTTTATTCTTATATTTTTATGTTGTGTAACATTTATCTATGTGTATTAATTCATAGAATTATCACATGATTAAATATGTAATTTTTACTATAAAAATAATTATTTTTATTATCTTAAAAAAATGAGTTCTTTACATTAATAAAATTTATGTATTAAATAAATACAAAAATAAATAAAGTTTATTATAAAAAACACACATACTTTTCTCAAATATTGAATGTTTCAAATATCCATTCTAAGTGATGTAACAATAAATATTATAGAGTAGTAAAAAAATCAAAAAAAAAAAAAAAATTATATATATATAAAAGAAATTATTCTCTTATTTAATACTATTTATATTTTATTTAAAACAAATACCATTAAAATATAAAAAAATATATAATGTTTATATTGTTATTAATCTTTATTGGAAATAATGTTTAAAATATAAAATGTTTTTTATTAATAATTATATATCTTAACAAATATTTATTATATAAAAATCTATTATTTAATGTATTTGTTTTGTATAATATGGGTGGCGCATATTTGAAGTATATTAAATATTATCATACTTATAAAAGTTATATGCTAATTAAATATGTAATTTTATGGGAGAGTTGCATTTCGACAGGTTGCATTTCGACAAGTGGAATATTTATATAAATAAATGAAAAAATAAATAAATATTAATTCAAAATATTTTTTTAAAATTGTTTATTTATTGATTTATTTATTTATTTAATAATTTTCAATTTGGCGAAATGCAACCTGGCGAAATGCACCACGCCTGTATTTTATATTTAAATATTAAAATTATAATTAATTAAAATGAAGAAATTCAATTTCTAAGTCATTGATATAGGCTTCAGAAAATATTGATTTATCAACACATGGTTTTGAACATATATTTGTCATAAAAGCCTGTATGTTTATTTTAATAATTGAAGCCTATATCAAATATGGTCAAAACAGCAATGATTGTATATAAATGATATAATTTTGAAAGTTCAATAAACAACCATAAAACCTGATTAATTAATTGAAAAACAGCAGTTGTGACATATATATATGAAGTACATAGTTTTGAGGTTAAATATTAGCAATATATGAAGTCATTGTTGTTATTAAAAGTTCAGAAATGATGATGATGTTGATGAACATATATGCATATATTGCTAATATATAAGTGTATCGTAAATAAGAATCTTCTTTTGCTACGATTCTAAAATCTACATTAAATTCATAGTTGTTAATTTTTACTCGTAATCGAACAATAATTCCTTCCGAGTATTCTTCATCTTAAATGGATAATTGAATTCTTCCTCGACTTTTTCCAACTGTTTCATATTCACCTGGCATTTTTTCAAAATATTGTTTAGTAACGATGCTGAGATTACTACAAAGAATCAACTAAAACTTTTCCTATCCTTTTACTTCATCAACGCTTGGGTCAACCATTGCAAAGTCTTCTTCATCTATTTTATTGCTCTCACTTATGTAGCTATGGTCATTATTATTAACGAACAAAGTTTGTGAAATCAACATTACTCACAGTTCTAATTACTTTAATACTTTTCTAATTTTAAACCTTGTGATAATTGTTAACGAATTGTCGGACAGGCATTCAAAAGTTGACCTACTGTAAACGACATTGAAGATTATTTAGGTCATTCATTATGTTGCTAGTATCATTCATTTTTTTTTTTTTTTTTTTTTTTACAGAAATCTATAATGAATTCATTTTCACTTTCAGTTTTATCACTAAAATTGGATTCTTCATTAAGGAAATTATTATCAATTGAAGTATTATTGGTTCTTTATTTGTGACATACGATGACTCTCAAGTTAAGCTGAACTCTCTGGGTTCGACTCACCTCATTTCTCAATCTTTGATAATTTTAGTTCAATAAAACTTGATTATTGTAGAAACTTCTTGAGTTTCTTCGGTTGAAAATTCTATAATCGAATGAAACTACTAAGTTTTATTTTAATAATTATTTTTTAATCATTTTTTCTTTAATAAGATTCATTTTCAAGAAAGAAATCACGATTTCTCGAAACTCTCATCAAACCAAACATGGTTTTCTTCAAAAAGTATTAATAAGTGTAAATTTTACAATAAAAAATATTTTTTTCTTCGTGCTTTTATTAATTAGCTAAAAAGTTATTCGAAATATTATAACAACTAATTAATTATAATAAATATATAAAGGTTTACTAAATAAAATTTTATTACATCTAAATCTCACTAAATTACAAAAAAAAATATGAAGTTAGTCATTGAGTTAAAAAAGAATATTAATATAGTTCAATTTTTTTTATTATTTTTTTTTTTTTTTAAATATAAATTATAAATTTAAATTTTTTTAAATAATTGTTAAGGATTAGATTATAAAATTTTAATTATTAAGGATTAAGTTATAAAACTTTTATTGGGACATTTCGGGTGGGGCATTTCGCCAATTTTTTTGAAAGCATGTGGCGTATTAAAAAGTGTGGCATTTCGCCAAATTGTAATTCGCCAAGTTGCATTTCGCCAAATTGAAAACTATTAAATAAATAAATAAATCAATCAATAAAATAAAATATTATTAATATCGAATAAAAACAATTTTAAAAAAAATATTTTGAATTATTACTTATTTATTTATTCATTTATTTATATCAATACTCCACTTGTCGAAATGCAACTCTCCCTATTGGGGGAGTTGCATTTCGTAATGTGGCGTATAATTTTTTAAATAAAGCCATACATTTTTAAGATATTCTATACAATCGTAAACAAATATATAAATAATTATTTTAAAAGAAATAATAATATTTTTTTTTAATTAAATATTATTAAATAACTATTTCCAAAGAAATAATAATATATTCTATTAAAAAAGAATTATAAAAAATTATTTTTATAATTGAATATTAATAAATAATAAATATTCTTTTTATATATATATATAATTTATATATATTAAATGCGCAATTGCGAAATGCACATACCTTTTTATTATATGGGAGTGTTGCATTTCGGAATATGGCTGTAAATGATATTAATAAGGACATAATAAACGGCATATGTAAAGTTGGCTTAAATTATGATAAATAAATAATATTTAAAATTATTTAATGATATTAATAACATTTAATATAATAAAAAATATTTAATGATATTAATAATATTTAATATAATAAAAAATATTTAATGATATTAATAACATTTAATATAATAATAATTAACTTAGCTATATTTTCACATATATTAATATAACAATATTCGCTATATTTTTTATAAACTATTATTATTATTATTATTATTATTATTATTAAAATATTATTTTAATTATTAATATATGAACAATATTGCAATATGCTGATTTTGAATGCCTTTTTTGAACAAAAACGGCTATATTTTATCAATAAAACAATGCAAAATATATCGTTAAATATATGCAATTATAGTTATATTGTTCAAGGCATTCAAAATCATAATAACAACAATTATTATTAATATTAAATATATAAATAATATGGTTGTATGATTGTATTTGAATGCCAAATATATGCATTTTATATTCAAAAACAACATCATTTAACAACTATGTTTATATATTTCGATTTATTGTTGTTAAATGGCATACAAATACAATATATCAACATTCTGGAACATATATTAATATATGAACATCATAGGGTTTTGATGTTAAAACTATGCTAAAAACTATACCATTTTCATCAAAAAATAAAAATAAAAAAATAAAATAAAAATAAAATAAAAAAATAAATAAAATATATATGCATAGTTTTAGCATAATCATAGCATAAATATCCATATATTAGCAATATATGCTTATATTATTATTATTAATGTTCAAAACAGCTATGTTGTTAATTGATAAACATATGCATATATTACTAATATTAACTATAAAACCATATAGTTTATATAAACATAATAGCTATATTGTTCAAATTAATTATAAAAGTTATATTATTTATTAAACAACTTAACTATATTTGTTAATTGAATATCAAAGCTGTATCGTTAATTGAACTTTCAAAACTATATCATTTATATATAATCATTGCTGTTTTTGATCATATTTGATATAGGCTTCCAATTATTAAAATAAACATACAGGTTTTTATACAAAATCTATGCAAAAACTATATGCAAATAAACTTTAAAAACCCCAGAAGTACCGTTACGCAATACTGCTCACGGAAACAAGCGAGAAGATTGAGCACGGAACGCAGTGGAGCTGCGAAGAGCTGTCGAGATTAGTTGGGAGTGAGCAGTATGTAGTAACCAAACAATTCAAAAAAAAAAAAAAAATAAAAAATAAACGGGTTTTTAAAGTTTATTTGCATATAGTTTTTGCATAGATAATAATAAAATAATAATAAAATAATAAAGTAATATTTAATTTTAAAGATATATTTTAAGGGTGTGGGGCATTTCGCCAAATTGCATTTCACCGAATTAAAAATTATTAAATAAATCAATAAATCAATAAATAAAAATTAAATATTATTAATATCGAATAAAAACAATTTTAAAAAAAGTTATTTTGAATTAATATTTATTTATTCATTTATTTATATCAATACTCCACTTATCGAAATGCAACTTGGGGAAATGCAACTCTCCCATATTTTAATATTTTTTTGTTAAAATAATAATCAAAAATTAAATAATTTAAATTTAAATACATATTTTATTATTTTTAAACTAGTCAAATTCAATAACGATTAAGCCTTTATTTAATTATTTTTTAAAATAACTTTAATTATTAATATATTATAAATTTGTATTTAGTCATTTCTCTAAGCAAGTCTAATATGAAAAATATTTTCTATACATCGCTTTATACAAAGGGCTTCTTTTCAATGATCCCTTGAACCATCATCGAGAGAGGAACAGTTACACTAATCCTCCCACAGGTCAAGTGCTCTATGCACTTGCAATTATATAGTCTAGCAACAGCAACATTTACCATAGCGCGTAAACCAACCTCATTTATAGGGAAAAATACCCTTGGGAGGATGATAAATCGCTCTATTTAAATTTATAATGCAGTCACATGATCAATCCAGAAACTTTATACGTGTTTGTCCTGATATCAATCATCAGGATAAAAACTGGAAAGACAAAAAAAATTATGTAAATAATAAATAATATTATGTTCTACTTGTTCTACTAATTTTATTTTATTTTATTTTATTTTTTATTTTAAACATTAATAGTAGATTTACTATGAATTAGACAATTAAGTTCTTTAATATAATATTAATTAATCTACTTAATATTATCCAATAAAATATCCTTTATAGTTAATTTAAATCATCATAATGTTTTACTTATTATTATAATCTAATAAAATATTCTTGATTTAATGAAATCTTTTATTTATATAAGAAATTGTATTTTTAAAAAGCATTTTTTTTTTTTATTTAATTTTTACTTTATTTATTATTATTTTTTTTAGTTAATAATATTTTTTGTTAATTATAATTGTTTAAAATAATTATATTATATTAAATCAAAAAAAAAAAAAAAAAAAAAAAAAATTATATTTTTGTATAGATTAATATATAATTTTCTTATTTTATTAAATTTCTATTTTTATTATTTTTATTTTTTTTAAATAAAATTATTGCTGAAAGTTTTTCAGTTTATTAAATTTTCGAAATTATATTTAGTAATTTATAAAAATTATAACAAAATTATAATTGTAAATATATAATTAAATTATGCTTAGAATTAACAATGATAGTAACCTTAATAATATGTAATATATTATGTATTTAAATTATTTGTAAAAACTCCACTATTATTTTATAGTTAATAATATCTATATATTTATATTTATATTTTTTTGTTATTAGATTTTTAAATGAATTAAAAATTTGAAATTATATGTGTATTTATATATATTAATATTGAATGCTTTATTTATTTTTGATAATAAAAATTTCCAAGAACATTATATATAAACTTTTATTAAATTTTTTTTTTTTTTTTAAAAAAAAAAAACCCAATATCATATTTTATAACTACATATATATATATATATTTTTTTTTTTTATTTTATTTAATATTATTTTTTGTTGTCACTAGATTTATAAATGAATTTAAAATTTCGAATTAAAAAAAAATATATATATATATTTATAAATAATATTGAGATTAATATCTGTATATTTTTGATAATAATTAATAAATATTTTACTTTTTACAAAGTTATTAATATTAAAAAATTTTGGAACGTATTTTCATATTTACTATAGATACTTAAATTATTATTTTTTAAAAATAGATGATAAAGTATATGAAATATACATTTATTTTATTATATTTATAAATAACAACAATAATTATTAAAAACAATATTTTTTGCAATAGATATATAACAATAAATAATTAAAAAAAAAAATATAATTTACCTATTAATAAATATACATTTTTCTTTTTTAAGACAAAAAAAGAAATATCAAATTTGTTATGATATTACTTATTTATTTAATAACATTTACTTATTTAAATTTTTTTTTTTTTTAAATGAATTATTAGATAACACTTTTTTTTTTTTTTTTTTTTATTCGAGCAGTATTTTTTTTGTCAAATTATTTAGTTAATATTGTAAAACTTTTTCCTTTTTATTATTTAATTATGTTTTGATATAATGAAAAAGTGATAATTGATATATATATACATTAAGTAACTCGATAAACTTTATTTATTTTATATAAATTTAAATTTAATTCATATATAATTATTTTTATAAATTTAAATATGCATATATTGTTAATATTCATTAATTTTCATTATATTTAATTTTTTTTTTTTTTTTTTTTTTTTTTTTAAAATATTAAATGTATATATAAAAATATATAATTTAAGGTTAATTCATTTAGCTATATTTAACATTAACTTTTGGTAAATACTAATTTTCAATATTTAATCTAAATTTATATAAATTTTTTTCTGCAAATATTAATGACATTTATATTAATTATTTTTAGCTTTTATTATATATTATATTATGTTAATTATAATAGTAGATAATGGTAGATACATTTTAATTTTTTTTTTTTTTAAAAAAAATTAATTATATAAAGTGAGATATATAAATAAATTTTAAATTTTATAAAAAAAAATATTATAATTTTTTTTTATAAAATTTAAAATTTATTTATAAGATAATAATATCCTATTAGGATATTAAATTAGAATTATATATATGTATGTGATTAAAGTTATTTAAATAATAATATAGTTCAGAAATATAAGATATAATGATTTAGTTTTATATATATATTTATTATATATTTTTTTGTCTTATAAATTATGCTTAATATTAAAATTAATGATTATTATTGGAAATAAATATTTTTTTGATATTATTAGATAATAAATAGTAATAAAATAATGAATAATAAATAATAATAACTATTAAATAATGAATAATAAATAATAAATAATAACTATTAAATAATAAATAATAAATAATAAATAATAAATAATAAATAATAAATAATAAATAATAAATAATAAATAATAAAATAATAAATAATAAATAATAAATAATAAATAATAAATAATAAATAATAAATAATAAATAATAAATAATAAATAATAAATAATAAATAATAAATAATAAATAATAAATAATAAATAATAAATAATAAATAATAAATAATAAATAATAAATAATAAATAATAAGTAATAATATCCATATAATAATAATTAAAGATAGAAATAAATTTAAAATATATGTATATATTATAAATAAATAATAATTTATTAATATAGAATTTTTAAATATTATTAATAAATAAAATTTTATAAAATTTTTTTTTAATACTAATTATAATTGTATTATTTTTTATTATTAACCTTTTTTTTTTTTTTTATATTTCTATTCTTTTTTATTTTTTTCTTTATTTTTTTCTCTTTAAATACTAGATATATGTTTTTAAGTTCTTAATATGTATTAAAATCTATTCATTGTAAAAGCAATATAGTTGGACCGTTCTTTAATGTTAGATTAAAAATTAAATCAGAAAATTAAACCAAAAAAAACTATCATTACTTTTTTTTTTTTTTTTTTTTTTTTTTTAAATTTCAATTAATTTTCAAATTATTATTATTATTATGTTTTTTATTCATTATTAATATAACGAAACATAGACGAAAACAGTAATAATTAAAAGAATAATAATTATAATAATTGATGACTTAACATAAACAATATAATTAATAATAATATTAATAAATATTATTACATTATATTTTGTTATTTTATTCTTATTCTTCTTATTATTTTTTTCAATAATAATAATAATAATAATAATAATAATAATAATAATAATAATAATAATACAGTAGTTCATATCATAAAAATAACCAATACCTTATCTATTACTTGTCTATTTTTTTCATACTTTTTTATTGTTATTTCATTTTACTATATTTTCTTTATTTTCATATATTCCAAGTCAAATACAAAAAAAAAATTTAATGATATTTGATTATAAAATTATTGAAATAATAGAAAAGATAATATAATCAATTAATTAATAATATAATAAATACAATATACCAAATAAAAAATATATATAAAAATATTTTTATTGTTTTTTGCTTGTTATAATATCATTACTGGTAATATTTCAATAATAATAATAATATAATTATAGTGTAAATAATAATGAAAAATTTATATATATATATATTTAATTTTAATAAAAGAAAAAAAAAAAAAAATAAAGTATTAAACCATTTTATTATTATAAAATTTTTATATTTTAATATATGTTTATATATGTATATATATTTAATAGTTGGAAACATTGTATATGAATTAATATATATTTTGTGGATATACTTAAAAATTGTGGATAGAAAATATAAAATTTTTGGATAATTATTCTATTATATTAATATATAAAATAGTTGAGATTGAAGAGAAAGAACAAAATATTGTAGGAGTGTTAGATATATCAATATATCATATAGAAAAAGAAAAATTATAATATTATTAATAATCAACAAATTTTTTAAAAATAAAAAATAATTTATATCGGGTAGAATATATTAATAAATACATAGAATTGGAGGAATTATAAATCAAAGAGAATTGTTTACTATAACTTAAAAAAAAAAAATAATAGCAACTCTATTAATATTAAATAATATACTTTTATATATTTTTTTATCATATTAATTATATAAATAATAGTATATAAAAAAAGTCAACATATAAAGGGAATAGATATTAGATTATAATATAATATAAAAATTTATATTATATATTTAATATTTTAATATAATATATACATATATGTATATTTTTATAGAAGCATAGTATACAATTTTATAATTGAATTATTCATCATTAAAATATCTAATTATATATTTTATATGAAGTTTTAATTATCAATTAAATATTAATAATTGTATTTATATGCAACAACAAATAAATGAATTGATTTTCATCATTATAAAAACCATTAGAAAATTTATTATTTATCATTAAATATAAAATAAATATAAAATAAGACAAAGTAATTATAACAAAAAAAAAAAAAAAAAAAAAAAAAGGAACAAAAAAAAAAAACAATAGGAAATAAAAAAAAAAAAAATTATTTTTTTTTATAATATATTCTTAAATGACAGACGTAAATGAACAAACAGATGTTGTTATAGATCCGAAAGTTAGTAAGCCAACTAATATAAAATTTAATTTTTCTGGTGATGTAAATAGCTCTGATTCAGTAGGATCTCAATCTAGATTTAATAATCATTTACTATTAAAGGCAAAATCAGATGCGGCAATGATAGATAGTGGATCCAGTAGAAGAGGGACAGAAACCGGAAATAATTTAAAATTAAAAAAAAAAAAGAAATTTTCCTGGGCAAAAGTTCAAAATGCTATAAAGAAAACTTTTCATTCTGGAAGTAGTAGTAGTAAAAAGAAATATACAAAAAGTAATAAAAAAAATCAATATACTATATAATATAATATAATATAATATAATCTATTTATATTTCATATTTCATATTTCATATTAAAAAAAAATTATTATTATATATATATATTTTTTTTTATCTTTGTTTCTATTTTTTTTTATTTTTTTTTATTATTTATTTTATTTTATTTTATTATAATTATTACTATTACTATTACTATTATTATTATTATTATTATTATTATTGTTGTTGTTGTTGTTTTTAATTTGATAAGTAATACTTTGAACAATAATATATATATATATATATATTTTTTTTTTTTTTTTTTTTTTTTTTTGAGAAAAGGAAAAAATAATTACCATTATTAAACGGTCAAATTATTATAATATAGTATATGTTTATTTTTACAATTACTAATTTTTATTTTTATTGTTTCATTTTTTTTTTTTTTATTATATAAAATATTTTTTAAAATATATATTATTTGTATTTAATATTATATCATTAATTATATGAATTACAGAAAAAAAAGAAACTGGTGTTGAGTCTTTTCGTAGTTCAGAAAGTAATATAATAAGTTCAGCAGTATATCAGAACGAAGAAGATGTTAAAAAAGAAAAATCTCATAAAGATAAAGAAAAGAAAAAAGAAAATGGAAGTAAAGAGACATTAAAATCAAATGAAAAAAAT
This sequence comes from Neocallimastix lanati (nom. inval.), assembly GCA_016946835.1. Classification (NCBI taxonomy): domain Eukaryota; kingdom Fungi; phylum Neocallimastigomycota; class Neocallimastigomycetes; order Neocallimastigales; family Neocallimastigaceae; genus Neocallimastix; species Neocallimastix lanati (nom. inval.). The sequence continues at coordinate 336,279 of JACVTC010000095.1, read as the reverse complement.
AATAATAAAAAATCCGAAAATGATCCTTCGAATGAAGAAAGTACAACCTCTGCTACTTCTACAAAATTAAGTAATTCGAAACAAAAAATATCCAAGAGTGAAAATGATCTCAGTAATAATGATAATAATGATAATGATAATAATAATAATTATAATAATGATAAAAATAATGATAATAAGGATAGATTGAGTCATCATAGTGAGGGTGAAGAAAAAACTCATAAAAAATCTTTGAATTCTGCTGTTAATAATACAATAGAAGAAGACAGTTATAAAGGTAAACATGGGTCTGGTTATTTATATAATTCTAATCGTAGATTAGGTTCTACTGATAGATATTTTATATATGGTAGTACTACGGAGGAAATAGTTCATAAATATTCGATTGAGAAGGATACCAGTGAAGAATTTTATAAGAGTATTTGTGGTAATTATTATCGTTATGATTCCGATGAATCTTCTGAAAGTATTTACAGTGATATAGATTCCTTACCTGATGTTAATAAACTGAAAGGACATCATCATAAACAAATATCTATGAGTTATCCTTCAGTTAATAATAGTCAATCTACTATTTCTATGGAAAAATTAAGCATTGATAAAGAATTGTATATTAGTGGAAGTCTAATTATTGAGGAAAAAAGAGAACAAGATGACGAGATGGAGAGTTCAAGTAAAGGTAAACGTCAATCAAACCAGTTTAAAAATGATGAAGAAGATAAGAAGATAATAAAAAATAGTGGTAGTAATAAAAGAAATTCAAATTTAATTAATTCTAGGCAAAAGCAAGATACCAATATAAGTAATAACAGTAATGAAAAAGATGATAACGAAAATGATGGTAATAATGACAATGATAATAACAATGATAATGATGATAATAATAATAATAATAATAATAATAATAATAAAAATAATGATTTAAGTCATTCACAATTTTTGGATGTTCCTAATAAGAGTAAACATTTAATAAATAAGGAATATAGTAGTGATGGTGAGGTAGCAGAAAATACTTTAAATGAAAATAAAAGAAATATACAAAGTAATACCTATAGTGAGGATGATATTAATGAGATGAAACATCGGATGTCCCAATCTACTTCCTTTGATAAATACAACAATAATAATAGTAAGAAAAAAGAAAAATTGTATCAACAATTAGTTAAAAATATAAAAATTCAAAATAATGGTGAGGAGTACAGTGCAAGTTCCATTATTGATATTGGTATTAAATGTAGTGATACAAATATTGTTAACAGTGAAAATAATGAAAATAATAAAACAGATATTGATAACCTAACACAAGATGTTTCCGAAAGAGTAGATATAACCGATCTAGGTGACGAAGAGAGTTTAAAGACAGCCTCTATTGAGGATTGTACTTCACAACTTAATATGGATGAAGAAGAAGTAGAAATTGAGGGTATTGAAAAAGCCTATCAAGAAGGAATTAATAAAAATAATAATAACAATAGTAACAACAACAACAACAACAATAATAATAATAATGATGATGATGATGATAATAATAATATGAAAATTATTATTAATGATGAATTAAATCATCGTTATAAAGAAAGTTTGGATAGTATTATTGAAGAAAAAGGAGACAATAGTCCTAATACTATACAAAATAATAATAATAAATACAATGAAAGGGATAACGGTTCCATTACCAATAATAATAGCCTTGAAGTGTGTTCACTTAAAGGTGAAAATAATAGATATCTTTCTTTAAAAAATTATATGCAAAATAATATTAGTGTTCCTGATACACTAAACGATTTATCTAAACAAAAGGATAATAGTTATAAAGGTCATGTAAAAAGAAATAGTTATAATGATTCTAAGGATTTTAAAACTAATCAACATGGTAATTTAAATGTTCTTTCTACTCTTAGTGCCTTCAGTAATATTAGTGGTAGTTATAGTTATAGTGGAAATCTATTTGGTACTTTCCGAAGTGATACCAGTGACAGATTTTCAGATAAAGTTAACAAATATTATTCTCTAAAAACTGAAAATAAAAGTAATAGTCTTAAGATAAAGAATTCTTCTCGAGATTTCTATCCTACCTTTAAGAAAGGTGAACCTAGATATCGACTTGATAAAAGTCTTAATAGTAGTATTAGTAAGCGTTCGAAGAGGACATTGAATACCATTCATTTTATGGCTAAATATTATAATGAAAATGGTAGTAACAGCAACAATGGAGAGGATGATGCTTTTGCTTCTGATGCTGATCTTTCATCTGGTTTAACTGCTAAAGAGTTTGCAAAATTAGTTGGCATCAACATCCTTTATGATGATGATGAAAAGGAAGATCTTGCTAATTTACAAAAGCAAGGTATCTTAAAGCAAACACCAAATCCTCATCAACCCATTGATCTTTCCATATTTATACCTCCTAATCCAACAGAATTGGCAACTCTACACCCAACTACTATTACTAAATCTTTTAATTTGGAAGAGCTAAAAGAGGAAGAAAAGAAAGATAGTAAGAAGAATAAGGATGAGACGACTCTCTCTAATACTACTGATGAAGAACTTTCAACTTTCAATAAAACAGTTTATCCTAATAATAATATTATGACTATCAATAATGAGAATCAATTTACTCAAAAGAATAATGATTTCAATCATAGAGACTTAGAAGATAATAATGAGGGAAAAGTGTATTCTCAAACTATCACTACCGCTAATCATACTTTTGCAGTTACTTCTACTGGAACTCCATTAGTGAAAACTATGCCTAACGATCGACCAGTCTCCTTTGATATAGAAGGAAATACGATCACTCAATCAACAGTTTCTGCAAAAGGTCGTACTTTTGAAGTTTCCTTTAGTAGCAATAAAGACTTTTCCGATGGAGCAAAGCCGGTGGTTTATCAATCTATGAATGCCCTTAATCAAGGAAATAGAGTTAGGAATTCGAAAACAGAACCAGATATTCATGGTAATGATAGTATTAGTAAGACGTTAAGTCGTAATAGTAGCTGTGGTAGTAATAATAGATTAATGGGTAATATAAAATCAACTTCTAATATACGTAATAATATTCCTGCAATTAGTATTGTTCATGGTGGACCTTCAGAAGAAATGTGCCGTAGTATTCTTGAAAAAGCGAATCCTTTAATTAAAATTGATCGGGAACCTCCTCATATGTTTGAGTCTCCTATGTCTGAATTGGATAATACTCCCAGTGATCTTGGTATTGAACATATTAAGCTTGGTGAAACTCAAACTAAACCTTTGAACAATTTGAACATAAATAATTCCATTGCGGTCGATAATCAAGCAAAAAGTCCTATTATTACATCTCAACCAGCTCCTACCAAGGAACCAAATCACTCTCCTGAAAATATTAATTCTAAGGTGATTACGTATAATAAACCTCTTCTTTCAAATAATTCTAAAGTGATCTTCTTCAGAAGTAAACGTAATAATTATATTAATTTACAGTCTACCAATATTGATGGTAATAGACATCGTCAATTTCATAGAAAAAGATTTGAAGTTCGTTCTAGCAAACCCGCTAATTATAATAAACCTTCTGTAGAAGAAGAAGAGGAAGAAGAAGCAAAGGATGCGATAGGAAATGAAATGAAAGTTACTCCTTCTAAAAGAAATTCACTCTTTTATTCAATGGGCTCCTCCATAAAGAATTTACGGAATTTCTCTTTCACTTCTAATCGTCAATCTCCACTCTCTTCATTGCCTACCACTCCTAATCATGATTCGGCAAAAGTTAATTTTGATACATCAAGTAGGATTGCTTCTGGATCTTCGGTAGCTTCGAATTCTGTTGTCAACGCTTCTGATAAAGCTAATATTACTGGTTCAATTGCTCTAGCTACGGCAAATATAAAAATTCAAGTGCAATCTCCAATATCCTCTCCTTCATTAATTTCTCCATTATTATCTCCTACAAATATTACTACTTCCCCAACTCTAGCTGCCTCATTAGTCACTTCACCACTTCCATTAGAACTTAATTCGCCAATAAATAATAAACCCAATGAAATTTTATTGCTACCTTTACAACCTGATCATTATACTTCTCCTCATATCGTTTCAACACATCCCATTATGAATAATATTAATCCTAATCCTAATCCTAATCCTAATCCTACAATTATTACTAATAATAATAATAATAATAATAATAATAATAATAATAATAATAATAATAATAATAATAATAATAATAATAATAATAATAATAATAATAATAATAATAATAGTAATAATATAATAATTATTCAACCAACTCAAATACCACCTATGGTTTCACAAACAACTAATATACCATCTCAAGAAAATTCTGTAACTTTAGTTCATAATCCTTCTAATGGTGATATTAAAACATCCATTCATTCATTACAGGATATATCTCAGCTTCCTCTTACAAAAACTATTGTTATACCAAGTTCAACACCATCTGTTGCTACCCCTAGTACAACCCATACTGTCATTACTCAAGAAAATAATCAAACTGTGATCACTACCACTACTACAACCTCTAATCGTCACACCTTCATTACTACTAAAACAACATCAATAAAAAATACTAGTATTCCTAGAAATGGTCTATTAATTGATACCAAGAAGTTGACTTCTAGTTCAACTCCTTCTTCACCTATTACTAGTATTATTCCTGTTTCGGCTATTCAATCTGAATGTATATCAAAAGATGAAGTGACAAAGATGATACCTGCTAATTCTAATTCATTAACTATGGGCAATGATACTAATTCTACTCATATAAATTCTACAGTATCCAACATCTCCATTACCACCAATTCAAAACATAGTAGTTATAATAATAATGATTCAATAAATGGTTTTGGAAGAATATCATCTTATAATGATAATAACTCATTTTATAAGTGTAAAAAGAATATGTCAAGCTTTGACGTTCCAAATTCTCCTGCACTATCTGATGATAATATAAAGAAGGTCAGAACAGTATCACTATCTAATCCTAGAGGTTCCTCTCATGAAGGAATAGCCTATAGTCGTTTTTCTAATTCTAATATAGATATTGCCTCTTTAGATCGACTACAAAGATTTGAGACGCAAAGTGGTTCACCACCCATTAAACCATTAATGATATCCACATCTAATGCCATTAAAATATCAAATTCTGATATTATTCATGGTACAGATTCATTGACTCAGTCAAATAGTAATATACTTTCAAGTATTAGCAATAATAATAATACTTTTGTATCAGCCCTGCCTAATACCAATATTACAGCATCACCAGTATCTGATGCTAATTATAGTAGTATTTTTGATACCCTACCATTTAATAGTAAAGAGAACAGTAATAATAATTTAACCAATCAATCCATAAAATCAAATATTCCATCGTCACCTTCTCTTAATACCGTTTCCAGTAATTTATCTCAACAACAAAATCAGCAATCTATGGGAGTAATGATTCCAAGACATCCTAAAAGTTTATATATTCCACGTTCTCGTAACGTTCAAATTATTAAGAATAACAGTAATGGTAATATTTCAAATTCTTCTAAATTAACTACCGAAGAAGTCAAAGGTAGATTCCAAATTGAAAAAAGTGAGGAAAGAAAAATTACTACTATTTCTTTTCCAACTAAAGCCAATTCAGAAGGAATGGAGAATTCAGGTGCCTCAGCCTCAAGGAGAAATAATAGCTACAGTATGGATGATAAATATGAAAATAATGGTAATAAAGACAATTCTTCCCTATATTTTCTTCGATCAAATAGTAGTACATTAGATGTAAATGGTGAACCTATTGGTAATAATAAGTTCTATGGTTCTAATACATATATGAATGATAATGATCATGATATTTGTAAACCAAATATGAATGATAAACACTACTTCATTACTAATAAGTTTGCTCATTTAAAAAATAATTATGCTTCAAGTTGTGATAATATTCCAATTTCAGACAAGAGCAAAATCAAAGGCTATGGAACAACAGAGCAAGGCAGTGTTAAAAGTGTTAATATTGTTAAATCCATTACAGGCAAGAATATTAGTGAGGGTGAATTAAGTAGGATTAATGTCCATCATATTAGTAGTGATTTTATTAATGATCCATTAACAATAAATTCTGCGCCACCATCAAAGAAAAAAGAAATTGTTAAGGGAAGATTTACAATTATTCGTGATTCATGATGATATTACAATAAATATATATTACAAAAACCTAAAAATATATATATATATATATTTATTATAATGAATAATAAATATACAACCAAAAAAAATAATAATAAAAAAATAATATATAAAAAAAAAGTAGTTATAATAGTTATAATAGTTATAATAATAATAATAATAATGAAAAGAAAATAATAATAATAAATAATTTGAAATTATATAATAATAAAAAAAAAAAATGTAATATCATAATTTAGAAATATTTTTTTTAATATAAAAAAATCTTAACTAATAAATAATTATATTATAGGTTAGTAAATTAATAAATAAAAGAAATAAAAATTTTAAATAAAGCATAAAACGTTTTATTTATATTTTATAGAATCATACAAAACAATGTAATGATAAATAAAAAATGCAAAATAAAGTAATTTATAAAATAAAAAAAAAAAAAATAAAAATAAAAAAATAAAAATAAATAAATAAAAAACACAAAAATGAATGAGTAAATAAAATGAATTATACTAGTCTTTCTACGTATTCTAATAAAGATGAAAAAAGCTTATAATAAAAAAAACGTTTCAATAGTAATAAAAAAGATTGGAATAATAACAAAATAGATTGTATTAATGATAGTGAAAAAGATTGTTGTATTTAATAAAAATAGTAAAAAGATTTATTTATAATAATAATAATAATAATAATAATAATAATAATAATAATAATAATAATAATAATAATAATAATAATAATAATAATAATAATAATAATAATAATAATAATAATAATAATAATAATAATAATAATAATAATAATAATAATAATAATAATAATAATAATAATAATAATAATAATAATAATAATAATAATAATAATAATAATAATAATAATAATAATAATAATAATAATAATAATAATAATAATAATAATAATAATAATAATAATAATAATAATAATAATAATAATTGTATTTATTTATAATTATCAATATGCAGTAGTTAATATTGTTATATTGAAACTTTATTTTAATTAAATCATTGTTACACAAATAGACAATATATTATTGTTAATCATATTTTAATATTATTTGATTGTATTCTTTTTTATCGTATTATAAATAATAAAGAAAAGTTTTTTTATTTATTAAATAGATATATATTATTATTTTAAATAAATATAAATACATATATTGTTTATCTCTTTTATTTGTATTTTTTATTTTTCTTTAATAGTAAATTAATATGTTATACAATAGAGATATATTTATTTATTTATAATTAAATATATATATATATATATTTTATTATTTATTTTATTAGTTTTACTAAAATTATTTATAAATATTATAATAAAATACTAATTTGAATATATTTTAATATATACTTTTATTTTTAACAAATAGTAATGTGGTTAGTTACCTGTTATAGTAATATTTTTTTATTTTCAAATGATAGAAAAAAGGGGAAAAAATAAAAAGGATAACCTATATATCTTAAGATTGTATAGGCAAGTATTATAGCTATATACTTGAAAGATTCCTTTCTAGCTTTAAATCAGAAATACATAAAGATTCATATTAAAACATTTACGTATATTTACTTTCTTCGAATAAAATATTTATAAATATAATATTAATTTTTTAATGGGTATTATTAAATATTATTATTTAAAGTATATCTAAATAATAATTAAGATAATAATTAATTTTATATTTATAATAACTAAAAATCATTCTACTAGAAAATCATTAATGCAATATATATAATAAGAAACAATTAATTGTTATAAGCATTTTATTTCTATATTGTTTCTTTTTCAGTTTACTATTTATAATACTTATAAAAGAAAAAAGAAAGGAAATAAATAAATGCATGTAAATATACAAATATAGGCCAATAATAAAAAATTTATAAAATCCTCTAAATTATATAAACATAGAATCGTATAGAGAAGAAAATGTAAATAAGATCATCTTTTAAATATAATTAACATTTAATTAATTTTTTTCTAATTATTAAATAATACTTATTACTATTAAATATTTATATAATAATAATAATAATAATAATAATAATAATAATAATAATAATAATAATAATAATAATAATAATAATAATAATAATAATAATAATAATAATAATAATAATAATAATAATAATAATAATAATAATAATAATAATAATATAATAATAATAATAATAATAATAATAATAATAATATTAATAATAATAATAATAATAATAATAATAATAATAATAATAATAATAATAATAATAATAATAATAATAATAATAATAATAATAATAATAATAATAATAATAATAATAATAAATAATAATAATAATAAAAATATAATAATAATAATAATATAATAATAATATAATATAATAATAATATTATTAATATAATAGTATTAATAATAATATTAATAATAATAATATTAATAATATTCTTTTCTTAACCAAGTTTAAATGGAATTAATAAAATAAAATATATTAGATTACATATATAATCTATTATAAAATAAAAATGATCCATTTTAAAATTTTATATTAAATAAAGTTACAATTCATAATTTTTGTTTTGATATTTATATGAAAATATATATACAAATGATAAACTTATATTAATTTATATTAATAATTTAATTTATTATTTTATAATCAATTAATTTTTATAATATATTTTATTAATATATAAAGATTATAAAAATACATAAATAAATAATAAATAAATAAATAAATAAAAATATAAATAAATAAATACATACATACATACATAAATAAATAAATAAATAAATAAACAAATAAGCAAACAAACAAACAAATAAACAAACAAATAAATAAATAAATAAATAAATAAATAAATAAATAAATAAATAAATAAATAAATAAATAAATAAATAAATAAATAAATAAATAAATAAATATAGAATATTAATTTAATATATAAATTATATAAAACATATATTTGCAATATATTATTTCATATTATTAAAACTAAAACCAAAACCAAAACCAAAACCAAAACCAAAAAAATCATAGATTATATATATATATATATAATATTTTTTTTTCTTATTATTTTATTTTCTTTTTTATTTTCTTTTTTCATACATTTCTTCTATGTGTTATTTTTGTTTATTTGTATTTTTTGTGTAATTTTAATAATGTTAGTATAAAAAAAAATACTTATATGAAATCTTTAATATATGAATTTTATTGAATCAAATTATTTATACATATTGTAAATATTAAATATAGACTATAATAATTTTAAAAAATTATAAGGCAAATTATAATAACAATGTAAAAGTTGGTAACCAAATGAAAATTAAATGAAAAATCAATAAAATATTTTTAATAGTGTTGACAACAATATTAGAATATGTTTATTATTTTTTTTTCTGTTACTAGTCAGTTTGAATTCATAAAAAAAAATAAAAAATAATGTTTATATTATTAATAAATAAATAATGGACATATATTCATTATTATTTTTATCAAATAATTGTATTGATTTAGAGAAAAAAAAGAAAATAAATTTGGAATTGTAAAATTCGTATTGTAGGAGTAGAATTTGAAAATATGAAAATGTTAATTAATTTATCAACCCTACAATTCAAAAGAAAAGTTATTAGAAATATATATACAAAACTAAAAGCTAAAAACTATTAATATTTCAAATAATAAATATAAATCAATTTTATTTTTATTTTTTTTTTTTTTATATATTTTGAAATGAATATTGATAAATTAATATAAAGAAAGCATTAGGGAAAGAAAAAAAAAATAGAAAGAAAAAAAAATAGAAAGAAAAAAAATAATAAAGTCAAAAGTATTAATTTTAAAAATTATCAATAAATTAATTAATTAATAAATAAATAAATAAATAAATAAACAAATAAATAAATAAATAAATAAATAATAAAATAAAATAAAATAAAATAAAAATGTAAACAAAGATTTATTAAAGATTTCAATGAAAGAATATAATATATATTTTTATGTATCATATCTTTTTATAGAGATGGAATATAAAAAAATTATTCATGACATAATAAAAAACAATAGAAAATAATAAATAAAAGATTATATAATAATAACATTTTACAGATTTATTTATAATATGAGGAAGTTTTAAATATATCAAGTATAATATTATATTATTATTATTTATATAATGATTCAATGAATTGCTGTTATTAAATAGAATAATATTTGTTTACTTTATTAAATTTTCAGTGTATTATTAATATTTGTTATACTGATTTTCGATATATTAATAATATTTATTTATTATACTTTGTTTTTCGATATATATTAATGATATTTATTAATTTTTATTAAATATTTATATTAATTATAGGTATATATAATAGAAAAATAATAATAATAATAATAAAATAATATAATTGATATATTTAATTATAAAAAAATGGCAACAATACAAGGTTCAGATTCAATCACATTATTTACATTAATTAATAGAGTATGCAATAGGGTAAATATCAACATTTTAAAAATTTTTTTCTGAATAAAATTTATAATATTTTAAATTTATTATTTTTATAACAAATTTAATTTTAATAATTTTAGGTGCAATTTCCAACTGGATTATATTCAACTTTAGAATCAGATGAATTATTTATACAAAATATTCTAGCTATTATAAAATTATCGGAAACTAGATTACCAGAGGTTATTGGATTCTTAACACAATTTTTGGATAATATATCAAAGGTAATATATGAAATCAAATATATTATAAATATTTTATAAATTGTAAATAATATTTTTTTTAAAGTAAATATTGTTAATAAATAATTTTATATATTATATTATTTAATATACTTATTATAAATTATAAAAAAAAATGTTTTTTTTTATTAAAAAAATTAATAAATAAATAAATAATAAAAAAAAGAATACAATAACAAGAATAGTAAGTTTAAGTAATATTAATAATACAAATATTAATAGTATTGGTAATAATCCAATTGTTGATGAACCTATAAATGAAGGAGAATATTTACAAGCCCAGTTATTTATATTGAAGCTTATTAGCTCATGTTTGTATTATAATTGGAATAATTTATATGCTGACAAAAGTAAAAGAAGAAATGGCGAAATAAATGATCCAACAATACCGGTAAGACCTCCTCGTGGAAGAACAATAAACATAGAAAAAAAGCCACCTCCAAGGAAAGAAATAGAAACACCTCCTGAATTTGATGATAATTTAGCAAAATATATTCTTAGTGTTATTATCAGATTTTTCCAAACTTCCGCCACTCAAATTGTTTCAGATAATATTTCCCATAACATTTTTAATATTCAAACCAATAACGAAAATCCTTCAATTACATCGTGTTTACCAGATTTTAAAGCTATTTATGATTTAAAAGAAATTATTGCCAATATTGTAGATTTTCCTGTTCCTTCAATTACGTCATATGATAATGCTAATATGGCATCTTTAGAAATCTTTAAAGAAATTCAAAAGTATGCTGGTAAAATCATATTTTATTTATCTGCTAGTAACTGGTTACCAATATTTCAACGTATAAAATCAAGATTACTTTGTCTTGCATCCAACAACAACTCTGATATTAAATCAAATAATACTGATTTATCAGACTTGTTATCCACAAATCCAAGTGATATATTTACTTCAGCAAATGGTGCTTCATCAAATTTACAATTAAATGAAGCAAATAGTTCAGATTTGACTGAGTTACGACTTTTGGAATGGCTATGTCTTAATAGGAGTCGTTTATTTACTCTCATTAATGAGTTTATCAATTGTTTTAAGCGGTTAAAGAAAACTCCTCAATTTGTAGCTGCAATTTTACTACGCAAAGCAATCTGGAATTGGATTATTATACATCCTCTCGAATTTGGAAATCTTTGGAAGGAACCAGTTAAGATGGATACAAGCTCAGAAAAATTATTTGATGTTATCGTAAGTTTGATAGATAATAATAAAAAGAAGGCATTATTTTGGCCATTACAGACTTCCCTTTTAATTATTAGTCCCGATACATTATTTAAAATAGGAGTCAATGATGTCAATGTATCAAATAATAGTCTTGCAAAGAAAGCTGCATTTTTAGAAAACTTAAGAAAAAGTTTAAAGAGTTCTCGTTTATCAGATATTGCTGCTTTTTCTTATGTTGATATATGTAAAGCAAGTACATTTGTTAGTAAGGCAGATGGTTCAGCATTACGTTTATTAATACCAAATATTGAAAATGAATTAGTGGATCGTTTATTTGATGTATCCAGAACAAGTATAAATCAACCAGATTCAATTATTGATCAACAATTATTAATTGATTGTTTAACCTCACTTCTTAAACTTAATTTACCATATTATGCCGGTTATCCAAATAAACGAAAGACACTTTTGACAACTTTACTTCAAGAAAATGTTCCTTTCTATTATAAGATCGTTGTGGTTAAAAGTTACTATAGTATTGCGAATGAACCATATCAATTACCATGGAATCCACCTTCTGAATCTATTTTACTTACTGTGTGTGCTAACTTAAGACGTCTCTTTTTAGAAAATATCATAGGAGAAAGTGCAAGACCTATCAACATTGATAAGAAACAAAAACGTTTACAAATGGAAGAATTTAATGAAAAGGTAGAAATTGTAGCTTATATCTTAAAGATTTGGAATCTTTGTCCATATGTTGTTTTAGCTGGAAATCATGATATTGTGAATAATGGTGACCATCTTCGTCGTGTATTTAATGGTTTAACTGCTTGTGCTCTTGATACCAACGTTTCCACTGGAAGATGTTCTTGTGAACTCTTGGAGAAATTATTCTTACCTGAAAATATTGAACAGTGGGATGGTAGTAGTAGAGTTGAATATTCTGTATCTCAACCAAATGGTAATCCAGATAGTAAAATTATTAATGGTATTCCATTCTTTGTTAGAGCTAATCGTAATGAAAGAACGTCAATGGAACATACTAAATTAATGGAAACTTTCTGGAAAGTATCATCACAAGTTATTCTTAATATTTCAAGACAACTTTTAGAAACAAGACCTGATGTTGATTCATCGGTTTTACAAATTATTAAGACAGGTTTAAAATTATTAAAGTCTCTTTTACTTAAGAGAAATAACTACCTTTCCATTCATAGAAACCATTCTGATCAAGATATTATTAATCAAGATCGTTACAGTTGTAGTATTGTTTTAGAAATTGCTTTATTGGTCTTTTTATGTTCATCTGATACTGAGGTATCTTATATTTCCGCAACTTGTTTTGATATTTTATCACAAGAAGCCATTTTGACCGGTGAAATGGATGAGGAAACTCTTAACAGAAAAGAAGGAGAAGGAGATAGAGATCGAAAGTCCGCCAATGAAAATGAACATAATTCTCATCTAGAAAATCTTAATATATATCGTAATATTATTCAACAATTAAATACTGGGGTTGTTAACAGTCAAAAAGTTCAACAAAAGCTAATAAGAAATGTCTTACGTAATATCAATAAACCAACTATAGGAATTATGGGGGCCTATGAAGAAATCTATAGACGTTGGTATAAGCTTACGGGTTACATTACGATCCCTCAAAATAAAAATATTCAACAAAGTAATAGTAACTTTGGAAGTCCAATTCTTCCAAATGGTAATTGGGATGATTATTACAATAATAATTTCGAGGAAATTAAAAAGAAAGGTAGTAATCCACGTTATCAAATTCGTACAGAAGATTATATATTTGCTGAGGATAAGGGTGAATGGAAGAATTATACTGGATTCCTTTGTACTCTTGGTGGCTGTTGTAACTTCGCTGGTAGTAGTATTACTCAAATGGTAAAACAAGGTGTTGCTCCACAAAGTTCCCTTTCCAAAGGAGTAAATAATGTGAACCTTCCGGAAGGAAAGTTTAATGCTGACATTTATAGTAATACCAATTATTTAGCTACAGCAAGTATTGCAAGACTTTACGCTAATGGTTATGATTTAATTGATAAATTTGTTCATGCCTTAGTAGATTTACTTGGATCAGATAATTTGATGGTTCGTGAATCTGTTAAAGAATTACTTGGTAATGAACTCAGCACTCTTCTCTACTCAAACTTCTTTAAATGTCTTGATTTATACATGAATCGTAGCTTCTTCGATGAAAAGAATAATATTGTCTGTAGTGAAAAAAATACTACCTTTATCGAAAACGCTATTAGTATTTTTAGATGCTTAGTCGATCGTGATGATACCATCGATTATCTCGGTTCGACGGATTTAGCTAGTTTAATTATTTCTTTCATTAGATATGTTGATCGTCTCTCCGAAGCGCCAAGTCAATATAATACCGCTTTAAGAATTAAAGTAAGAATTACTCAACTTTGTGATTCTATCTTTAGAAAGAAGGAATTTTCACGTCTTTGTAATTCAGTTAAATTTCGTAATAAATTGGTAGAAATTTTTGTTGGTTGGATTAATGATACGGATGATGTTCAAGGTGAAAGAGTTTATAATGAAGATATAGCCACTCTACATGGTAAGGAATCTAAACTTCATATCGATTTAGATATTTCATGTATGAAAACTATTACTGTTTTATTGGTTCAACTTCCATTACAACCAGAAGATGCTCATGAGGCCACTATTGAAGAAGAAAAAACACGTTTATTTAATAAATATTTCAATTTTTTTATTACTCTCTTAAGAAGAAGTCGTCTTTTAGAAATTATTGAAAGTGGTGACTATCGTGGTGCAACCTCTGAATTTTCAAATCTTCTTTCAAAATCAAAGGAATATGTTCGTTGGATGGGACCTCTAAAAGATTATTCTATCTTAGCTTTATCAAATCTTTTAAGTTCCAATATTGATATTGGTTTAAAATATTCTCTTCCACTTGGCTATCATGAAGATACGAAGACAAGAGCTGCCTTTATGCAAATTTTTACCAATATAGTAAATCAAGTTTCTGATTTTGATGATCTTTCTGAAGAAAATAAAGAAAGGATGATGAAAGAGAGATACAAAAAATTAATTGATCTTTTTACCAGACCTGATTTATCAATTGCTTTAGCTCTGTGTGAAGTTGCTCCTGTCGGTGACATTGATGAAATTGCTCAATTGATATTAACCATTTTTAGAAGTAATAGTAGATTAACCATGAAATTAATTAAGATGGTTGTTAAAAAGGAGGTCGCCAAAACGGAATCACCGGAAAATTTATTCAGAAGAAATAGTATGGCCACTAAGCTTTTAACTATTTTTGCAAAAAATGAAGGTTCAGATTATTTAAAGAGAACGCTTCAACCCTACTTAACTAAATTGGTTACTGAATCTGTTGATAAATCATACGAAATTGATCCCGAAAGAATACAATATGGTGATAAGAGTAGTAATCTTGAAAATTTGAAAAATGCTTGCCAAGGTTTTATTGATGTAATTACCAATAGTCAAGATATTCCATTATGCTTCATTGAACTATGTACATTTATTGCAGAGGTCGTTAAAAGTAAGTTCAAAAAATCACCTTTACCTGCTGTTGGAGGTTTTATTTTCCTTCGTTTCTTCTCTCCAGCTATTGTTTCTCCAGATGGTCATGGACTTGTTGCTATTCCTCAATCTTCTAAGGAGTTACGTCGTGGTTTGGTCTTATGTACTAAAATCATACAAAATTTAGCTAACAATTCTTCTTTCAATATTAAGGAAGATTTTATGATGGAATTAAGTGAATTCATAAATGAAAATAAAGCTCCGGTTACAAGATTTTTAGAGCGAATTTCTGGATTGGATGGAAATTTACCAGTGGTAAATAATCAATATACTGATGAAAATGATGCTCTGGTAGAACCCCCTAGTTCCATTATGATTAATAAGCTTCATTATTATTTACTTGATAATCAAGAAAAGATAGAAAGAATTGGTAAGGAAATGATTTTAAAGAAGAGTAAGCATGGTAGGAATAATACAATTTATGGTTCTAATTCTAATTCTAATTCTAATCAAAATTTGGCTTCTGGTCAATCAAGTGTTGAAGATGTAAGACAACAAGGAAAATCAAATTCAAGAAGTGGTAATAGTATTGAATCATTTGAACAATTTACTTCATTAATTAATCAATTGGGACCTGCTCCTGAAATTACTGAAACTCAATCAACCTCAACCTATGTTAGTAAGGCTGGTTTCATTAGTCATTTGTTTATTGAATTCCTTCAAAGAATTGAACAACATCGTAATTTAGATGCTATTAAAGATTCGAAAGTTTTTTATGAAGGTGGTACCTCCAAGGAAAGAAATCCAGTATTTTATTTAATTGCTAGAAGGGTTCCATCAGAAAATGAAGATATAGAATTATTAATGTATTATATCTTTACTCTCATTAGGCCATACTTTAATAGATCCTATGAAATTGTAATTGATTGTAGTTTCTTTGATATTGGAAATGAAATCAAATCAAATTACTGGATTAATATTTTACTACTTTTCCCACCGGAAGCTTTTGATCATCTTGCTCGTATCTATTTATATAATGTAACAACGGTTTTTAAAAAATGGTCTAAACAATTTGCCAAGTCTATTTCCACACGAGTTTTAAAGAAAATGGTCTGTGTGAACTACGGTGATCAATTACCTATTAGTAATTATATTTCCTACTCGGAGTTGAAGCTCCCTAAATCCACCATATTATTAGAAAAAGATATAATTACTAGTTTTACTCCGGTAACTCGTATTACGCATTACAAGTCGCGTAGTCAAGTTAATTTGAAAATTAATAAGGATAGTATTATTGTGACCACATCAAAGAAGCAAGATTTGTTTGGTATTCCATGTATCTTTAATGATGTCATTCAAATATCAGAAATTGTAGATATTTTATACAGTAGTGATCCAGATGATGAAAGTGATTTTGTTATTCGTTATGGTCAAGATAAGAGAATGCAGAGTTTCTCTTCTCCAAAGCGTGATCAAATTTTCCAAGCTATTCGTGCTTCACGTTCTCGTTTCCGATACTCTAGAAATTCTGGTTTATCTGAACGTATTCTTAGACCAGGTGATGTTCCAGGTACTCTTTTAAATATGGCATTATTGAATATTGGAAGTGAAGATGCTACCTTAAGACTTTCAGCCTATAATTTATTATACTCTTTGAGTTTGGCTTTCTCATTCGATGTTGATAATCATTTGTTAGGGACAAAAGGTTTATGCATTCCTTCTAATAGTATTAATTTCATTATTAACATCAGTGAAAAATTGGCTCGTAATAAACCAGAATTAACTTTAGAACTTTTATTGGAAGCCTTTGAAGGTATGAAGAAATCTTCCAATGATTTAAAGCGTTATTGTTTGGAGTACATTTCACCATGGATTCCAAACTTGGCTCTTTATGCTAATCCAGGTTCTTTCAATGAAACAGAAAAAAGTAAGGAAAATGCTGAAAAATTGGAAGAAATTTTAAGACAATTTATTGAACTTAGTATAAAAGAAAATGATATGTATTCTTCAATACAAATAAAGATTTGGAAGGTATTGGGTGAAGCTGAAGAAATTGTTTCTCAAGTAATTGATGTCCTAATTCAAAAGGCTCTTGAATATGGTCCTCTGAATGCCCAATCTGAAATTGTTTGTAATACAATTGTTTCGTATGCATCTTCAAATGTTCAACTTGTTGCTGGTAAAATTATTTCTAAGTTGAGAAAGAAGTTAAAGGTTACTTCATTTAATGGGGCAGTTTCTGTAACGGATCATCCGGAATGGGATCAACTTGTTATTATGATTCGTTTAATTTTGATGCTCTCTTTCAGTAATAATGTCTTTGTTCAACAATATTTACCAGAGTTATTCCATATTGTCACCATGTTTGTTGGTGTTGGTACACCATTAATTAGAGCTTCTATTCATGGTTTAGTGGTTAATTTAATTCATTCAATGTGCATTAATTTGCCTTCTGAAAGTGAAGCCTTTAAGAATCTATCCATTCAACTTTCTGAATTTGTGGAACAAAAATATACCGTATTATTTGGTTTAAGTAAAGGAACGCAAAATGCCTTCACAAATATCAATGAAGCTATGTCCGATCCATATGAAGGTATTACTTTATCTGCTCTTGAACTTGTTTCAACTACACTTCTTAATATTATGACCTATGGTGCTCCAACCGAAGAAATTTCTGCTACATGGAAATCAAGATGGATGAGTTTAATTACCAGTACGGCATTCCAGTATAACCCAGCTCTTCAACCTCGTGCTTTTGTTGCTATGGGTTGTCTTGCAAAAGATGAAGTAGATGATGATTTATTATATCAAATTCTTGTTGCCTTAAAGAATGCTTTAACTTTATATGATCAAACAGAATGTACCTATATTATTAGTATTATTATGTGTTTAACCAATATCGTCGAAAACTTACCATTAGATTCAAGATACATGTCACCAATGTTCTGGTTAGGTATGTCATTAATTCAGATAGGTAATATTCCTCTCTTCCAAGGGGCCTTAAATCTTTTACAAGTGGTTTTGAGAACATTAGAAGCCAATGAATGCTTTGTTGATGAAACCGTTTCCTCTTATCTTTTAAAGGCTCGTGAACCCCTTACGGATATTGCTCTTAAAATGGATGAAGCGGTTGGTACTAATTTCTCTGTTAATTTCTCCTTTGCTGTTTCTACTAATTTAATTAAAGGTTTAAGACATCCAGCAACTAAATCTGCTACTGTATCTCTATTAATGACTTTCATAGAAATTTCAAGTAAGGCATGTGGTGGTGCTTGTATTGGTGCTAATAATACTGTTGGACCTGAATTAATTGGTTATATTGCTCCTCTTCTTCCAATTACCGAAGTGTTAAAGGAATTATTCTGGAGTGTTGGTGTTATTGATGATACTTATGGTGATATTGATGTTAATGGTTTAGAAAATTACAATAAGATACCCAAAATTTTAGATAAATTATCACTTGATGAAGAAAATGCTATTCTTTTAGCAACAATGATGGCTACTATGCTTCAAAATTCTGATTATGAAAATGAACAAATTTTTATTTATCATTTCTTTGATGAACTTTCAGTTAATTATCCAGATATCTTTATTATGATTTATGATTCTATTCTTCCAAAAATGAGTTATACTTTTGATAATAATCGTTCTGAAACCATTCTAGCTATTTTAACTACTATTATTAGTAGGCCAATTGGCGATTCTCCAAGACGTCATCAATTAATTAATTTCCTTAAAACTATTGGTTTCTTCGGATTACCAGAAAGTGGATCATTTAGTAATATTCCAAAACCAAAGAAAATTGAATTATCTCATTTAGCTTGTGCTATGGTTGAGGCAATTGTGTCTTAAAAAAAAATTTATAATAATCTATCCTTTAATGTTAAATAATAATTATCCTATACTCTAATAATAATTATTAAGAAATACTCTAATTTAATTTATATATTTCAAAATAAAAAAAATTATATATATAATATATTATATATATTATATTTAATATTTTTCTAATATATATACTTATATATATTTTTTATCACCAAAAATAAACAAATTAAAAAAAAAAAAAAAAAATAAATAAAATTATTTGTATAATAGAAAAATACATTTAACAAATTTTTTTTAAAGCTTATATTGAAATTAATTAGAACGGAAGTTTTTTTTTTTTTTTTTTTTTTTTTTTTTTTTTTTTTTTTTTTTTTTTTTATAAAATTATCAAAAAACAAAAGCAAAAGCAAAAGCAAAAGCAAAAACAAATAAACGAACAAGTAAAAAAAAAAAAAATTATAAGAATAATACAAAAATAAATATAAAAACCACAACAAAAAAAAATATAAAAAAAAAAAAAAATAAAAAACAAAAAAACAAAAAAAACAAAAAAACAAAAAAACAAAAAAAACAAAAAAACAAAAAAACAAAAAAACAACAAAAAACAAAAATAACAAAAAAAACAAAAAAAACAACAAAAAACAAAAAACAAAAAACAAAAAACAAAAAAAAAAAAAAAAAAAAAAAAAAAGGAAAGAAAAGCGAAGAAATTAAAAAAGTTCAATTTTTTTTTTAAAAAAAATGTTAATAGAAAATTACATTATTATTTAGTTAAATATTTTTATATATGAAATTAAAACAAATTTTTTTTATTTTAAATTATGTGTATTATTTATGATTATTACAACTTAATAAAATTTAATATAGTATTACGTGCTTAGTACAAAACCCACACATTCAGAATAATAAAAATAAACAGACAGAAAAACAAAAACAAATAATAATAATATAATAAAATTAATAATTAAAAGAACAGTAAATAACATTAATTCCTATAAAATAAAGTAATAAAAAAAAAAAAAAAGATTAATTTAAAAACAATAATATTATATTAAAAATTCAAATAGTTATTTTGTTTTTATTACGAATTTTTTTAATAAAATAATAATAATAAAAAAATAAAATAAAATAAAGTAAAAAATAATCTTCTTTTCTTATTTTATTTTTATTATTTAAATTAATAATAATTTAAACTTTTTAAATAAAATGAAAAAAAAAAAAAAAAATAATACATTTTAATAATTTTTTTTTAATTATAATATTTTTGTTATTATTATTTTATTTTATTTTTTTGTTATTATTATTATTATTATTATCTTTTTTATTTTTTAAAAATTATTTTTTCTTTATTTTCATATTATAAAAAATAAAATAAAATAAAATAAAATAAAATAAATAGTAGAAATATAAATATAAGTACAGATTGAATAAAATAAAATAAAATAAAATTAATAGAAGAAATATAAATATAAGTACAGATTGAATAAAATAAAATAAAATAAAATAAAATAAAATAAAATAAAATAAAATAAAATAAAATAAAATAAAATAAAATAAAATAAAATAAAATAAAATAAAATAAAATAAATAGTAGAATATGAATATAAAGTACAGTTTAAATAAAATAAAATAAAATAAAATAAAATAAAATAAAATAAAATAAAATAAAATAAAATAAAATAAAATAAAATAAAATAAAATAAAATAAAATAAAATAAAATAAAATAAAATAAAATAAAATAAAATAAAATAAAATAAAATAAAATAAAATAAAATAAAATAAAATAAAATAAAATAAAATAAAATAAAATAAAATAAAATAAAATAAAATAAAATAAAATAAAATAAAATAAAATAAAATAAAATAAAATAAAATAAAATAAAATAAAATAAAATAAAATAAAATAAAATAAAATAAAATAAAATAAAATAAAATAAAATAAAATAAAATAAAATAAAATAAAATAAAATAAAATAAAATAAAATAAAATAAAATAAAATAAAATAAAATAAAATAAATAAAATAAAATAAAATAAAATAAAATAAAATAAATAAAATAAAATAAAATAAAATAAAATAAAATAAAATAAAATAAAATAAAATAAAATAAAATAAAATAAAATAAAATAAAATAAAATAAAATAAAATAAAATAAAATAAAATAAAATAAAATAAAATAAAATAAATAGTAGAATAGGAATATAAAGTACAGTTTAAATAAAATAAAATAAAATAAAATAAAATAAAATAAAATAAAATAAAATAAATAGTAGAATATGAATATAAAGTACAGTTTAAATAAAATAAAATAAAATAAAATAAAATAAAATAAAATAAAATAAAATAAAATAAAATAAAATAAATAGTAGAATATGAATATAAAGTACAGTTTAAATAAAATAAAATAAAATAAAATAAAATAAAATAAAATAAAATAAAATAAAATAAAATAAAATAAAATAAAATAAAATAAAATAAAATAAAATAAAATAAAATAAAATAAATAGTTGAAATATAAATATAAAGTAAAGATTGAGTAAAATAAAATAAATATCTTAAATATAAAGTACAGATTGAATGAAATAAAATAAAATGATGTTAATAAAAACAAAACAAAAAACAAAATACAACTACGAATATTAATACAATTACAATTACAATTACAATTATAATTATAATTACAATTACAATTACAATTACAAATATGATAATAATAAAAATAAGAATTATAATAAAAATAAAAAATAAAATAAGAATAAAAATAAAAATTAATATTAATTTTTTAATATGTAATTATATTAAGTAATAAATGTTAGTTTATTGATATTCTGTTATTTAGTATAAATATTTGTTTATGCCCATAAACAAACAAATATATATAAATTATTTATTTATTGTATCTATTCATTATTATTAAATTTAAGATTATTATAATTACTTTTTTGCAAGTTTTAAAATTTATATAAATCTTTTACAAATATTTTATACTTTATTGGTGTCTAATTCTTTAAAAAAATAGTCCTTTATTTTCATCTAAGTTTTTTCTTTCCTTTTTTTTTTTTTTTTTTAAAAATATTAAATATATTTATAGTATAATAATAATTTAAAAATAAAAATAAATAAATAAATAAATAAATAAATAAATAAATAAATGAATAAATAAATAAATAAATAAGTATTTATGTATTAAAAATTTTAAATATATATCAAAAAAAAAAAAAATTTTTTAAATATATTTTATTCTTATTTAGACTTATTTAAATAATTAATACTAAGGATATTAAAATAATAAAGCTTTTTCATTTTAAAGGAATAAAAAGATTAAAATAAAATAATAATAAAAAAAATAATAAAAAAAAAAAAAAAGAAAAAAAGAAAAAGCAATAAATTTAAGATAATTAAAATTTATTTATTTGATAAATATTTAATTTAATTTAATACCATTTTATATAATACTTATAGGTAAAATTTAAATAATAAATAATCTTTTATATATTTATTTCTATAATTTTTATTTTTATTATTATTATATTTTTGTATGCCTGTTTTAATTATTTGCTTTATGTAATAATTATTAAATAAAATATAAATTTAATTATTTAATATATACAAAAAAAAAAAAAAAAAAAAAAAAAATAAGTAAATGAAGATAAATTAATAAATAAATAAAAAAAAAAAAAAAAAAAAGAAAAAAATAAATAAATAATTAACAAAAGCAAATAAAGTAGTAAACAATCTTTTTTATTAAAAAAAAATAAATATATATAAAGACAAAATTAATATTTAATAAATACACATATATAAAATTATTTATAAAATTTAAAATACAAATTGAAAAATACAAAATCATAAAAAGGACAATATAGAATTTAAAAGAAAAAAAAATATTTATAAAATTTTATTATACAAGAAGTTGATTTTCCTTTTCGATAATAATTAAAATCATAAACAATATAATAAAAATATTTATATTTTTAGAATCAAGTTTGATATTAAAAGAATTTTTTATTTTTTATTATTTTTTTTTTTTGTCATAAAAAAAAAATAAAAAATAAAAAATAAAAAAGAATTCATTATTATTAAATTAAAATGTAGTATAACTTTTGAAATTTTAATTTAATCTTGATTTATTTTTTAATTTTTATTTTTATATGTATTATTATATTTATATTATTTAAAATTATAATTAATATGATTAATGTTTTTTTTTTTATAAATTTATATTTATATTATATCTTTATTAGAGATATTTTTTTTTAATAACATATATAAATATATAAGTACTTTTTTTTTTTTTTTCTTAATAAAAGAAAAGAAAAAGAAAAAATCAATCAATAAATAATTATTATGGATAGAGATGATTTAGATATCGATTTAAATTTCATGGCTGAGCCATGGAGTGATTCTGATGATGATTCCCCAACTAATAATGAATCATCAGCAATTTCAAATCCACCGCTTGCTAACAAATCTCCAATGTTAAATGGACCACCACTTGATAATGAAACATCTTTAAATAAATCACCAATTTCTAATGGACCACCAAAAGATAATGGACCACCAAAAGATAATGGACCACCAAAAGATATTGGACCACCAAAAGATATTGGACCACCAAAAGATATTGGACCACCAAAAGATAATGGACTTTCAGAAAGTGGCGGTCCTCCAAAAGATACTGAAATTATAAGTCCAACTATGTATTCATTATCATTTAATTCAAATACATCAGCAACAAATACAAACACTGCCTTATATGAAAATATTAAAGCTCCAACAACTTATACAAGAGCTAGAAAATCACGTCAGAAGGCTGGAAAGAAGTTTTCTAATCATCAAATTGGTCGTTTTGACCCAGAAACTCAAAAAGAACAAAGTAAACGTAGTCAATCTCCAACGAAATCTCCAACGAAATCTCAACCTCAAGAATTACCACAGGAACAATTACAAGTAAAATCTGAAGAGAAGTCACAACCACAAATTCAAGAACAACCACAAATACAAGTTCAAGAACAACCACAACCACAAATTCAAGAACAACCACAAATACAAGTTCAAGAACAACCACAAGATAATCCAATTGATCAAGAACTACAGATGCAGGGACAATCATATATTCAAGGGCAACAATCACCACAAAAAAAAGAACAAATTTCGATTGAAACACCAATTGAAAATTTGTCATCTCAACCTGAGCAACAAACTACTATTGAATCACCAGGAGACCAATCTCAGTCACAACCACAACAAGAACAAGCTTATATTCCAGTTGACCAACAACAATATATAACAACACCAGTTGATCCACAACAACAACAATATATAACAACACCGGTTGATCAACAGCAACAACAATATATGACAACACCAACTGATCCACAACAGCAACAATATATAACAACACCAATTGATCCACAACAACAACAATATATAACAACACCAGTTGATCCACAACAACAACAATATATAACAACACCGGTTGATCAACAGCAACAACAATATATGACAACACCAACTGATCCACAACAACAACAATATATGACAA
Source organism: Neocallimastix lanati (nom. inval.) (assembly GCA_016946835.1). Taxonomy (NCBI): domain Eukaryota; kingdom Fungi; phylum Neocallimastigomycota; class Neocallimastigomycetes; order Neocallimastigales; family Neocallimastigaceae; genus Neocallimastix; species Neocallimastix lanati (nom. inval.). The sequence continues at coordinate 311,263 of JACVTC010000095.1, read as the reverse complement.
CACCAACTGATCCACAACAACAACAATATATGACAACACCAACTGATCCACAACAACAGCAATATATAACAACACCAACTGATCCACAACAACAACAATATGTAACAACACCAACTGATCCACAGCAACAACAATATATGACGACATCAACTGATCCACAACAAGATCAAGCATATAATAATGGTGCAATTGATCCACAATATGCTGCTTATTATGCTCAATATGGTTATAACTGTGGTTATGGTTATGGCTATGGTTATGGCTACACTGATGGATCAGCAAAGCCAGAAATGGTTGAAAATTCTACAATGACTGAAGAAATAGAAGTTAAAGATAGGACCGTCGAAGAAACTCAAAAAGAAATAATTCCAGTCGAAACTTCTGAAGAAGGTGTCCAAACTATTGAAAGTAATACTAATGAAATTGAAAAGGAAGATGTTAGTTTACAAACTACAGAAATTAAAGTTAAAGACTCGGCAATAATAACTGAACCGGATCAACGTAGACCAATTTATAGACAAAAAGATAGAATTCCAGACGGTGTTAGATTACCAGCTACCATTGTTGAATATGATTTCTTGAAAGATGATGATTATTTATTTAGTCCATTATCTTCAAAGGATTTACCTCTTAATCTTGTTAGTAAATCTTCAGAATCATTGGATTCATTAAATAATAATGTATTGGTTTCTATTGTTACCGATAAAAATAACAAATATGTATGTTATATTGATGGAAAGAATATTCACGTTATTCAAGAACAAAAGAAATTCAAATTTGTTCTTGGTGGTCATTCTAGTAGTATAATTCATATTGCAATCACTTCAATTGAAAATAAATATACCAGAATTCTAAGTATTGATGAGGAGGGTGTAATTATTGTTCATGAATTTGATGAAAGTAAAGATATTCTTGATAATGGAAAACTCTCTTCTGATTTTTGTACTATAATTATGGCTATGAAAAGTAGTGAATATCAAATTTATTGTGCTGCTTTCCAACCAAATAATCCAAATTCATTTGTTGTTGGTACTAACATGAAATGCGCTCTTTTCTTTAATATTGATGAAGGTCTTTGGAAAAGAAAAATTAATGCAGACGAAGAGGATTCAGAAGAAGAATCTGAATCAAGTGATTCATCATCATCATCAACTTCATCAGATGAAGAAATGAGGAAGAAAAAGAAAGAACGTAGACGTAGAAGAAGAGAAAAAAAGAGGGAAAAACGTAGAAGAAAGATTATTCAAAAGAAAGAACAAGACCGTGATAATAAACTTAAACTTGGTATAAAGGCTATTAAGTTAGAACATGGTTGTGATGTTAGATGTCTCGCTTTTAATTCTGATGGTTCTATTTTGGCAACAGGTGGCGAGGATGGTTTAGTAAGATTATGGAATATGAATGAAATAGGTGATTTCCAATTACCTTTCTTCTATTTCTCACCAATACATAACCAACCAGATAAGAAGACTATTGGATCAGCTAAGCCAATTAATTCTTTGGAATTTGCTTGTTATAATAGTAAATATGCAGTAGATTCAATCTTAATTGTTGGTAGTAACAAAAATAGACGTATTCAAGTTTTAGATACCTTTAATTTAAAGGTTTTACATGAATTAAATTTAGGCCGTAAAACGCTTTGGAAATGGGATGAAAAATTAAAGTGTTTAATTGCTTATAAAAATAGTGAATCAATGCTTTTTAGTTTTCATTTATGTAGTCCAGTGGAAAGCGATAATAAAAATGATATAAAATCTCCAATTAAATTAAAAACCAAAGTAGATTTAAGTGAATCTTCTCAAGCTTTCAAATTCTATTGTGATTGTCCATTTAACTTTGATGGTGTTCAATTTGATTACGCTATTGGATGGAAATTAAATAAACCAATTCATGGTTTTACAACTCTTCAAGGTATAGCTACTAATTCTTTGAATAAGACTACTAGTAATAAATGGTACCTTCTCTTCAGACATCAATCATCTTTAGAAGCTTGTGAAGTGGATGATAATTTAGTATCACCAGAATGCCGTACAGCCTGCCCACTTTTAGGTTCACTTCAATGGGATATTGATGAAATTTGGGAAGAAGCAAGAGTTAAACGTGAAGAATTAGAATGGGAAGATTTAAAGAATGAATTGGAAGGAGATATGTATATTGAACGTGAACGATGGGAAAAAGACTTTAAGGAAAAAAGAGATGCTTGGGAAAAGCAAGCTAAAGCATTAAAGAATAAATTTGAAAAAGAAAAACATGCTTTCCTCAATGAAGAAATTAGAGATGCAGTTGAAAAGGAATTAAGAGCTCAATGTGAACCAAAGGTTATTGCAGAACTTAATAATGAACTTCGTGATTCATTAGAAGAAGAATTAAAGGGTAGTATTGAAGATGAAATTCGTGAAGAGTATAAACCAAAAATTTTAGCAAAATTAACAGAAGAATTACGTGAAAGTCTTGAAGAACAAGTTAAAATTTCTTTAGAAAGAGAATTAAGACCACAGTATGAGGAAAGATTAAAAGATGAAGTTACTGCCGAATTGGAACAAAAACTTACAGATGAAATAAAATCATCATTAGAGAAAAAATATGCTAATGAATGCAAAGAAAAGGTTACACAAGAATTAAGAGAAAAGCTTGAACCAGAAGTTAAAATGAATTTGGAGCGTGAATTAAAGGAAGAATTTGAACCGGTTCTTAAAGAAACTTTAAGAAATGAAATTCAAGAAGATATAAGAGATAGCGTTAAAGATGAAGTTAAAAAGGAAATTAGAAATGAATATGAAGCAGAAATGGTTCAAAGTCTTTCTAATGAATTAAAGGATTCAATTCAATTTGAAGTTCGTGGACAATTGGAAGAGGAAATGAAGAGTAAACGTCAAGAATTAGAAGAAAACCTTGTAGATGAAGTTAAGGCATCCTTAGAACAAAAGTATACTGATGAAGTTAAACAATCATTAGAACAGAAGTATGCTGATGAATGTAGAGAAAAAGTATCTCAAGAATTAAGAGCTTCACTTGAACCAGAAATTAAAATGGCTTTAGAACAAATGTATGCAGATGAATGTAGAGAAAAGGTAACCGAAGAATTAAGACAACAATTAGCTCCAGAAGCTGAACAGAAACGAAAGTTAATTGAACAAGAATTAGCTAATGAACGTCAACAAATGGAACAATCTATGCGTAATCAAATTGAAGGTGAACTTCGTACGGTACTTGAAAGAGAAGTTAATGATGATATTAATGAAATGCGTACTCTTTTAGAAACTGATCTTAGAAAGGAGATGGATTCTAGAAAAGCTGAATTAGAAAAACAAATGAGAGAAGAACTTACAGCTAAGTTAACAAGTGAATTGAAACCAAAGATTGAAAATAAATTAAGATCTGAATTAGGTGCAAATATTTCACCAGGTCAAGCTGATGCTAATACTCTTTCAAGTGAAAAGGAAAAAGGTTATGAAGAAGAAATTAATAATCTTAAGTTAGAAAATGAAAATATGGAAAAAGAACATGAAGATTTACTTATGTGCTTATACGATATGGAAGAAAAGGTTAAGAAATACCGTAATAAGTTGAAAACTCTCGATGCTCTTTCCGAAGGAGAATCAGAAAGTGAATACAATGAAGATGATGATGAAGAAATTGAACCTGAATTAATTGAAGAAGAAGAAAAAGAAAAAGAAAAAGAAAAAGTTGAAATTGAAACTGAAAAAGAAATTGAACAAAAGCCAGAACAAATAGAACAACAAAAGCAAACTCAAGAAAATGCTAGTCATTCATTATTTAGTCCAGAAGTAAAGGAAAAAATGTTTATGAATTCAGCTCCATCTCCTTTACCATCTCCAACTCAAAAACTTCAAATGCCATTTAATATTCCATCTAATACTGGTTTTAATATTTCACCATCTCCGGTTGTTAATACTGCCACCATTACCACCACTACTACTACTACTAATGCAATTCCATTTGATAACCCAGCTACCACAAATGTTAATACTAATACTATTCCATTTAATAACCCCGTGACTTCAAATACAAATTCTAATACTAATGATATTCCATTTGATATTTCAGCTTCTACTGGAACTAAAAATGAATCATTTGGTGGATGGGATATGGATTCAACTTTTCCATTTGATATTCCAGCTCCTTCAAATACAATTAATAAAAATAAATCTCCTATTACTACAAATATTGAACCAAAAGTTAAAACTCCAGAATTCGCTAATAAGATCGATGCAATTCCATTTGATAACTCAGCAATAACTGGAAATAATAATTCATCATTTGGTGGATGGGAAATGGATACTTCTATTCCATTTAGTATTCCCGCTCCATCAAATACCACTACTGAAAATAAATCACCAATAGCTTCAGATGCTGTACCAAGTTTCACAGCATCAGCCTCAGGAATTACTTTACCATCACCAAATGCTCCAATTGAAACAACATCGGCACCAATTGAAATATCAGCACCATCTCAAAAACAAAATGATAATGATGGATGGGGTATTTCTGATAATTGGGGATTTTCAGATATTAATAATGCTCAAGAAACTAAACCATTAACTACTGAAGTTCCATCTCAAGTTCCGGCTTCAGTTTCACCTTTAGCTCCAGTCAAACCAACATTGGAAGAACAAAAACAACCAGAGTCAGTTACCTTAAATGAAAGTATTCCATTTGACACTAGTAAATCTAATGATGTTAATAATGGTTGGAATATTGGTGGCTGGGATACTGGAAATGATTTTATGTCATTTAATCAAAAACCTTCATCTTCAGTATTTTCACCAAAGTTTAATGAACCACCAAAAAGTTCAATGAATACCTCAAAAGTAACTAGTACCACTACAGCAACTTCAGCTACTCTTCCACCATCCAATTTCTTTGATGGTTGGAATAATATTATTACTTCACCAAAATCAGCCTCAAAAGCTGAAAAGAAATCAAATGGTGGATGGGGATTTTCAAGTTGGAATAATGATACTACAACCAGTGGTAATGATAGTTGGGGATTTGGTAATACAATGGAAAGAAAATCAAGTACAACAAGTACTAATAACAATAACAATAATAATAACAACAATAATAATGGCTTTGCTGATTCTTTATTTAAGAATGAAAATAATAATTCAAATTCATGGTTTAATCAATCTAAACCATCTGATTCTAGTAAAAAATCTATTTCACCATTAACTTTAGGTTCTAATAAATTTGGTATTGCAAAGTCTACATCTTCTGGTTATGGTTTTGGACAAAGATCACCCCCTTCAAATTCTAGTTTTAATCAGTTTAGTACCTCCAATGAAACAAATAGAGCTGGTTCAACTACTGGTAGTAATAATAATCTTTTTAGTCCAAGAGCATCAAATGGATTTTTCTCAAACCCACCACCAAGCAATTCTTCAAGTTATAGTTTTTCAAGACGTCGTTAAAAAATGATTTTTTAAATAATATATTAAAAAAATTTTTTCATTTATTAACTTATTAATAATGAAATATAACATTTAATAAAACAAATAGTCATTAATAATTATTAATCGTCAAAATATTTAAAAATAATTTTTTTTTTTTTTTTTAACATTTTATTTTAATAGATAGATATATAAATCTTTTTTTTTTTTTTTTTTTTTTTTTTTTTTTTTTTTTTAATTATTATTATTAATTTATTTTTTATTATTATAAAGAAAAGCAAAAAAAAAAAAAAAAAAAAAGAAAAAGAAAAAAAAAAAAAAGAATTAAAAAAAAAAAAAATTAATCACTAATCGAAAAAAAAAAAAAAAAAAAAAAAAAAAAAAAAAAAAAAAAAAAAGAAAGAAAAAGAGAATTAAAAATATTAATAATTAAATAATAAAATAAAATAATGAAATAATAAAATAACTAAATAAAATAAATAACATAAATAAATTTAACTAATAATAATAAAATATATATACATATTTATATATATATAATATATATAAGCCAAAAAAAAAAATAAAATAAAATAAAATAAATAATAATAAATAATAATAAAATAAATAATAATAAAAAATAATAAAAGAAAATAAAAGAAAATAAAAGAAAATAAAAGAAAATAAATAAAGAAAATATCCAAAAAAAAAAAAAAAAATTTTTTTTTTAATATAAATTGAAATAAATATATATTTTAAAAATAATAATCATTGCATTTAATAATAATTTCCATAAAATAAATAAATAAATAATAATAATAAAAAAAAATAATTTTTTTTGATTCCATTAACTTTTTTATTCAATGAAAAAAAAAAAAAAAAAAAAAAAAAAGGAAATATCGTTGAATAAGTTATTCGTTGTTGTTGATAATCTCCTAATTAATCTTATTTATCTTATTTATAATATAAATGAATTAATTAATTTGAATTTTATATATATCTATTTTCTCTATACTATAGGGTAGGCTATGTATAAAAAAAAAAAATAAAATAAAAAAAAAAAAAAAAAAAAAAAAAAGATTATTTAAATATTTAAGATAAATATTATTTATATTATATTTATATATAAAATGAGAGAGTCATTGTATTGATAATTTATAAAAAATGAAAAATGAAAAAAAAAAAGAAAATAAAAGAAATTAAGTATAAATAGCAATAATTATAATAATAAAAAATATTTTAAAAAAAAAATAAAAAAAAATAAAAAATAAAAAAATAAAAATATAAAAAAATAAAAAAAAATAAATATATATATATTATTATTATTATATTGAATTAATTATATTTATTAATATTGTTATTATATAAATAGTATAATAAAAATTAAATTATTAGTTAAATCTTAATCATGATTATATATAAATTTAATATCAATAGAATAGCATCAATAGAATAAATATATATTTATATATATATATATCGATAAAAATATGTTAAAAAAAAAAAAAAAAAAAAATTATTAAATATAATATTCATAATAGAATCTATTAATTATTAAGGGTAAACATTTAATTTTATATATGACTTTTTTTTTTTTTTTTTTTTTTTTTTAAATTCGTATATCAGTAACTTGAATATAAAACGAAATATTATTATTATCGTTATTATTATTATTTTTTTCTTTTAAATAAATGAATTAAAAAAAATAAAAAAAAAAAAATAAAAAAAAAATAATAAAAAATAAAATAAAAAAAAAATTAAAATGAAATAAAATAAAATAAAATTAAATAAAATTAAATAAAATAAATAAATCTATATATATTATAAATATAATAAATTAAAATAAATTAAAAATAAAACTTAAATAATATAGTATTAAATATTAAAACAAAAATATAATAAAAGTATTAACTTTTTTTTTTTTAAAAAAAAAAATAAATAAATAAATCTATTTTTGTACTGAAAATGCAGATGGTCTTGTTCTAGCAACTTCTCTTTCAACTTGTGTAGTAAATGACCAAAGTTCCATATCAACAATTTCGAAATTTTCTTGAGTGGATAGAATATCATTTTTAAAGGTTTCACAAACTTGACTACGACCATGTAACATTTGTTGATCAAACCAAAGACCATAGGTACCACCACCACTACCTACGGATACATATTCATTAGTACTATTAATGAAGAAATAGTTTGTCTGTTTCCAGAGATAGAGTTTCACTTTACTACCTGAACCATTACCAGATAAAGTTGAAAAATTAGAAAAATTGGAAGAAGTAGTTGCTGTTGAAAACCCACTGGAACTTCTTCTCATTTTTTTACGATCTGAAGATTCATTCTCACCACCATTTTCACCATTGTCATCATCATTTCCATCATTTTCATCATCATTATTATTTTCTTTATTAAAAGTAATATGATTATTTGAATTACTCTTATCCTTATTATTATAATTATTCTGTATACTTAAACGTAATAAACTATTTTTCTTTTTTGAGGATGTTGTAGATATAGGGGAAAAGGATTGTCTTATCTGTGATAGAATAGAACTAATACGCTTTGGTGTATTATTAAAATCTTTTATTTTTTTTTTTTTTTAAAAAAAAAAATAAATATATATATATATATAATATATATAATAACATAAAATAAATAGTAATCAATATATATATGTATATAATATATATAATAACATAAAATAAAAAGTAATTAATAAATATATATAAGTTTTAGTAAAATAATATATATATTTAATTCTATTTATTATAATATATTCTTAAAAATATTTTTTTTGTTTTATTTTATTTTATTTTATCTTATTTTATATTGAAATAACTAAAACTTACCACTTATATTATCTAAAAATGAACTACCACGACGACGATGACCTTTCACTTTTTTTTCAACGCAAGGTTCTACTTTCCATAAGAACGTTTCTCCATTACCATAGAAACCATTATTTTTACGGAAAGGTTCACTGGTATAGGCTCCAAAGATGTTATCATCCGTATCACGAATAACTAAGATTTGTGAGGTACCGTAACCAGCATTACTTCTTTCATAAAATGTACTTAAACTGGATCCATGTAATTGCATAGAATAAATGAGAGTAAGACTTCGCTTAATACGTATACGTTTTGGAACAGAGGTATAGAGGGTATTACAAATTTCATTATTCAAAGAAATTTCAAAAGACTCTGGAAGAGGACTAATTTGTTGTGGTAAACTTGCCATGGGTTGATCGAAATTATACTTATCGATCGCTTCTAATATATTAAATTCGAATGGGTTAGGACTTAAATGTTTTAAACGCTTTTGAATGGCTGTAGTGATAGCTTTTTTTAAATTTTCACTCTCTACTACTAAATTTAATCGAGTAATATTTTGATTGAATGTCCAAGAGAAAAATCTAGAAAACCGTTTTTCCGTGAGAGTTGCCGTTTCCCCACGATAAAGCATCTCTTCATCATCACGTCTAGCATTACTAACCCCTCGACTACCATTACCACTACCATTACCATTACCATTACCGTTTCCATTGGATATCAACATATCATCCTTTTTATTATTGAAAGGGGAAAGAATAAGTAGTGAAATGACATGTTTAAATGAACCCATTGGAGGAGAATCAATGAGTTGAATAACATGATAATCTGCCGCACGATCATAAACATAACCTTTATGATATTTACGTTTTCTAGCAAAGACGATGACGTCATCAAAAAGAATTAAACGAATATAACAGGTTGGATCATTACCATCGATAATGGAACCAAATTGTTTATAAAGAATACGATAAGGATGGACTAAAGCGGTGGGACAATCTTTAATTGATTTTTGAATAGCATACACCTCCTTAATTTTAATAGATCTTTTCATACTTTCCTTTAAAAGTTGAGAAAGTTCGGAGAAAAACTCTTTACCATCCTCTAAAAGTTCATAAGATTTATCATTTGGGGTAGTATTTTTCTGTAGTCGTAAAAAGTGATCATAATACAATTGAATTTGAAAAATGGGAAGACAAAAAGCCGTTTTTAATTCTAATTTTTTCGATTCAAACTTTTTTTTAGTACTTTTATAAAATTTTTTAAAGAGTGGATTTTTTTGTTTGAGATTGTGAGTGGTAACAATGGAGAAGAGGTATCGAGAAGCATACCTTCCATAACAATCCTTAATTTGTTTGGCATGTTTCTGGAAGAGACCACTAATAGAAATGGTGGAGTAGCCATGATTGTAGGAGTGCGTTAAAATTTTTAATTCACCACAAAGCGTCCAACTCAACTGAAAGATATCACTGATACCTTTGAATATAGAATCCACTTCTTGTTGAGTGATAATTTGTTTGCTTGTACCGATTAAAGTTTCCAAAGGATATTTATAATATTCGAAAAGAAGTTTTAATTTATTAGAAAATTCATATTCTTTTTGATAAAGTTCATTGACGTGTCTTTTATGAGCCTCTATTATAGATTCAATATGTTCCTTTGGGTGAATCAGTTCAATTTCTTTTTTTTTTTTTTTTTTTTTTTTTAAAAAAAATTATTGATATTGATACATTAATATTTAAATAATATAACATAAAAAAAATTTTTTTTTTATATATAAATAATAATATCGAAAAAATATTATTTTATCGAAATAAAAAAAAAAAAAAATGTTTTTTTTTAAGAATAAAATTTTGGTTTGTATTAAAATTTGAATATTTATTATTATATTATTATTATTATTATTATTATTATTATTATTATTAGTTCATATATATATATATGAAAATAATTATATTATAAATTTTTTTTTTTTTTTTTTTTTTTTTTTTATTTTGAGGTTCATTATAAAATATTAATAAAATATTAACATTGAATTATGGATATAGGTTTATTATTTTAATATATGAAGAGATTATCAAAGCAATAACATATTATGTTAGAAGTTTGAAATATTTGTTTTTTTAATTTTGAAATGAAGAGTAATTGAAAAAAAAAAAAGAAAATATTGAATATTTGTTATGTTATTGTAAGTTATAATTAAATTAAAAATATTTTATAGAAATTAAAATATTATATATATATATATTATAATATTATTCAAATTTTATATTCATTTTAAGAAAAAAAAAAAATTTTGAATTTCAATTATTATTATTATTTTTATTTTTTTTTTTTTTTTTTTTTTTTTGAATGAAAAGTTAAATTGTGAAAAGAGTGAATTATATATTAATTAAAAAATTAGTATAACAATAATATTATATAATAAATTAGATAGATAGATATATATCAATTTATATAAAAGGAATAAAAGTATTAGTTATTATTTAATTAGAATATTGAAAAATACTCTTCTTATTATAAATTTGTATATATAAATTTATTATTATTAATTAATTAATTAATTAATAATAAATAATATTTTGTAATTTATTTTATTACCGGTATAATTTTCAAAATTTGTATGCTTTTCATGTCTTTCCTTAAGTTTACTCATTGAAAGAAATATATAAGTATTTTAAAATAATAAGAAAACTTTTATTAAAAAAAAATTTTTTTTATATACACTCTATCGAATAATTGATAAAAAAAGTTAATAATTTAGGAATGAAAAAGAGAGAAAATATATAAAGAGAAATTGAATTTCTTTTTTTTTTTTTTTTTTTTTTTTTTTTTTGGTGAAAGTAATATATTTAATAATAAAAATATTGATAAAGATATTCCTCAATATGACAATGACATATGAACATATGTAAAATATTATTATTTATAATAATAAATAAAATTATGTATTATATAGTGTTGATTTTTTTTCTTTTCTTTATATTTTATTTTATTTTATTTTATAGTATTATTATTATTATTAATTATTTATAAAATATAAAAATTAAAAGGTTATTTCTCAAATAAAGGAAAAATAAAATAAGATGTAATAAAAAAAAATTTTTTTTTAAAAAATTAAAAGATAAATAATATATATATTATTTGGAGATATTATTTAATTAATAATATTAAAAAAATATATATAATAAAATAAAAGATTTTATTATATTTATATATTATATTAAATTTATAATAAATACTAAAATTTATTTATATTTCAAAGAGAGAATTTAGAAAAGGTACTTAAAATTATTGTTATTTCTTTTATATAAACAATAATAAGAATAAAAATGATTATATATATATATTATAAAAAAATAAAACATGCGGTATAAAATGCATAAAATGTAAAATATAATAGATTTTGATATTTAAAATAAAGATATAAACTAATTCTTTAATAAAATTAATAATTTATATTTAATAGATATCTTAACTATCTTTTTCCGTTTTTATTAATGAAACTATAATAACGCTTTTTATTTTTAATGTGATTGAATATAGATATTTAAATATATCAATATATAAAATACAATAAAAGCAATCATTATTTTAAAATAAATCTTAAAAAATAATTTATTATAATTAAGATTCTTTTTTCCTTTTTTTTTTTTTTTTTTTATCTATTATTTATAGTTTACTTTTAATATTATATATATATATATATATATAAATTGATAAAAAAAAAATTTTTTTTTTTATATGTCATTTAAATTATAATAATTAAATTATCCATTAATTATTACATATCATTATAACATTTTTTTTTAATTTATAATTAAAACAAAGTAAAATACATATACATATACATATAATTAAAAGATTTTATAATAAAACTAGTACATAATATTTAATAATGAAATAAAGAAAAATCAACTTTAAGTTGATAATTTCATTATAAATTGATAATTAATAATTTAAATAATAATAAAAAATGTTTGATGTATAAATATTATAGAAATATATATATATATATTTTTTTTTTCATGAAGTGGTTTTATATATTGATTCTTTTATATTTATTTATTATAGTGTTTTTTTTTTTTTTTTTTTTTTTTTTTTTTTTTTTATGTTATGAATTGTAATATTTTTATATTTCCTGTTTATAAAGAAAGATTTATTCTAAATAAATTGAATATAATCTTTTTTTTTTTTTTATAAAAAAAAAAAAATAAAACCATTTCTTATTAATATTATTTTTCTTAATTAACTAAAACCTCCAAATAAAATCAAAAATTTTAAAAAATATTATTTAAAATTATTATTATAAATAAAAATGATAATAAAAGTATAAAAAAAAAAAATATGAATTGGGATAAATAATATAGAAAGTAAAAATAATTATAATAATAATATACTATATTAATTACAAAAAAAAAAAAAAAAAAAATTATAATATTTAATGGTAATTCAATTTTATATATATATTATTGAAAATTTAAAAAAATTTTTTTTTGCTTATAAATAGATGGATATTAAATTATTTGAAGAATTAATTATGATTTATGATTATCATGAATAATTTTTACATATAAATTAATTTTTCATGTTAATCATAAATCATAAATATTATAAAATATTATGTATATATAATTATTAAAACTTAAAAGTATTATATCAGTTCGATATTGCTATGTTTTTATTATTATTCATAAAAACTTTTTATATTAAAAATATAATAAACATAAAAAAATAAAATAAAATAAAATAAAAAAATAATAAATAAAATAAAAATAAAACTAAAAATAAAAATAAAACTAAAAATAAAACTAAAAATAAAACTAAAAAAAAAAAAAAAAAAAAAGATATATTATCGTAATAAGATATATAATTTATAAAATATTATCAATTCTTTTTGCATAACACAATTATTATCAACCAATGCACTGACATAATAAAAAATATCAATAAATATCAAAAAATAAAATAATTTAGTATATTTAACAAATTTAAAAGTTATACATAAACAATATCTCTCAGAACTTATTACAATATATGCTTGAAATGTAATGAGTATATTTAATAAATTTAAAATAGTTATATATATATATATATATATAAATTATGAAAAAAATAAAATAAAATAAAAATAAAAATAAAAAAAAAAAAAAAGATACATTTAATAATTATCATTATTGAAATTATCAAAATTATTTCTTTATTTTTGCCTTTATATCAATTGAATATTTATTCTTATTGTAAAATTCGATTCAATGAAGCTTTTAAACTTAACAAATTAATTACAATAAAATTAAATATTTTTGCATTTTCATATTCCTTTTAAGATTTAAATGCCAAAGCCTATATAATATTATATAATATAAATGTATATGTAATACTTCGTTTGAACTTTATTATTTAAATTTAAAATATTACATAATATTTTTTTATATATTTATGTGCATTTTATTTGTTCATTTATGTTTTATATATATATATATATTTTTAACAATTGACAATTATAATCAATAATAAAAATAAAATAAAATAGAAAAAAAAAAAAGTA
>JACVTC010000095.1:280000-292500 GCA_016946835.1 Neocallimastix lanati (nom. inval.) | reverse complement strand
AATAATTAATAATAATAAATAAATAATTAATAATAAATAAATAAATAAATATAAACAAACAAATAAATAAAAATAAATAAATAAATGATTAGTTAATAAATTAAATAATAAAAAAATGTTTCATTCTCTACAATATTAAAAAAAGGATGTATACAATACAAGTTAAAATTATAATAAAATTTTATAATGAATGGGATATTAAATTAGCTCTACCTTTAATTAATTGAAGTGTGATTTTAACAAAAATATCTATTAATGTAAATCTTTTGCTTTATTATGTTTTATTATAATTTTTAATTAATAATGTTATTATTTATTATTATTTATTATTAATAAATAATAATAAAAATTATAATAAATAATAAATATTAATCATAAAGCTAATGAAAAATTGTTAATAGTCAGTTCTACTGCTACCCACTAAGTAGTTATTAAGTAATAAAATTAATTATTAAATATACAACACTAATGAGGATGTAATATGATATATACAATATAATATTAATGAATATAAATTAAAAGTATAGTATAATGTTTGATGAATGGGAAAACAAAAAAGTATATCATTCATTTTAAATAATATTATAATAAAATTAATTACTAATAACCAATAACTAATAACTAATAACTAATAAATAATAAATAATAAATAATAAATAATAAATAATAAATAATAAATAATAAATAATAAATAATAAATAATAAATAATAAATAATAAATAATTAATAATATATAATAACTAATATATAATAACTAATAACTAATAACTAATAACTAATAACTAATAACTAATAACTAATAAATAATAAATAATAAATAATAAATAATAAATAATAAATAATAAATAATAAATAATAAATAATAAATAATAAATAATAAATAATGGAATAATAAATAATGGAATAATAAATAATAAAATCAATAATTATAATATTATTAGTAAAAATATATATAATAAAAATAAACACCAGAATAGAAAATCTGGCAAATGGAATATTAAAAGAATACTAAAAGATGAATTACATTCATTACATTTTTAATATCATTTATTTTAATATATATATATATATATATATTTTATAGTGTTTTAATATTTTTATCATATTATGGTTTAGGCTATTGTATATCATTATTATCATTCTTTTCTTTTTTCATAATATTAATTAATGTTACAGAATCCTACATTTTTCATTATTATATATTAATATCTATATCTATATAATTTTATTTCATTGATAATTTTAATTTATTACTTTCTTCTTGTAATTTTATTTAATTTAAAAAAATTTTTTTTCTTTTCTTTTTCTAATTCTTTTTCATATAGGAAACATATTAGTCATAAAAAAAAAAAAAAAAAAAAAAAAAAAGAACTAATCTAAATACATACTTAAAAAAAAAAAAAAACCTTTAATAATCTAAATACATCATTAATATTAATAAAATATTGAGGAGATTTTTAAACATATATATATATATATAAAGTGGAAAAAATTATTAACAATTCTATTTTTTAAATTCAATTTTTAAAAAAAAGAAGACGAATTAAGATTGCAGATTACATCTGTAATATTCAATATTCATGTGCTGTTATAAAGCTTTATTCATTATTATCTTTTTTTTTATTTTTATTTTTATTATTATTTATACTGTAATTAATTAAGAATTTGACTATCTTTGTAATTATTCTTAAAAAAAAAATTTTTTTTTTTACTATTATCCATCATATAATATTATATGTTTATATATTATTACATATTTATTATATAATAAAATTTATAATATAATTATTTATAAAATATTTTATTAATAAAGTAATAAACTTTGCTATATATAAAAAGAAGAAATTTTTTTTATTTATTTTATGGAGTGATTTTCCATAATAAAAAATTTAATAATCCAAAATTGGTAATATTAATTTTTACAAAAAATATACATAAATAAATAAATATTTAATAAATAAATATCTAATAAATAAATAAATATTTAATAAATAAATAAATATTTAATAAATAAATAAATAAATAAATAATTATAGGTTAAGTTAAAAGTATTCCTTTATCTATTTTAGAATAGATTTCATATAAAAGACACTCAACTAAAAAATTATGTAGATATTATGAAAAAAGTCTAAATATTACTCTTCATCAATAAATTAAAAAATTATTATAATGTTAACTTAATACATTTCTTTGGTTTCTTTGTTTTGATTTTTTATTATTATTATTATTATTAATTTTCTTTATTAGAAGAAAAGTGGAAAAGTGGAAATGTAAAGATTAAAAATCTAAATATATGAATCTTTAATAATCTAATGCTAAATAATTTATAATTTATTTTATATAACAAATATAATAATAAGTTAATTTTATTCTATAACAAATATAATAATAAATAAAATTTATTTTATAACAAATCTAATAATAAGTAAATTTTATTTTATAAAAAATATAATAAGTAAATTTTATTCTATAACAAATCTAATAATAAATAAAATTTATTTTATAACAAATCTAATAATAAGTAAATTTTATTTTATAACGAATATAATAGTAAATAAAATTTATTTCTTTATTTTTTTTTTGGTTGATCAATATCAAATTCTTTTTAATATATTTTTTTATTTTTCTGGTTTAATACAAACCTTATTAAATATAAAACATTCTTTTATAAATTCATTTTGTGTTTTTTTTTTGTTTAATATAAAAAATAATATATGATGAACGTTGTAATTTCTTAATTTGGTAGTACAACCTCATTTAATATTACATTGTTAGTGATTAAATCAAAGAAGTACGTAATACAATACATATAATAATTTATTAACTACAATAGTTACCAAAAAAGGATTAATTAAACATTTTTTTATTTTTATTAATTTTTTTGTATTACATCTTGATATAGAATGAAACTTTAAATAATAATAAATTAAAATAAATATATTAAAGTTATATAGATTATAAGTATAAAATTATTAAATAGTTAAATAGTAAAAAATTTATATTAATAAAATTATAAAAATAACTTGTAAATGTAATTGTTTAGAAATGTTAAATACTTTAGTAAAAATTATTGTTTATAAAGATTACTTTAATTTAGATAACAAATATAAATAGGAATATAAAATATTTATTTAACAAAATGTTACTAATTGTCCAGTAAAATTAGATAATAATAAAAAGAATGTTTAAAGGTTACTAATTAGCCTGTAAAATTAGATAAGTTTAGTAGAGGTTTACTAATTACCTTAAGAATTAGTATTATAAGTTTTTATAATAAATAATTAATAACATAAAGGTTATAAAATAAATTTATTTCTATTGAATGAATTTAATTATTTTCTTATAAATAATTTTATTTAGTATATTAGATAAAGATGGGAAACAAGATATATACCATACTTTATCATTTGGTGGAGAAATCTAAACCCGGCTACCTATGCTTTTTCCTAAGGGGGGAAGGATGTATAAAACTTTCTACTCTTCCGAAGTTATAAGTTTTAATCAGCCATTTTCAGCAAATATCAAATCTTTTTAGTGATAATATTATAACGAAGATATAATTCAAATTATAATGTTTCAAACCAAACTTTATAACACAGTATAATAATTACTAAGTGTTATAATTTAACCGTGAAATAATTGTTTTATTTAGTTAATGAAATAAAATAATTAAAAGCCATAATAATATAATGTAATTCAAACAAGATTATGTTATATTAATGTTCTGCTCTCAAGAAGAAAATATTGTAACAAAGATACCCTAAAATTAGAAGAAATTTGTATAGAATTTTGAAGCGAAATAAAGTATAATCAATCTAAGGAATTAATGTAATTTGAAAAATAATAATAAAAAGGAAATAGAAATCCGGAACAATTGAAGTTCAGTAGTATTATTTAAAATTTCCTTCTGTACGTAATTATTCTATTGAATAACTCCAGGATGAAGTTATGTCTAAAGGACGGAGAAATGATATAGAATGAAACTTTAAATAATAATAAATTAAAATAAATATATTAAAGTTATATAGATTATAAGTATAAAATTATTAAATAGTTAAATAGTAAAAAATTTATATTAATAAAATTATAAAAATAACTTGTAAATGTAATTGTTTAGAAATGTTAAATACTTTAGTAAAAATTATTGTTTATAAAGATTACTTTAATTTAGATAACAAATATAAATAGGAATATAAAATATTTATTTAACAAAATGTTACTAATTGTCCAGTAAAATTAGATAATAATAAAAAGAATGTTTAAAGGTTACTAATTAGCCTGTAAAATTAGATAAGTTTAGTAGAGGTTTACTAATTACCTTAAGAATTAGTATTATAAGTTTTTATAATAAATAATTAATAACATAAAGGTTATAAAATAAATTTATTTCTATTGAATGAATTTAATTATTTTCTTATAAATAATTTTATTTAGTATATTAGATAAAGATGGGAAACAAGATATATACCATACTTTATCAATCTGTAATACATAGTATTTTATATCTGTTTTTTTTTTTTTACTATTTAATTAGGTATTACATATTAGTATTAATTTTATTATATTTGTAATGTATATATTATATATTTATATTATTAAGAATATTAATTGTAATTTTATTTTTTAATTATATATATCAAAAAAGTATAGAGTCATAATGAGCTTTAATTGTGTATTCTATATATATTTATTTTTGATAATTAAAAATTATTGTGTATTAAATAAAGCAATGAGATAATAAATTGCATATTATATTATATATAAATAATAAATAATAAATAATAAATAATAAATAATAAATAATAAATAAATAAATAAATAAATAAATAATAAATAATAAATAATAAATAAATAAATAAATAAATAAATAATAAATAATAAATAATAAATCCCAAACAATATGTAATAAATAGTAAATATTAGTAATTGCCATAAATAAATGAACATTCAAACAAAAAACAATGAAAATATTTAATCTTTTCATTATCACTAATATATATAAAATAAATTTTTTATTGAAAAACAAATAGATTATGACCAATAATATCATTATATTTTGTAAAGAGAAAAAAAATTCCATATTCAAAATAAAATTAAAATCTTATAATAAGGGTTTTTTTGGTTATTCTTATATATATAAGTCATGAATCATCCTTTAAAATTTTTAATATTATAGTATGACTTTTTTATTTTTTCAACATATATATTTAGGATATTTAAAATTGATTTCTAGCTACAATTATCCTATTATTAAAAATCGATTTTACTTTTTACTGCAAGACTATCTATATTATTGGTTATTTGTTAACTCCTAACCATATCTTTCGAATGATTTTTATTATTTCCTTTGTTTTAATAGACGTGTCACAAAATTTTTTTTACATTTTATTTAAAATCATTTAATATTTTAAATATTAATATATTATATATGTATGCATATATATTATATATATATATTTATATATATGTATAAATATATAATTTTTATATTATTTATACATATAGATATATTTTTAAATTATATCAGTACAAAAAATTTTTTAATAAATTAGATTAAATTAATAATATATATTAAAATGAATAATACAAGATATGTATTTCCATTTATATTCAGTGTAGATTACACAACTGAATAATTAATTTATTTTCTATTAATTGTAATTGTGTTACAGAATAATATTAATTAAAGCTTTAATTGCCTTTGAAGAAATTAAAAATCAATTTAAAAGGAAAATAAGAAATTAAGAAAAAGGAATTTTAATTCATTTCAAATAAATTAAGAATTTATTATTATTATTATTATTATTATTATTATTATTATAATTATAATTATTTTTTATTTATTATAATTATTATTATTTTTTTGTTTATTATTTATTATCTATTATTATTTATTTTTTAATAGGTTCAAAACTTTCTTTTCTATAATCACTTTTTTATTTCATTGAGTGTTATATTATTAATAGTACTAAAATATACTATCATTAATGGATTATATTTATTTTTGTTTATATTTCGATTATTCTTTGAAAATAAATATATGATTTTTATTTAATAAAAGAAAAAATTTTATGTTCAAGATAAATATAAAAAAAGTAAAAAAAAAAAGTTAAAAATATATGGTCATTGAAATAGAAAGAAAAATTTCTGTTCATCTGCAAATATATATATATATATATATTTTTTTTTTTTTTTTCCTCTATCGAAATATTCATTAATAGTAGTTGTCTATCTAATATCAAACGATATATGAATAATAATAAAAAAAAAAACAAATATTTAGAAGTGACATGATTAATTTTTATTTATTATATTCCTTTATTAGAAATAAATCTAATAAAAAACGTATCTCAATGATTTTTTCATTTCTTTTAATATTTATTAAATTTATGACATATATTAAATAATAAATTACAAACAATAACAAACGATTTACGAAAAAAATATTATTCAAACTTACATAAGAAATAATTTATTATTATTAATTTTTTTTAATAATTATTTTTATGAATGAATGAATGAATAAATAAATAAATAAATTTTTTTAATTAATTTATTAATAAATAAATAAATAAATTATTAAATAATAAATAAATAAATAAATAAATAAATTATTAAATAATAAATAAATAAATAAATAAATAAATTATTAAATAATAAATAATAAATTCTTTTAATTTGATTAATTCATTAGTCAAGATATTAATAAAATGATTAATATTCAATTTATATCTAAAAAAAAAGTTAAATATTATATTAATTTCGTGTAATATATGCTTACAATATAATCTCTATATATTATAGAGTTTGTGATTCCATTTAATATCTTTAATGGTATGTATCTTTTCTATTATATTATAAATTTTTTTTATATTAATTAATTATTAATTTATTGTTTTTATCTCATATTCTAATTTAATATATATTAACCTTTTTTAATATATAAAATTTAAAATCTTTTTTTTTTTAACAAAAAAAAAAAAAAATTAATTTATATTTATTTATTAATTAATACTAAAATTTTTAATATATTATTACTTATTATTTAGTGATTATAAAACATATTTTGTACCATTGTTCAAAATTTATTATTTTTTAAGATTAAATATTACTTGTTTTAAATAAAAATATAAAGTTTACTTTCTTTTTCTTTTTCTTTTTTTTTTTTTTCTCTTTGAAGTTATTTTATTTTATTTTAATTTATATATTTAAATTAATTAAATTAAAATAATCAATTTGTTATTTTATTTATTTTAGATTTTTTTTTTTTTATTTTTTCTTTTGTATTTAGTATTTATTTATTAAAAGAATGTATTAATATTACTTTTTGTTAAAAATTATAGAATCAGGAACAATTTAGGATTCAATATTATAAAATAAAATTTATTTATTTGTATAGTCTATGATAAACTATTTAAATCATATATATTTATATATATTTAAGAAACTATTTAAAGAAATAAAAAATTGGATATTATTTATTAATGAAATTTAGAATTTTTAATAGATTAAAGTAAAATAACTTTTTTTTATAAGTATAAATTAACTCATTTTAAATTATAAAATAAAAATATAGAACTAATCTTTTTTTAAATTTTTATTTTATAATAATATTTTTTAATATAGAAATTATTATATCAAAATAAATAAAAAGCAAAAAGAAAGAATGAATAGAATATTTAATAAATAATAAAAGAGAAAAATTAAAAAAAAAATAAAAAATAAAAAACGTAATATTTTTTTTTATTAAAAAAAAATGTATTAAAGGAAAAAGTGATTATAACATAATTTCAAAATTGGATTGAAATAAAAATTATTAATATATTTATTAATATTGATAAAATAATATGAAATTTATTAATATAACAGTTTATGAAATGAAGTAATAATTCACTATTTTTAAAAAAAACATAATTAAATAAAATAAAATAACATACAACTTAAAAACAAAAGACAAAAAAAAAAAAAAGCAAAAGCAAAAACTAAAAAGAAACTAAAAATAAACTAAAAATAAACTAAAAAAAAAAAAAAAAACTAAAAAGCAAAAACTAAAAACTAACGAAACAAAAAAAAATATTGAAATATCAAATAATGTATTTAATTGAAGAATTAATTATATAATTTAAATTTTGTTCAATATATATATTTGATGTTTCATTAGATAACACATTTAATCTTTTTTTCACAAATAGCTATACAATTAAATTAAGAAAAAAAATCAAATAAAGATTTTATTGAAAAGAGAAAAAAAAAAAAGGAAAAAAGGCAAATAAATTAAGATATCAATATAAAATACTTAATTATAATATTATCTGTAAATCTTCTTTCTTTTTTTTTTTTGATAAAATTATATTCTTTTCAAATTTTTTCAATTATTTGATTTTTTTTTTTAAACGATTAAAAAATATATTAAATTTTTATTTTTTTTTTTAAAATTATTAAAATTTTATATTTTTAAGTGTTTTTTCTTGAAAATTATAATTTGTATAATACACAGTTTTTTTTTTGTTAACAAAAAAATAATTAAAAATTAAAAAAAAAGTAATAGCAAACATATTTTTTTATAAAGTATTTATACTTTCAAAAAAGAAATTACAAACATACAAGCAAACAAACATACAAGCAAAAAAACAATTATTTGAAATATTCTTTTATATTTATTTGTAAGTAAAGTAATAATAATAATAACAATAATAATATTTATCCTCAATTTGTTAATATTTAATTTATATATTAATTACATAGATTATTAAATTAGGTGTCAATAAATAAACGATATCATCAATCATTATATTTCTTTAAGTAAAAGAAATTATTACATCGAAAATTTCAAGAATTTATTGTAAGGAATGGTTTAAAATCCCAAAAAAAAAAAAGAAAAAAAGAAAAAGAAAAATGGTACCTAATTACTTAAAAGCTAAAAGTATTCAAAGTCCAAAATATTCTTCACCATTGAAGAATCACGTTGAAATAAAAGATGATAAATCATCTTATAGCTCAATTTTGGATACCTATGTTAATGAAGAAAATGTAAGCTATAAAATTCTATCTTATTTGATTTATACTATTTTTATTATTCTATGCAACTTATAAGCATATAAATAATAGATTAATATATAATATAATATATTAATTTATTGTGAATATATAATAAATTATAATTATTATATTATTATAATTATTTATTATATAAATCATTAATTTATTTTTTTCATATTTTTAATTATTTTTATAAAATGATAGGTAATCTCAAATAGTGACGGTATTAATAATATAGTTAATCGTAGCCAATCGACAAGTGAAGTATATGATCAAAGATGGAAAAAGCAACAACAAACATATAAGGAACATATTGATGAATTTAATTTAAATAGATCAAATTCTCACAACAATAAGTATAACAATAATAATACAAAACTTAATTATCAAGAGATGACAATCAATCATTCAAATAAAAAAGATAATAACCCAAAGTTGAGTGGTCGAAGTGTCCTCTCAAGTTTTTTCGGTATCAGAAAGAATAAAGCTAAAGATGATAAAGATACTAAGAATGTTCCATTGAAAACGAATCAAAATCGTTCAAGTTTAATTGAAAGAAATAGTAAGAGTTCCATAAATAATAATTTAATAAAAAGAAATAGTAATAGTTCAATAAATAATAGTTCCATAAACAATAGCTTAATAAAAAGAAATAGTAATAGTTCAATAAATAATAGTTCCATAAACAATAGCTTAATAAAAAGAAATAGTAATAGTTCAATAAATAATAGTTCAATAAATAATAGTTTTCTTAGTCGTTCAAGTTCTATAAATTCCTTAACTAATAATGGATCCTCCAGAAAGAATGTTAATGATGGATCTTCGAGAAAGAGTGTGAATGATGGATTACCACTTACTAAAAGATCTTCATCATTACGTTCTGCTCGTGGTAGGATGAAATATATAAGAAACAATAATCGTATGTCAAGAATGAATACCTCTGGAACTACTACAGATAATTTCAATGATAAATCAAATGAAATAGATAATTACTTTGATCGTAACATACAACTTTCTCGTAGTTCTAGTCGTGGAGGAAGTGATAATAAAATTCATCAAATTTTAGGTGATGGTGCGGTTGATTCCTTTGAAAGAAATAATATTCAACTTTTAAATGATAGTATTGATAAAGGTGGAAATCGTGAAAAAATTCAACAGTTATTAATTAATGGTAATAATAAAAATAAGAAAATTAATAATGCCATTAATAATAACTACAGTGATAATACTAATAAAAATAAGAGTAGCCCAAACACTACTACTACTGCTACTACTAATATTAATAATAGTAATAATAATGGTAATTCTACTAATAATAATAGTGTTAAACAATTTAATTACAATAAAATGGAATCTATTAGTCCTTTAAATATATCTTCGTTTAGTCATAAAAAGAAAGAATCCACTTCTTCTTTAAAGGAATCTCGTTTAAATATGGATAAACCTGGTTATATTAATATATTTGCAAATAATGGTAGTCTTAAGAGGACAGCGTCTACTTCTGCATTAAAATTATATAATGATAAAATATCTCATGATGAATTAAATCATGATATTGATGTTAAAGTTAATAAAACTAAACCAGTTAATCAACCTCAATCTATTCTTCTTAATGGTAATAACAATCGTAATCATGGTTCAACGGATAGAAATAATAGTAATAATAATAATAATGTTTTTGGAGGAAATAATTCTCGTTTTGAAAGTAATAATAATATTAATACTTCCTTTACATCAACTAGTAATGGAAGTGATAAATCAAATCAAGAATGTAATAATAATCAATTAACTTTTGCTTTACCAACGACTGCTCCTCCTGCTACAGTTCATTTTCAACGTAATTCAATTATGAATCGTAGCTCTTCCGGTTCTCTTAGTGAAGAATTCCGTAATCTTCATATTTCTAAAAATGGTCTCTACTCTCCACCTATTCGAAATACCGGACATTCATCAAAATTTTCAACATCCTTATCTTCTCCTCTTCAGAGTCCTCATTCATTTAGTAACGATGTTGGTATGGCTTCACCAAGCAGTAGTAATTATAATGGATTTTCACCATATGATCGTCTTTCTAAAAATGATATTTTTGCTTTCGCAGCTCGTAGACAACAAGAAGAAAATAAAAGAAATGAAAGACATACCTTTAAAATTAGTAAGGATACTCGAGTCTTTTCTTGTTATATTGAGAAACTTTCTCATCGTAAAAGATATCAAAAGAGAATTCTTCGCTTTGATGGTGTATTTTTAATTTGTTTATCAGAAAGGAAAAAGCAGAAACTTCCATCTAATACTACTTTTTCTACCGTAAATCCTCTCTGTTTCTCTGATAATTCTGTAGATGGTAAAAAATATTTAGAAGTGATTAAAAAATTGTATTCCGAAGTTTCACCAGGTCCTGAATTCTCTAGTCCTTTAATTGCTGTAGAAGATTCAAAATCTAAAACAGGTAATCCTAATTTAAAGTCCAAGCATTACTATCTTCCAAAATGGATTATTAATATTAAGGATGTTATTTCGGTACGTCCATTAATTCTTCCGGAACTCCTCGCTTTCAGTAATTCTCAATTAATTTATAAAAGAGTAGAACCAGAACTTCAACTCTATACTACTGGTGATCTTGAAAAGGATACGAAAACCTTTATTGTGGTTATTCGTGATGGTTCATTTTATGTTTTTCGTGCCTTTTCTGCAAGAGAATATAATCGTTGGCTTTTCATTTTAACTCGCTCTAAGGAAATTTTAGAAGAATTAGTCGATCCTCGTTTAATGACTCCTAAAGTGATGCCAACTTCACCACCACCACCTCCACCACCTCCTTCTTCTTCACCAGCCTTCTCTTCAGATTTTAATCGTTATCATAATACTCATGGTGTTGATACTAGTTATGATAGTGGTAGAGAAGGTTATGGAAATAAAAATAAAAATGGTAGTGGAAATGGAAGTGTTAGTGATAATACTAATACTAATAATAATAATAATACTAATAATAATAATAATAATAATAATAATAATAATAATACAAATTCAGAATTGAATAGTATACGTCTTTTCATGAGTCGTGAAGAAGATGATGAAATTCCACGTTCTGCTTCCATAAATAGTAATAGTCATAATCGTAATAGTAGTTATGGTAGTTTTAACTTTAGTTTAAATCGTAGTAATAGTCATAGTCATGGTCATAATCGTAATCATAGTCGTAGTACTGGATTTTCTAGTACTCGTAATGAACTAGTATCACTCTATACAAATACTGATAATCAATCGATGGAACTTGATTTAAAGAACGAATTTACTGATTTAATTGATCGTTATCTTCCAAAAGATCCTCTTCATTTCCATGGTATTTTTAATGAATATTGGAAAGGTATTATTGATCGACTCTACCTTATCGATAAGGATATCTTTAATTCAGTTATTGTTGTTAAAAATTCTGAATTAATGAATATCTTAGAAGAAGCTGG
>JACVTC010000095.1:215000-275000 GCA_016946835.1 Neocallimastix lanati (nom. inval.) | reverse complement strand
TTGAAAATTTAATTTTCTTCAAATTAATAAAATTTTTATAGGAAAGAATTTGATAAGACTTCTCCACCACCACCACCACCTCCTCCTCATATATCCACTCTACTAACTCCACTCTAATATTTTTATTTTATAATTTTATATAAAATATATGTTAAATTAAACCAAGAATTTATTTATAATTTATAATTTATAATTTAATATTTATTATATAAATTTTTTTTTTTATAAAAAAAAAAATATATTCTTTGTCCATTTAAATTTTTTTTAAATTTTCATTTATTATAAATATTAATAAATATTATTTTAATTCTCAATTATTTTTTTTTTTTTTTTTTTTTTCTATTAAATTATTTGATTTTTTGATAAAAAAAATTTTAATTTTTAATCTAATTTAATAAATTTATTTATATATAAATTATATATATTATTTATATATTATTTATATATAAATTATATATATTTTTTATATATTATTTATATATTATAATTTATATATATATTTTATATATATTTTATAAATTATAATTTATATATATTTTTATATACATAATTTAAATATTTTTTTAATATTTTTAATTTTTTAATTATTTAATTTTTTTTTTAATATTTCATCAATCTCTAAAAAAAATCCAATGAAAATTTCAATATTTTATTAAAAATTTAAAAAAAAAAAAAAAAAAAAGATCTAACACTCTATATAAATTATTTATATTTATATATTTATATATATAGTTGATAATATTTTTTTTTTAATTTTTTAATTTTTTTTTTTTTTTTTTTGAAATTTTAATATTAAATTATTTGCTTTTAACTTTTATTTTATTGATTTTTTTTTATTTTTTATTTTATTATTATTATTATTATTTTTTTTTATTAATTCTTAATTATATTCGTTAATAAAAAAAGATATTTAATATAATTTTTATTGATAAAAAAATAATTATAATAATTTAATATTGCTTTATATATATATATAGATATAGTAATTTAAAAACTTAAAAAAAAAAAAAATAAAACAAAATAATACTTTAATAAAAAATTACGGGGTATACTATTAATGAAAGGTTTGAAAATGTTTTTAAAAATATTACTTATTTCTTTCACTTTTTTAATAATTTTTTTTTTTAAAAAAAAACTATTAATTATTTGAATTAAATCTACTATATTATTATTATTATTATAATAATATATATATATTTCATTTATATATATATATTTTGAATTAAATATTAATCACTCTGTCTAATGGTTTAAATAATTATTTTTTTTTAAAAAAAAAAAAAATTTAATAAATATTAAATTAAACTTTTAATTTACTAATTATTTATGAATGTAAATATTAAAGTGTTTTTACTAAAAGTAATAATTTTTTTTTCTTTTTAAATTTTCATTATTACTTTCTTCTTGTATAAAATTAAATAAATTATTATGATTCCAAATATTAAAAAAATTAATAAATAGTACATTTTATGCTTTTTTTTTTTTTTTTTTTTTACTTCCTTCTAATAATTGATATATTAGTATTATGTTTTGAATATTATATAATTCTTTAATTTTATATTTTTTTTAGATATTTATTAAAATTTCTATGATTATTTTTTACTTCTATTCTTTAACCCATTCTTTTCATTCTTATTATTTACTATCAACTTTTACTTTCTTTAATTCCTTTTTAAGTTTTTCCTCAAGTAAATTATCTTCTTCATCCATTTGTTTTCTCTTTTGATATATTCTTTTACCATCAACTTTTTCTTTGTCTTTGTTTTCTGATGAAATCTTTTGATAGTCTTCATTCTTTATTTGATTTTCATTTAAATTTTTTATTTCTTTATTAATTTTCTCCTATTATATTTTTTTATTTTAATTTAAAATAAAATTATATTTATATAAATTTTTTTAAAAAAAATTAACTTTTAATAAATATTTTTTTAATTTTTCAAAGTTTATAAATTTTAATTATTTACTTTAATTATTTCATCGTTTTTAAGATCTAATTGAGCAGCTTGATCTAGTGCAGCCACTGCTACTGATACTGTTTGTTGGTCATATAAATTTTCAGGCAAAAGTGCTGTTTCTTTATTTATCTTGTCTACTGTATCAGTATTACCAGCAGCTGTTTCCAAATTTGTAATATCACTAATACTTGCTGACGTTATTTGTTGTAATTGCTCTTGAACACTTTCTAAATCTTGTTTACTAGTATCTTCATCAGTATTTAACTCTTGTGAAAGATCAGTTTGTTGAATTTCTTGAACTGACTGTTCAATATCTTGTTCTGGTAAGACGCTTGCTACACTAGAAGTATTAGTTGCTTGTGTTGTAGTAGTTGCGAGCCCCAAAGAACTTAGGGCTCCTAACATATTTAAGTTCGAATTAAAGTCAACTGGTAATTGACCTGCTGAAGCAGTTGCAGCTGCAGCTGCTTGATAAGCTTGAATTGCTGCACTGAATGCATCTTGTGTTATTCCAAACGGATTATTATATAATTGTTGACTATCTACATTAAATCCTTGACCCATTTTAGACAATAGATTCATTTGTTGTACCATATTATTATATTGTAAATTTAAATAAGGAAATAAATAATTTTGTTGTGGATTCGACAATATATTAGTTGTCATGGGTACTGTTGTTGAAAGAATTGGTCTTGCGCTACCACGTTCTGCTCTTTCTTGTTGAGTTCTTTCTCTTATATAACATGCATTACATATACTCTATTTAATTAATTATAATTAATATTTTAAAAAATTTAAATGTTTTAAATTAAATAAAAAATATTTATTTAATTTTACTTTTTTTCCATCTCTTCCCGTTCTTTTTAAAGGTGTATGTTTAGCAGGACATCCACACATTTTACATTTCCAATCGTCATCTTCTTGATCCACAACTTTCTTTGATTTTGTCTTTTTTATAATATTATTATATTATATAAAAAATTAATACTTAAAATCTATGATTTTATTTAAATCTAATTTACAACAAGGTATTATATTTACTTTGTTATTCATTTTTATTGATGAATTTTGTCCTTGTATCATTTATACTAGTTAATTCAATTCCTATTAAAATTTATAAAATAATTAAATTTGTTATATATATGTTAACAATTTTTAATATATAAAGTATAATAAATAAAAATAATTAATTTATTAAATTTATAATTTATTGAAATTATTTTAATTGACATTCTAATTATTAATTTTTGTAAGAAAATTTTTGTATTGGTTAATAAGCTATTTTATATTTAGGGTTATCCATTATTTACTATTTATTATTATTACTATTATTATTCAATATTATATTTATTTACATTTTAATAGTGAACTGTTATTCTAAATTCATTACTTTATTCTTTTTATAATTAATTTATTTTATGTATATTATATTTTTTTATTCTATATTCTTTATATTTATAACTTAGGTTATGTATATTATAATTTATTCAAATTACATATATAATATTGAATTAAATTGAATTGAATTGAATTGAACTGAATTACATTTTAATTAATGTTCTATTTGCCTATTTGCCTAGTTCCAATTACGCCATATCGTTAATATTTAATTACTCGATTCCAAATAAATAACATTGCTTTTAAACCAATTATTTATCTTTGATAAATAATATTTATAGTATTCATATATAATAACATTTCCCAAACAAATAATTTAAATTTATAATTTAATAACATTAATATTTAACAATATAATATTACTTCTATTTTTCTTTATAATATTATTTATATATACTTATTAATAGTATATTATTAATTTGATACGCTTTTTGCTATTCTATTAACTAAACTGTTCAATCAAGATTGAAAAAAAAACAAAATGATTTGGCTATCATGAAATCAATCAAAAATTCACATGATATCTATTTTATCCAATCATTGATGTGATAAATAAAAGCCACAATTTAAATATAAAAATTTTTCTGAATTTTGTTATTTTATCTTTTAATAATTATTTCATTGAAAATAAAACTTTAACAAAAAATAAAATAAAATGAAATAAAATAGAAATTATAATTTAATGTAAAATAAATGATAAATGAATTTTTTTTTTTCTATTGAATAATGAAAGATATATATATAAATGTAATTTTTAAAATGAATAAATATAACAATGATAAAGATAAAGATAAATAAAATGAAATAAAATAGAAATTATAATTTAATGTAAAATAAATGATAAATGAATTTTTTTTTTTTTCTATTGAATAATGAAAGATATATATATAAATGTAATTTTTAAAATGAATAAATATAACAATGATAAAGATAAAGATAAATAAAATGAAATAAAATAGAAATTATAATTTAATGTAAAATAAATGATAAATGAATTTTTTTTTTTCTATTGAATAATGAAAGATATATATATAAATGTAATTTAATTTTTAAAATGAATAAATATAACAATGATAAAGATAAAGATAATTAAATGTATAAATGTCAATTGAAATGAATAAATTATAATTAAATTAGTAAATAAGGTAATATTTAAAAATATAAAAAAAAAATAAATATAATAGTATAAAATAACAACAAATAAATAAATAAAATAAAATAATTAAAAAAAAGTTATAAATACATAGTTTTAAAAATGTGGAATTAATAAATTTAATAAGATATAAAGCAATACAGCCATGAAATGTACCTAAAGAAATTCTTAAAGATTAATAAAAATTTTGGGACACATTTAAACTAAAGTGAATTTAAAATTTAAATTAAATAATTGTTATTATATGGATAGTATAATATTTTAAATATTTCTTAATAAAAATATTTAAATATCTTTTATTTTTTTTAAATATATATATATATCAAATTATCTTCAAAATTAGTAAAAGAAAAAATATTTCTAATTTATTTTTTTTTAAATTATTTAAATATCAATTTTAATTATATTAATTATTAAAATTAAAATGATTAAAAATAATTCAATTATAAATTGATTTTATTTATTCTTTTCATTGTTTTATCCAAGATATTTATAATAATTATTTTAAAAAATTGTATTTTCAATTTTTATCCTTGTGGTTAGTATTCTTAACTAATACATAAAAGGTTTCTAGAACGGCCACTCGATTTTTCATCATCCTAGAGTGTATTACCCTATAATTGAGGTACGCGCCATGATAAGTATTACTATTTCTAGACTATGTAATTGCTAGTGCGGAGAGTACTTGATATATGAATGAATTAGTGTAGTTGTTTCTCCATAGATAATGGTTCAAAAGATCACTGAAAAGAAGCTCAATGAGTCTTATACATTTAAGGGAGGGACTGGTGGTCCTATTATCCTTTCCTCTCGTTTGCCCAGTCAATAAAAAATTTTTTTTAAAAAAATTATTATAAAATTATATTTATAAAACTATTATATAATTATAAATTACATTGACCGTTTTGTTTATTTTTTATTATTAATTTTTTTAATTTTGATTTTTAATTTTACTAAAAAGATTAACCGTATTATTAGTTTACGTTAACATTATAATGTATTTTAATAAGTTCAAGCCTTCTTAATTTTTTATTAATAAATATAAATAAAACTTTTAAAAATCATTTATATGTTTATATTGATTTAGCCACGTTAAAAAGAATTTGTGTAATCTTCAACTTATTATTTAATAAAATTTATATATTAGATAATTAAAGTATTATTAATTTTTCATTAAATAATATAACATTAGTTTTTATTTATTTTTTAATATTTTATTTTTTAATTTTTTGTTTTTTATTTATTTTTTTTTTTTAATGTTATGGTTGAAATTTATTAAAAAATATATTTGGAAATTTGGAATTTAATTGAAATTAAATTTCATTCATAAAATAAAATATATATATATATTTATATATATATATGTCAATTAATAATATAAATTTGAATTGTAAAATAAAAAGAAAAAAACTATTTATTAAACAATATTATAATTATTTATTAAAACAATAATTATTATTCAAAATAAGATTTCAAAGATAATTTGAAATTATAAATGTTATACTTGAATGAATTTATTTTTAATATTAAATATAATAAATTAATGAAATATTTTTAGTTATTATATCCATTTGTTAATAAAATATAAATTATTATTTTTAAATATTATATTTTAAAACACTTTTATTATTTTATTTAGTTATTTATTTTTTTATATAATAATAAATAGAACATTTATTAATAATGTTATAATTTTAAAATTAAATTATATTTCATATATAAATAATTAAAAAAGTTTTAACTTATTTTAAAATTTTATAAAGAATAAATGATAAGATAATTGATAATAGTAATAGAATAGAAATATTTTAAATTATAAAAAAAAAATAAGTAGTGTAAAAATTATAATTAAATATACAATTTAGAGTAAAAATAAAATAAATAATTACATTAGAATAATAATAATAATAATAATAATAATAATAATAATAATAATAATAATAATAATAATAAAACTATCTTAGACATAACCGAAATTCTTTATTTAATTTCTTTCTTTCTTTTTTTTTTTTCTAAGAAGAAAACAAAAATAAAAATGAGTCAAAGCTTCGATGATAACGTACCATTAATTTCACTAATTAATGATAATGACAGTACTGACAGTTCTCTCAATGAAACTCAAGTTAGTATTTATTTATTTATTTGTTTATTATTATTATTATTATAATTTATTATTTATTATTATTATTATTATTATTATTATTATTATTATTATTATTATTATTATTATTATTATTATTATTATTATTATTATTATTATTATTATTATTATTATTATTATTATTATTATTATTATTTATTATTATTATTTTGTAATAAGCAAATTAAATTTAAATATTATTTATATGATAATTAATTTAAATTTAATAATTATTCGTATATTATATTAACAGGAATTTATTGGATTAAAATCATTTTCAAAAAAAAATAAAAATAATTATTCAACTTCTAACTCAAATAAAGGAAGAACGATATTAATAGGTTTATAAATGAATATATTAAAATAGAAAAATTATATCATCTTAGAAAAAAAAAATATTAATGTTTTTCTTTTTAACAATATATGTATAATAATATCCAAATTTAATAATAGGAAAAGAAAGTCGTACAAAATATTCCCAAAATGTTATAAAAAATCAAAAATATAATATAATTACTTTTTTGCCTGTTGTTCTTTATGAACAGGTGTGCTTTATATATAGTAAATAATTAAGTCATCTTTGTAGTAATATATTATTAACAATATTTTTATTAGTTTAAATTCTTCTTAAATTTATATTTTTTACTTGTTGCATTATCACAATTTATTCCAGCTATAAAAATTGGTATATATTATTTATTCATTTATTTATATTATATAAATATTTAATTTATAATAAGTTTATGTATTTCTTAATAAATATAATAAAAATAATTTTTTTAATAAATAACTAAAATAATTATATATTAATAAAAGGTTATTTGGTCACATATGTCGGACCTCTGGTGTTTATTTTATCTATTACTATTAGTAAAGAAGCTTATGATGACCTTTTAAGAAAAAAGAGAGATAATGTAAAAATTTGGATATAATATATATATATATATATTAATTATGTAATAATAATTTATATAATAATTTTTAAAATTATAGGAAGAAAATTCTCGAAAATATGAAATATTAACCCCTGATGGATTTAAACAAATACCAAGTAGTAAAATAAAAGTTGGACATTTAGTAAGAATACATG
Source organism: Neocallimastix lanati (nom. inval.) (assembly GCA_016946835.1). NCBI lineage: Eukaryota > Fungi > Neocallimastigomycota > Neocallimastigomycetes > Neocallimastigales > Neocallimastigaceae > Neocallimastix > Neocallimastix lanati (nom. inval.). The sequence continues at coordinate 267,264 of JACVTC010000095.1, read as the reverse complement.
AAAATCAAAGAGTACGTATATTATCAAAAAAAAAAAAAAAAAAATAAATAAAATAATAATAGTAATAATAAAAATAATAAAAAAGATGACACAAAATTAAGTAAATATTTAATTTGTACTATAATTTATAAAATTATAAAGGTACCGGCTGATTTATTATTATTAAAAACTTCAAATATAAATGGAGAATGTTTTATTAGAACAGACCAATTAGATGGGGAAACTGATTGGAAATTAAGGTATGCCATAATTATAAGTTAATTAACAAATTTATAAATATTAAATAATTATTATATAAAACTATTATTTATTATTTGTAAAAATTATAATAAAAAAATAAATAAATAAATGTAATCAAAAATTTAAATTATATAATTATAAATTTAAAGAACTGCCGTGTCCACTACTCAACAATTAGAATTTGATAGTGAATTATATGATTATCAGGCATCAGTATATGGTAATTAAAAATAGTTAGTATTATGATACTTTAAAAAGTATTATTATTATTAATATTAACTTTTATTAATATTGTAAAATATTAAATATCATGATATATTAATTAATTAGCTGAAGATCCACATAAAGATATTTATAAATTTATTGGAACATTTACGTCATTTTCATCTAGTGTAATTACATTAGTTTAATTTTCAAATATTTTTAAACTATAAAAATAATATTATTAAATTTAAATTAATGTTAATAATAATTAGGAAGATTCTATAAATACTCCATTGAACGTAGAAAATACTATTTGGGCTAATACTGTTTTAGCTTCAGGAACAGCAATTGGTTTAGTATTATATACTGGAAGAGATACACGTTCCGTAATGAACACAAGTTTTCCAAAAACAAAAGTTGGAAAAATTGATTGGGAAATTAATCGTTTAGCAAAGGTATAATCTTATTATGATTATAAATTTATTTAATTAATTATTTATATATATATAATTATTTATTTATTTATTTATTAATTTATTTATCTATTAATTAATTAATTATAAAATTTAAAAAATAATTATATTATTGGAAAATTCAGATTTTATGTGTAATAGCATTTACTGTGTCGATTGTTCTTATTATTTTAAATAATTTTAGAGGTATTTGGTATGTTTCATTAATTAGATTCATAATTATCTTTTCATCCATTATCCCAATAAGGTAATTACTTATAAAATATAAATAGAAATTATTAAATATTAAAAAAAAAAAAAAAAATATATATATATATATATATATATATAAAGTTTTTTAATTATATATAAATAACTTTTTTAAATTCATTTTAATTTTAGTTTACGTGTAAATCTTGATTTAGGAAAAACGTATTATTCTTATGATATAATGCATGATAATAGAATTCCGGGAACTATTGTACGTACAAGTACTATCCCAGAAGAATTGGGAAGAGTAGAATATATATTAACCGATAAAACAGGAACATTAACAAAAAATGGTATAATATGGTTTAATTATTTTATAAATTATTTATGTATAAATATATGTATTATTAAAATTTTCTTACTATTATTTTTATAATATTAATATTTATATTTTTAGAAATGGAATTAAAACAAATTCATTTGGGTACTTTATCATACACTACTGAAGCTATGGAAGAAATAAAATCCAACTTATTAATGTTATATGAAAATAAAAATGAAATCAATAATATTCGTTTTAAGCGTTCAAAAGATATAGTTAATCGTATTAAAGATATTGTATTAGCTTTAGCACTCTGTCATAATGTTACTCCTATTATATCAGAAGATGGTAAATTAACTTATGAGGCATCCTCACCAGATGAAATAGCAATTGTAAAATGGACTGAAGATATTGGAATGACTCTAATTTATAGAGATACTAAAAAAATAAAATTAAGAACACCAATTGATACGATTCTTGAATTTACAATTTTAGAAATTTTCCCATTTACTAGTGAAACTAAGAGAATGGGTATTATTGTAAAAGATGAAGCTACTAATGAAATTACCTTCTATATGAAAGGTGCAGATGTTGTTTTATCTAAAATGGTCTTATATAATGACTGGTAAATACTTTTAATTAATAATATTTAATTAATATTATTAAATATTATTAATTTGTTTATAACTTAATATGTATTTATTAATTTATTTTTTATTTTTATTTTTATTTTTTATTATTTTTTTTTTTTTTTTTTTTTTTTTTTTTGATAAATTTAACCAATATTAAATACTATAATAGGTTGGATGAAGAATGTGGCAATATGGCTCGTAAAGGTTTAAGAACCTTAGTAATTGCTAAAAAAAAGCTTTCATTAAATTCTTATATGGAATTCCAAACAAAATACGATCAAGCAAAATTAAGTGTTGCTGATAGAAATGGGGATATGGAAAAAGTACAAAATTCAATTGAAAATGATTTGGAATTATTAGGTTTAACTGGTGTTGAAGATAAACTTCAAGACAATGTTAAATCAACTTTAGAATTATTAAGAAATGCTGGTATTAAAATTTGGATGTTAACAGGAGATAAAGTTGAAACAGCATCATGTATTGCAGTATCATCAAAATTAGTATCAAGAAATAGTTCCATAATTCAATTTTGTAAAATACATGATTTAGTTGAATTAAAAGAAAAACTTGTAGGTTTGAATTCTTTGACAGATGCTTGTTTAGTTATTGATGGTGAAACATTACAACTCTGTCTTTCAAGCTGTAAAGATTTATTTTATGAAACTACAAAAAATTTACCTGCAGTTGTGTGTTGCCGATGTTCTCCAACCCAAAAAGCTGATGTTACTAAATTAATTAAATCAAAAATAAAGAATTGTGTTTGTGCTATTGGTGATGGTGGTAATGATGTTAGTATGATTCAATCCGCTGATGTTGGTAAGTTAAAAAGAAATAAAAATAAAAATAAAAATAATTTTAAGATCTTTTATTTTTAGTTTTAATTAGAAATTGGATATATATATATAAAAAATATATATATATGAATGTATTGTAATTATAATAATAATAATAATAATAATAATAATAATAATTTTAAATTTATTATAGGTATTGGTATTGTTGGTAAGGAAGGAAAGCAAGCATCATTAGCAGCCGATTTCTCAATAAATCAATTCCAATATTTAGCATCATTATTATTATGGCATGGAAGAAATAGTTGTATGTTTTTTTTTTTTTTATTTTATGTTATTCCCATAAATAATAAATAAATTGATAAATAAATTGATAAATAAACCTAATTTAATATTAATTATTAATAGATAAAAGATCAGCCGCGTTATCACAATTTATTATTCATCGTGGTATAATTATTGCGGTTATACAAGTAGTTTTTTCAGTAATGTTTTATTTTGCACCAATTGCGTTATATCAAGTAATTATTATAATATATTTGAATTAAATAAATAATATATAATAGCAATATTATATTATTAAAATAGGAATGTTAATGTTATTTGATAAATGACAATGATAATAATATTAATTAATGATAAAAAAAAATAGGGTTTACTACTTGTAGGTTATTCAACTGTATTTACTAGTGGACCAGTATTTTCATTGGTATTAGATAAAGATATTAATTATGCTACGGCTATGAAATATCCTGAACTTTATAAAGAATTATCAAAAGGAAGATCTTTATCATTTAAAACTTTCTTCCAATGGATGCTTATTAGTGTTTATCAAGGTGGTATAATCATGACTGGTTCAATTTTACTTTTTGAAGATCAATTCCAAAATATTAAATCTATCACTTTTACTGCTTTAATTTTTAATGAATTACTTATGGTTGCATTTGAAGTAAAAACATGGTAAATTTTCTTTATATATATTATTAGTTGAATAAATAAAATATAAAGTTTTTCATATTAGTTTAAATTATTATTTTATTATAATAATTATTATTATAATTATTATTAAAAGATTTTAATAATTAATCATTATATTATTATAATTATTAATAAAATAGGCATAAAATGATGGTATTAGCAGAAATTGTTACATTATTCTTTTATATTTCGTCTATGTTTTATTTAAAGACTGACTTCGGTAAGTTCATTTCAATATTATATATATATATATAATGAAAATGAAAAAAAAAAAAAAAAAAACATAAAATTCAAAATAATACCAAATTCAATAATAATAATAATAATAATAATAATAATAATAATAATAATAATAATAATAATTATGTATTATATATATCTACATATTCTAAATATCAATTTTTAATATATATAATGATAGATCTTTCATTTATTTTCTCTATTGTATTTGTATGGAAAGTTGCTGTTATAACATTAGTCACAAGTTTTCCATTGTATATAATCAAAATAATAAAGCGTTATTTCTCACCACCAAAATATTTACTTATTAGAGATGAATAAATTTAAAAATTATAATTAATAAATAATAAATGTATTTATACTAATGAACTTATGTTTTTAACATTATTAAAAAAGTTAATAAAAGTAATTCAACTTAAAGCTATTAATAATAATAATAATAATAATAATAATAATAATAAAAGCGAGAGATTTAATTTTCGTTATGACATATACTGAAAATTATAAATTTATGGTTAAAAAAAAAAAAAAAAAAAAAAAAAAGGAATTTGATTTTCGTTTATATCGTATCGTAAAGAATAATAATAATTAAATAAAATAAAAGATAAATAAAAATAAATAATGAAAAAAAATAAAAAAAAAATAAAAATAAAAATAAAATAATTTAATATAGTTAAAATAATGAAAATAAATATCATTATGAATTGTATTAACTTTTTAAATATATAAATATATATTGACATTTTAATAATATTTATAATCTAAAAGTTAAAAACGCAATTAATTTGTAGTTCGTATTTCTATCTATTCTTTTGATTTTTTTTTTTTTTTTTTTTTTTTTTTTTCTATTAATTCAATATTTAATATTTTTTAAAGGAAAAAAAAAAAAAAATATATATATATATATATATATTTTAATAATTATAATTTTTAAAATTATTTAAAAAATTTTATTTTATTTTTTTGATAATACAGAAAGTATTTATATTTTATTTTTAATATATTAAAAATTTTAATTCATATATATTATAAATTTTATTACATAAATTTATTTCTTATTCATTGTACCTATAATTTATCTTTTGTAATATAATAAAATAATAAAAAAAATTGATAAAGGAACAATGTCATTAGCTGATGAATTAATAGCAGATCTTGATGATCTTGGTGAAGATGAATTAGAAGAAACAGAAGAAAATAAAGATAATGATAATGATTTATTAAATGATTTAGATGATTTAGATGATTTGGAAGATGAGGAGAATAAAGATGAAAATGAAAAAAGTAAATCAATGGATCATGAAGAGGAAAAAGAAATGGCAATTAAAGTAGCTTTGGCAGGGAAAGATGATATTCATAGTATAGCAAAATTAGCATCGTCCAAACAATTAAAGGATATTATGGAAGTAAATATAAATAATATTATTGACTGTTTATTAACAAATAACGGATTTCAAAATGATTCATATATAAATTAAATTATAAAATAAAATAAAATAAAATTTTAATAATTCCATAATAAATTTTTATATTCGTAGATATATATAATTTTTTAATGATTAACGGATTTCAAAGCGATTCATACATAAATTAAATTATAAAATAAAATAAAATAAAATAATTTCAATAATTCCACAATAAATTTTTATTCATAGATATATATAATTTAAAATTACTTTTTTATTATATAATTGAAAATGAAAAATTAATATTCATTTTATTTATATATATATAAATATTTTTAAAACAATATGATAGAAAATTGAACATTTTAAATCTATTCCACGTACGGAATATCATAATACTGGACCTGTTGAAGAAGACCCAGAATACGATACAATTGTTAAAGCAAATAATATAACAGCAGATATAGATGATGAAATTTTAGTTATTCATAAAGTAATAATTAATTTTAAATTTATAGTATGAATTTCATTTTAATTTCAAAATTCAATTCATAAATTATCAAAATTTAATTAATAAAAAAATATAAATTCATTTATTTTTTTTTTTTTTAAAATATATACATATCAATTTATAGTACATTAGAGATCACTACGCTTCAAGATTTCCAGAATTAGAATCACTTATACCACAACCAATGAATTATATTAGAGCTGTTAAAGAAATTGGTGATGCACAAGTAATAATCAAAAAAATTAAAATAATTTATAACAAGTCTAATAATAATACTAAACATTAATAAATATATTAAATTTTTTTCTTTTTATATATTTATATATGTAATATAATATAATAATTATTCATTTTAAAAGGATTTAACACAAGTTGATTTAAGACAGATATTGCCATCGGAAATTGTTATGATTGTTGCTGTAACAGCTACAACTAGTGAAGGCCAACCTTTAAGTAAAACTGAAATTAAAAAGGTTTTAGATGCTTGTGATATGGCATTTAAATTAGAAGCAGATGAAAAAAAGGTATAATATATAAGTTTTGAAATTTTATTAATAATCATTGCTAATAAAAATAATATAAAATTTATATATACATACATATATATATGATATTTATTTTATCAAAATCCAATTTAATATTATATTTAAATAAATAATATTATTTCAATTTTAATATATATTAATAAAGATTTTTGAATATGTTGAATCCAGAATGACATTTATTGCACCAAATATATCAATTATTGTTGGTAGTTCAACAGCAGCTAAATTAATGGGGGTTGCTGGTGGTCTAACAGCCTTAAGTAAAATTCCTGCTTGTAATATACAAGTTTTAGGTGCTACTAAAAAAACAAATACAGGTTTATCTGCAGCTGGTGTTCAAAGACACACAGGTTTTATTTATTATTCAGATATTATTAATCGTACACCACCAGAATATAAAATGAAAGCTACTCGTTTAGTTGCAGCAAAGTAAATTATTATTATTTTTTCTTTCTTTTAAATAATAATATAAATTATTATTATTTAGATTTATTTATTTATTATATATATTTATTATATATAAATATAATTAAATTAAATATTAATTATACAATTTCATTAAAATTATTTATTCATATTTATTTACTTATTTATTTATTTATTTATTTATTTATTTATTTATTATTTATTAATAATTATATTTAAAGAGTTACACTTGCTGCTCGTATTGATAGAAGTAGAGAAGCTATGGATGGTTCCGTTGGTAGAAAATTATTAGAAGAAGTAGAAAAGAAAATTGAAAAGATGCAAGAACCACCACCAGGTAAAACAGTTAAAGCTTTACCAATCCCAGATGATGGTCCAAAAAAGAGACGTGGTGGTAAAAGGTATAACATATATCTTATTTGATTTAATTAAAAAAAAAAAAAATAAAAAAAAAAAAAATATGAAAATATAAATTGTTTTAAAAATAAAATATATATATTAAATAATACTAATTAAAAAAAAAAAAATAATAATAAATAATAATTTTTAATATAAACAGAGTAAGAAGAATGAAAGAATCTTATGCTGTTACTGAACTTAGAAGAGCCCAAAATAGAATGATTTTTGGTGTTCAAGAAGATGAAGTATCAGGAATTGATTCAACGGAAGGACTTGGTTTAATTAGACAAAGCGGTAAAATTAGAGCTTTCCAAAATGATCCTAGAACTAAAAGTAATTATTAATTAAAAAAAAAATTTTTTTTTTTTTACTATTTTTCTATTTATATAAATTAATATAAATTATTTCCTAAAAAAAAATAGTATAATAAAATTTGACCTTTTTTTTTTTTTTTTTTTTTTTTTTTTTTTTGTTATAATTTTTCTTTTCTTCTTAATTATTTTTTTAAAAAAAAACAAAAAATATTAATAGTTAAGCTTAATCCAAAACGTCAACGTATGATGGGTGGAACATCAGGTGCAACTTCAGGTTTATCATCTTCTATTGCTTTTACTCCAGTTCAAGGTATTGAATTAGAAAATCCAGAAACAGCTCAACAAAAATTAAAAGAAATTTCAGATAGATACTTCAGTGGTTTTAAATCAAAGAATTAAAAAAAAAAAAAAAAAAAAAAAAAAAAAAAAAAAAAAAAAAAAAAAAAATTTAAATCATATATCATATCCTATAAAAATATCATGGAATTATAAACATTTAATTTAATTAAAAAAAAAATTAATTTTTTTATAAATTAATAAAAAATAAAAAATACCTTTTTAAATCATGCTATTATAATTATTCACTAAATTATATTTCAATTTTATAATAAAAATTAAATAAATTTTTAAATAAATAAATATATATACATTTTATAACACATAAAAAAAAACATTTAATTTCATATTTTGGTGTTATTATTATTATTATTATTATTATTATTATTATTATTATTATTATTATTATTATTATTATTATTATTATTATTATTATTATTATTATTATTATTATTATTATTATTAAAAAATAGTTTTATTGAATAAAGAAAATAAAACACAGAATGATTTTATATTTTTATATATGACAAAATTGTTAAATTTTGCTTTTTATTTTAAAAAAAATCTTTTTTTTTTAAAAAAGAAAAAAAAATACATATAAATAAAAAATTAAATATAAATTTAAAGATAGTTTTATATTAAAAATGATATTATAATGAGGAATTATAAAAACAAAAAAAAAAAAAATGTTAAAAATGAAAATGATTTTAAATATTATGTATTATATATGTATAAATGATAAATACTAATTATTAATTTTATGATTAATGACTTTACAAAATAATAAAAAAGAAAAAAAAATCTATTAATATATACCTAATTTGTATTAAAAATTTTCAATATTATTTATATATACATATATATATAAATAATATAATTAATATTATGTAGAAAAAAAAATAATAATAATAATAATAACAATAAAAATATATAATATTATTATTATGTATTATTACGGATTAATATATAAAATAAGAAAAGAAAATATATAATGAATTAAAAAATAAATAAATAAATAAATTAAAATAGTATTGATTAAAAATGAAAAATAAAAAATGAAAATAAAAAAAAAATAAAAAAAAAAAAAATTAACTTAATATTCTATTAATGTTTATGATTATATGGTATATTATTAATTTTTTTTTTTTTTTTTTATTTTCTTTTTTTTTTTTTTTTTATTAAATTCATATATCTGAAATATGAATTGGTGGTATTGGAAAAATGTTTTTATTTTTTGATGAATTTATGGTATCAACAGATTGATTAATTAAATTGTTAACTTCTAAAATATATATATATATATAATAAATATTTATTAATATTTTTAGATAAAAAAATAAATAAATAAATAAATAAAAATATAACATATATATTATATTCTTATTTATATATATTAAAAGTAAATATAATGTTTTATAAAAATTTTTTCTTTCTTTCAGTTATTAAATTATTTACCATCAAATGTCCTTTTAAGTCGTTTCTTTCTAAGTTCTGGAAAAATGGATAGTGCTTCTGGATCATCTTGTACTAATTATTAAAAATATAAAAAATAATAAATTTCAATTATTGATATTGAAATGTTTACAAAAGAATATATAATAAATATAAACATAAGATTACAATATTTTTAATAAAAATAATATCTATCTTACATTTTTGCTTTTTAAATATTATTGGTTTTGTCAAAAATCCCGGTAATATAACTTCATCATTTTCATTAATTAAACAGGTTTCTCCATTTATTTCTCTATTCATATGTTTATTCATTTCTTTAGTTATTTCTTTAGTTGTTTCTTTATTTATTTCTTTATTTATTTCTTGATTTTCTTTTCTATTCTTTTCTTTATTATTTATAGATACTCTTCTAGGTCTCATTACAATACCACTACTGGAAGAAGAATTATCATCTTTAATATCATAATTAATTGTCTCACTAGAACTATGAGATTTCATTGTGTTTAAGGGTATAGTAGAATTATTATCATATTCCATATTTTTATATTTATTAGATGTCTTCATCATAGATGAATTTGATTTTAATAAATCATTTTTACCATTATTATAATTTACATTGCCATTGGAATTATCAAAATTATTAATATTATTATTATTATTGTTATTATTTACATTTCCATTAGTTAAGGTTGAAGAGGTAGTATTATATGATTTATTTATTCGATTCATCTCATTTTTAATAGGATGATTATGATGTATTAAATTGGTGTCATTTTTATCAGAAGATATAACGGAATCATTTGGTTTATTTATATGCTTCATTAATCCATTATTATATGTATGTTGTTTCTGATTTTTCATTTCATTTAATTTGTTATGTTTAAATTCTTGTGTCTGCGTATTTTTAATATTAGACAATTTTACCAATGGATTAGGTTTATTCTGAAATTTTGGTGACTAAATATTTGAATTAATTATTGAAAAATTAATATTAAAATATAATATAAAATCTCAAATATAAGAAATTTATTAAATATTATTATTACCTTTTTTAATAAGTCCTTTTCTTTTTTATCCCTACGTTTTTGAATATATGGATTATTTATCATTTTCTTTTTTCTATCTTCTAATGTATTTCTCTCAAATAATTTATCATCTTTATCTCGATCATCTGATGGAACATCTTTTAACCATAAAAATGATGATGGCAATTCTCCAGTTTCTAAATATAATTTTGCCAATTTTACTGCCTTATCATTCTTAAATGCAAATGATATATTGGGATCATTTAAATATTTTGTATATGGTGCTGTTGTTGGATTAAACGGTACTGAGTCTGATTCTGGTATTACAGAGCTAATAATTTCGTCATAAACAATATTATTAATAATAATAATTAATAATAATTATATTAACAATTAAGTATTAAATAATATAAACTACATAATCTTATTATATATATAAATATATATTTACAATGAGCCATCTTCGAAGTAACAAACTAAAATTTCATTTTCATCTTAAAATTTATTTAATTAAATATATATATAATTATTCATAAAGAATATATATATAATTATTCATAAAGAATTAACATTTATAATTTTCAATATATGAAAAAAAATATATTTTTATTATTTAAAAATATACATACTTGGAATTTTGAAATTATTACTATTGTCATATGATTGTTTAAATAAATTATATTCAGTTTCCGGTACTACAATTGCTGGCCACCCTTTGATATATATTACAGTTTGAATAAGTAAATTATCTTTACTAAATTTATTATTTATTATTTATTATTTATTATTTATTATTTATTATTTATTATTTATTATTTATTATTTATTGTTTTTATCATTATATTGTATGATATATTTATTGATAATTACAATACAAGCAGTGATCATCATCCGGATTAACAAAAACTACTTTTCTTCTTGATTTTCCTTTTTTTGGTTTAATTGGTGGTGAAATTTGTGATGGATAATTTATTTTTCCAAATTTTTTATGAAATTTTGAATATATGGCATTATTACTTACTTCTTTTCGAAACATTTGATAATAAGTAAAAAAATAATTTTAATTCAATTATTTATTAAATGATTTTCTTAATTTCAAATGTATTATTTAATTTTTAAATAAAAGATTAAAAATATTAATGTAAGTATTAATTTTAATTTGGTTGAAAATTTGAAAATATTAATTTTTATAAATAGTAAATGAAATTCGACAAATTATTATAAAAAAATTTATTTTTTTTTTTATTCTTTGTTGTTGTTTGTTTCGTTTTGTTTCGTTTTTTTTTTTTTTTTTTTTGGGTTTTGTTTTATCTTTATGTTAATATAAATTATCTTCAATAAAATCAATATAATTTTTTTTTTTTTTTTTTTTGGTTTTGTTTTATCTTTATGTTAATATAAATTATCTTCAATAAAATCAATATAATTTTTTTTTTTTTTAATTTCCAGATTATAACGTAATTGTAAAATACATTTCAAATTTTAAAATCCACAATTATTTTCATATTCATATATTACATTATATATTCCATTGAACTTAAATAATATAATTTACACTATATTTTCTTGGTTTTAGATTTTATAAATCAAGATTTTTATTTCTTATAAAGAATCAAGATTTTTTTTTTTTTATTCTTTTAAATTAAAAAGAAAAAAAAAAAAATCTGAAGTGGAGTAATAAAAGTAACAACAGCAAATAAATAAATATTTATTTATTTATTTATTTATCTATTTATTTATTCATTTATTTATTTATTTATTTAAAAAGCTTTCTATAATAATTTTAAAAATTATATTAATTAAACTTTTAAAATAAAAATAAAAATAAATTTCCAAGTAAAAGAAAAAATAAAATAAAATAAAATATAAAATATAAAATATAACTATACATTTATATTAATTTCAATTAATTGTATAATATAATAATAAACTCGCTTTTATAATTTTAATTTTTTTTTTAATTTTAAAAAAAGTTTAAAAATAAAATAAAATAAAATAAAATTCCTATTTGTAAAACTATAATTAAACTCATTTTATATATGAATGTAAAAATATTGGTATATTAATTTAATAATCAAGCCACGAATATATAGAGTATTATATATTATAAATATATAATTTTTAACTAGCAAAAAAAAAAAAAAAAGGAAAATTAAATATATTTTTAAAATATATATAATTATATAGAATGTAAATAACTATGCTTTAAATCTTTTAAATATTAATTCAATAATAATTTAATATATTTTAATATATAATTTTCTAAAAAATATATATATATTAATAAAGTTTAGATATAATGTAATATTAATCATTTTTAATTAATAATACGTTTTCATTTATTTCTTCAAAAGAAATATGATATTAATATTAATAGGTCTTTTTTTTTTTTATCCCCAAATTATTCATGGATATTAATGCTATAAATATTTGACATTTAGAACGAATTTCAAATGATTAAAGGCACGTAAAAACAAATATTTATTTAAAAAAAAAAAAAAAAATTAAATGTTATATTTCCTCCAATTCTACATAAATTTGAATAAAAATTTTATCTCATCCTATTCACATTATTCATTTCATATAGCCTCTTTTTTACTTTAAAAAAAAAAAAAAAAAAAAAAAAAAAAAAAAAAAAAAAAAAAAAAAATTATAAATAAAAAGATTGTATATATAATTTATCAATATGTTTTAATCTATTAAAGAATTTAAGATTTCGAAACTTATAAATATATATGTATTTAATTATAAAAATTATGATAATCTAAAACAATTTATTATAAAATTTACCATATACTATAATATTAGTAATTAATATATATTATTAAATAAATTTTTTTTTATAGACAGGAAGAGAATACACTTCCATGAGTTTATTAATTTTATTATACAAAATACATGTAGGTAAAAAGTACATTTGAAATTAAAAATAAAAATAAAAGTTAAAAAAATAAAAAACAAAAAAGCTCAAAATTACTATGTATTTCGGCAAGTTGTACTATTCGGGAATTTCCCCTTCCTACCAAAAAAAAAAAAATAATAAAACTTAGTAACATCTTTAAAATAGATAGTGTGGTGTCCTCTAAACTTTCCCCGGATTCATCATTTATTGAACTACTAATGCGAGATTCACCCTTGGTAGAAATAGATGATGATCCTGTATAATCATTATACCTTATCGGTAATTGTATCTGTTCCCCTCTATCGAAATGTAGCACATTTAAAGCTAAAGTTCCACCACGAAGGAACATGTGTTATTAAAATAATAATAATAATAATAGTAATAAAATAAAATAAAATAAAATTATTTTAATTTATTTAAAAGTTTCATTTTTCATCATATATAGTTAGGGCTGTAATTGTCATTAATTATTCAATAATAATATATAAAATTATAATAGTAATACTAATAATAATAATAATAATAATAATAATAATAATAATAATTAAATTTTATATTTTATATTTATTTATCTTAAATAAAATAAAAAATAAAAATAATCATATAGATTTAAAATTTATTTTGATAATATTATTTATATATATACATATATTTATTTCTTTTATATTATTATTTATTATTACATATTACTGATTAAAAAAAATCATTTTATTAATATTTTTTTTAACATAATAATTATGTTATTTTATTTCTATTTATTTTGTAATTAATAATAATAAAAATAAAAAATAACAACAATAATAATTGAATGAATAAAAATAAATTATTGTAATTTAAACCATTTTGGCATCTTCAATTTTGATTTTTTATCATCTGAATTATTATTATCATTTGAACCCAGTCCTATTATTAATATTAATAAATAAAATTTTATTAAATATGTATAATATGTATAATATGTATAATATGTATATATATATATATGTATATTTTATTTATTTATTTATTTATTTATTTATATTTCACTTAATAATATTTAATAAAATTAACATACTTGTACCACCAGAGTTTGATCTATAACCACTACTTTTACTACTTAATGTATTACCACTACCACTACTAGATAATGTATGTCCACCATTTATACGTTGATTTGGAATATTAATAGGAACATCCTCTATAATTAAATCTTGAAGTTGTTTTTCAAATTCAGGTGCTAAATATTTTTTTACTTTGGATATGAAATAATATATTTAGAATTTTAATAGCATATACTAAAAAATAAAAATAATTAAAAATATCTACAGAATACAAAAAAAAATATTAAATACCTTTTTCTTTATCCTTTTCATTTGTCCAGTTGAAATAGACATTTGAAGATGGTACAAGTCCAGCTTTCCATAAAGTTTGTGTCTTATCAGATAATACAACCTTTGGTGGTGTAGTATATAAATAAAATTCTTTTTCTTTTGTGAAAAGAACTGATTCAACTTCTTTGTATAAGTCAGAAACTATTTTAAATGAATAAATAAATTAGATAATAGAAAAACATTATTATGATTTTGAAGAATTATAAAATAAAAATAAAATAATTTGAAAAAAAAATCGATAAATAAAATATATATATATATATATATAAATTACCTAATTCATTTGATAAAAAAGTAAATTCAACCATAGTTCTATTTGGGAATTTTACACGAATAAGACACTATTTTTTGTATTATAATTATTATTGATTAATAATTAATAAATTTCATTACCGTTATTATCAATTATGTATAATTATCAAAGAAAAATAAATAAATAAATAGGTAAATAATACCTTTGGATATTTCTTTCTTTTTTGTTCATCTTCTTGTTCTCTCATAGCCTTTGTTTTTAATGGCATATTTTCCAATTCCTTTTGTTTTTTAGTTTGTTGACTAATTAAAAGTCTCATTTCAAATTGCGAAAGTTCAAAAAATGAATCTGGAAGTTCAACTATCATCGAAAATAAATTTAATAATAATAATATTTTATCATTTAAATAAATATGATACCTAATAATAATGATAATAATAATAGTAATAATAAACAAAAAAATAATATTATGTTATAAAAAAATTATATTTATATTACTTCTATTAGATTGATTAGAATTATCTTTTGGTGGATTATAAAATTTAATATTTCTTTCAATTTTTCCATTAATTACTTCATTTTCACCAATAGAATTTAATTTATCGTTGCTTTTACTTGTTGGAATATCTTCTTTTTTTGATAGTGGTGGTTTAACACTCACTTTTTCAGTATCATTTAAATTATTCTGATTTACAATTTGTTGTACTGGTTGTTGAATTGGTTGTTGGATTAGTTGTTGAACTGGTTGCTGAATTGGTTGTGGTACTGGTTGTTGAACTGGTTGTTGAACTGGTTGCTGAATTGGTTGTGGTACTGATTGTTCAACTGGTTGTTGAACTGGTTGTTGAACTGGTTGCTGAATTGGTTGTGGTACTGGTTGTTCAACTGGTTGTTGAACTGGTTGCTGAATTGGTTGTGGTACTGGTTGTTCAACTGGTTGTTGAACTGGTTGCTGAATTGGTTGTGGTACTGGTTGTTCAACTGGTTGTTGAACTAACTGCTTAATTGGTTGTTGAATTGGTTGTTGAATTGGTTGTTGAATTGGTTGTTGAATTGGTTGTTGAATTGGTTGTTGAATTGGTTGTTGAATTGGTTGTGGTAATTGTACGTCATTATCTTGAATTTTTATCTTCTTATTTTCATTGTCAGTTGAAGAATTAACAATAGGGACTGATTGTTTTCTTTCTTCTAGTTTAACTGAACTTGTATTGGATGATAAATTAATTTGACTTCCACTTGATTGTTTCGAAGGTATTTCTGATATTTTATCTGAATTTGACATATCAGCTTCAATTAATGGTAATACATCATTTAATGATTTATCTGTAAATTTAAAAAGCATTCTAATCATTACATCTTCATTAATTCCCGCACTCTTTAATGTTGTTTTTTTTAAATCCTCTATTGTTCCATACTATTAAATTAAATTATAATATATATAAAGAATTTCCATTTAATTCATAATAATCAATAATTCATGTTTATATTTTTCAGAATTTATTCTTTAGTTCTAATAATTAATATGTCATATTAATTTTTATTCAAATGTTAAAATTCCTAAAATTAATTTTGAACGTTAAATTTTTTTTTTTTATTGTTTTATTTTTTATTTTTACCTCTTTGTTTAATACTATGCAAACTGGTTGAAGATAAACATATTTATCAGATTTCAATAATTTCTTTAAAGGGTTCTTTGGTGAACTTTCTTTTTCAACCTTTCTTGTTAAAGTCATTGCTCTATAATTTATTATCAAATTTTCAAAAATTAATATCAATAACAATAATTATCAAAAATTATATATATAAATATATTAATTATTATATATATACCCTCTTGATCTTTGTTCAAAATGTAACAATATATCCCATAATGATGTTGTTGTTAAAAATTCATCACTTAATCTTCCACCTTCAGGCATTTGTAAAGCAATTAAAACCTTTGAACTCTTTTTTATTGCTTATAATTGTAAATAAATAAATAAACATTTATTTATTTATATGTTAAATAGTATATTTTGTTTATTATTATAAATATTATATTAATATTAATTAGATTTTATATTACAATAATAACAAATTAAATTACAATAATAACAATATTAATAAATAATAATAGTAATAATAGTAATAATATTAGTAATAATAATAGAAATTATAATTTTATATTTAATTAATATATATAACAAATTTATAATTTAATATTGCCAAAAAATATATACGTTTAGTTGATTTAACCAATGTTAACTTTGCACCCGGGGCAAGATTAGTAAAACGAAATGGTAATGTTAAATCTAATTCTTTACGATTATCCCTATTATTTTTTAAAATTTAAATCAATTTTAATAAATTTGTTTTTTAATTAAAAATTTCTAATAAAAGGGATATAACATAGTATCATTATTTATATGTATTTATATATATAATGTATAATATTACTTTAGAGTATAATTTTCAGGATTAGAAATCTTCGCATCTTTACAAGCATTGGTTAATAATGTTTGAAGAGTCATAATTGGTGTAACCTTATATGACTTTTTGTTAATGAAATAAAAAAAAAAAAAAAAAAAAAAAAAAAAAAAAAAAAAAGTATATCAAATAAAATAAAATAAATAATTATTAAATTATTTTTAATTTTATTGTTAATAATTCAATTATTATATATTATTAAATACCTTTCTACGATTATCAGGAAATGTAATAAAAACGGTTGCAGACATACTCTAATAATTTTATTTTCTTAATGTATACAAAACACTTTCGAAAAAAAATAAAAAAAAAATACTATATTCTTGATAATTATATAATTTGAAACAATAATTTTATTAGACTTATTAATTGATTTATATATTTAATATATAAATAAATTTATAATATTTCCAATAAGAAAATGGATAATTCTTATTTAGTTTATAATATGTATTTCTTTTTTTTATTCCAATAAAATAATTATTTTTATTAATAGGTATATTAATATTATAGAATTTTATAAAGAATTATTTCTTCTTAATATTTTTGTAATATCTATTATTTCCTTTTTATTCTTTTAATTAAAATTATTTAAAAAAAATAATAATAATAATAAGGGAACAAAATATTTTATTATTAATAATGCTCTGTCTTTTTATCCTTTTTTTTCTACTAATTAAAATTTAATAGTACATTTATAATGAAATTAATAAAAATCAAAAAATTATTATATCAAATATTAATATATATTATTTCCTTATTAATAATTATTAGAATTAATAATTAATAATCTTTTATATATTACTATTATTAATTTAATTATATAAAATAATTAATAATATTATATTAATTTTTTTTGTATCACATAAAATCTTTTTAAACTACAGTTTTTATGTTGAAAAAAATGATTAAATAATAAAAAATTTTAAATACTTCTTATTTTAAATATTTATAATAGTTAAATATTATATATCATTATTATTATTATAATTATTATTATTATTGCTATCATCATTATACAGTATAATAATATTATAAAATTTTATTCAATTTTTAAAAAAATTATATTATATTATATTATATTATATATAGAATTATAATATAATATTACAAACAATATCATATAATAATTTTTTTTTAGTTCAAAATTTTCTAAAAGGACCACTAATCTTCTATAAAATATTATTATATAGTATTCCTTTTATTATACTTATTTATTTTGCTATAGTTTTTTTTTTTTTTTTTCTTTTTCAATTTATTATTAAATTTTATTATTATTTTAATGGATTATATTATAAGAATACTAAATAATAGTTTCAATAAATGTATATATTTCATTTTTCTATTATTTAAAATTAAATATAAAAGAAATGGATAAAAGTACTATATAATACTTTCAATAAATATATATATTTCATTTTTCTATTATTTAAAATTAAATATAAAAGAATTGGATAAATATATTTAAATAAATTCAGAAAGTAGTACTTCAATCAAGTTTAATTAACCTGATTATTTATAAAATTTATTCATAAAAAATATATATACGTATATAAACTATCATAATTTCTATCATAAACTATATAATATTGACATTATTTAAAAAAAAAAATATATATATATATATATATATATATTACATAATTGTTTTTTTATGTAAACTTTATTTATTATATATTTGATATATAAATTTTAAAATAATTCGATTTTATATGTTAAAAAAAATTATTAAAAATTACTTTTAATTAAAAATAAACTTGAAAAGTTTTATTTTATTCCAAACTTTACAATTATTATTCTTTTAACTCCGTACGTATATTTTTTTAAAAAAGTATATTTTCATAAATAATCTAAATAATAATTATCATTTCAAACATATATATATATTAAAATATTAAAATATTTCCATTCTTTATTTTTTTTTTTTTTTTTTTTTTATAAATTTAATTTTTTTAAAAAAAAAATTATTTCTTTATTAATTCTATTAAAATTATTTTTTATATTAAAAAACATTGTATAATATATATATATTAAAAAATGAACTCTGATTTGAGTTCTCTTATTAAAGAGAACTGGGAAAATAGAGAATTCGTTGAAGTAGTTTCACATGGATTATCACGACTTACGAACTTTTTAACTGATATAGGTATTTAAAAATAACAGATATTGAAATTTTTTATTTATAAATATATATAATAAAAAAGTGTGGAAACTTACTAATTCTTTTTTATTAATTTATATATATGACACTTTTACTTTCTATTATTTAATTATTTATTTATATATATATATTTATTTATTTATTTATTTATTATTCGATATCTCTTTATTGTTAATATATATACAAAAATTATAAAAATCTTTCAAAATTGTTAATAAACATTACAATTATTATATTATACTTAATTCTCATAATCACCATTATTTATAAAAATAACAATAATGAAATAAAATAAAATAAACATTTAAAAACAATATTTATGAAAATAATTTTTAACTAAATAATAAAGAAAAAAATTCACAATATAAACTAGCTACATTGAATGAAAAGCTTTCTATAATAGAAAAAAATCTCTCTATAATTGAATGCAGAGTAAGCCCATAATTTTTTTTCTGCTTAATTGGTTTTGTTTTGTTTTTTATTTTATTTTTTTGTTTTCTATTAATTATAATATATATCTCACATATAAGTCTCTATTTTTTCTCTTAATACAAAACATATTTCATTTAAATTAAATATTATTAAAATTAAATTACTATTTTTTATTATTTCTTTCATTTTTAAAACTTTCACTAAAATATTTCACTTTATATGAAAAAAAAAAAAAAAAAAAAAAAAAAAAAAAAAAAAATTAATAATAATAAAATATATATATATATGTATATATCATAGACTCAATCAGTACTAAATGGTGGAGATGTAGCTAATTATGGTTCACAAAACTTATTCCAAGAAACAAATACTAGACAAACAAATTCTATAGCAGAAGCAAGTTCAAATGCACCAGCTGCTCCTCCACCACCTGGTGCTACAAACGCTCCACCACCACCACCTCCTCCTCCAGGAATGGGTGGAAATGCTCCTCCTCCACCACCACCACCACCAGGAGCAAGTGCAGGTGCACCAGCTGCTCCTCCTCCTCCACCTGTTGGATCATCAGCACCACCTCCACCTCCACCACCTCCTCCAATGTAATTTTAAAAATAATACTAATGGAAACATGGATGTTAATTATATGAAAAAAAAAACGATAATAATGTACAAACATATATGTAGAATATAAAAAAATAAAATAAAATGCAATATATTTCTGAATTGTAAAAAAAAGAATTACCACCATTAACAATCAAATAGATTTCAATATATATTTATGCTTAAAAAAATTAATAAATTATTAATAATATAAAAACTATTTATATAGTCTTAAATTTAATAAAAAATGAAAAATACATATTTCCTTTTTAATCATAAATATAAATCATTTTTATTTTTTATATAATAAATTATAAAAAAAAATATATAGATATATATAGATATATATAGATATAAATTTATGATCTTTTTTTTTTATTATTTATCAAGTATTTAATTTTTATTATTTATATATTAATTTTTTTTATTACTAATTTACTTTTAGTTTATATACAATTAAATAACTCTTATTAATAAATTCTATTAATAATTTTTATTTTTTATTTTTCTCTTTTTTTTTATTTTTTCTTTTTATTTTATAATTTAATATTACATTCATGTTAAGATAGTTTGTTATATAACTCAAAATTTTATAAATTGATAAATTGTATCTATAATAATTTTTGTCTTTTTTTTAATTTAGTACTACTATTTTTATGATTAGAAGAAGAATAATCAAGATCCGTTGATTCACTTTCACTTTCATTTGATAATACTGACTGTTCATCCTTTGAAATTTGAATTCTTTTTCTTTTTAGTTCATATTCTATTTGCATATTTTCGTCATCTATCTAAATAATTTAATAAATATATATATATATATATATATATATATATATATATCAATATATGTTATTGATGTAATAATAAATATATAATTATATGATTTTTTTTAAAAAAAAAAAATAAAAAATAAAAAAAAAAAATATATATATATATATATATATATATATATTTAATCATTACAATAAATGGATGGATTAATGCTTGCGAAACATTTATTCTATTTTCTGGATTGACTTGTAGTAATGATTTTACCATTAATATGGCTTTATAAATATATATCCAATTTGAATAATTCCATTTAAATTAATTAATATTTTATTTCAGTAAATCTATTTAATTATTATAATTTATATAAATACCTTCTATTGAAATATTAGACCAATATTCCGGTTTAAATGTATATATACCATTTAATATTTGAGTTTTTAATGGATATTTTGTTAATTTTTTTGAAAATGGAGGATATCCACATAAACTATTGATTAAATTAAAATTATAATATAATATATTTAATTATTTAATTAAATTAAAAAGAAAAATAATTATAATAGCAATAATAATAGTATTAATATTAATTATATTAAATAAATAGATATATTAATAAATGAAAAATAAAATATTATATATATATATTACCATATATACTGTAATACCCATTAGTTTATATTAATATATATTTTAAATTTATATATTTATTTAAAAAAAAAAAAAAAAAAAGAAAAAAAAAATATATATATATATATATATATAATCAATAATTTATATAAAAGAAAAAAAATCATAATAAATCTTATTTGTATACTTTTAAAAAAAAAAAAAAAAAAAAAAAAAAAAAAATACCATAATAACTCCACAACTCCACATATCAACAGCAATGGTATAATTTTTGACATTTCTATCAAATACTTCAGGAGCTGTATAATTTGGTGTACCACATAAAGTTCTCATATAAAAATTATCATCAACAAATCGTGATAAACCAAAATCAGATAATTTTAATGAAAAATCATTAATATCTTGACTAGTCATTAATATATTTTCCGGTTTTAAATCTATTTTTTATATTTATATATATATCAATATATTTAGTTAATTTATTAATATATTTTATTAATCTACTATATATTTATAAAAGTATTATCATAAGATAAAGAATATTTATATATATTATTGAATTTAATACATTACCTCTATATAATTAAATATATATATATATATATAACCATTTAGTTTTAATATTATTTAATAATATTGCATAATGTAGTTAAAAAAAATATAAT
The DNA here is from genome assembly GCA_016946835.1 of Neocallimastix lanati (nom. inval.). Classification (NCBI taxonomy): domain Eukaryota; kingdom Fungi; phylum Neocallimastigomycota; class Neocallimastigomycetes; order Neocallimastigales; family Neocallimastigaceae; genus Neocallimastix; species Neocallimastix lanati (nom. inval.). Next base: position 244,528 of record JACVTC010000095.1, on the reverse strand, counting down.
AATAAATAAAATTTACCGATGTGCTATTCCTTGACTATGTAAATACTATTATGAAAATAATTAATAATTATAATAAAAAAAAAAAAAAAAAAAAAAAAGTTAATGTTCATATTTAAATATTATTTTTAAATATTAAAAGTAGATAGAATACCTCTAAAGCACTGAATAATTGCTTCATAACAATTCTTGTTTGATTTTCATTCAATTTATGAAATAGCTTAATTCTATTGAGTAATTCACCGCCTCTAGCTCTATTATATTAATTATATTAATATGTTCAAAAAAAAATTAATAATTAAATAATATAATATCTTTTTTAAAAAAATTAAATGAAATGAATTTATATATGTTATAATATTTATAAAACTTTTAATGAGTAAAAAAAAAAAAAAAAAAAAAAAAATGAAATAATTTATGTTATAATATTTTCAAACTTTCAAATAATTGATATTAAATTAAAACTTACAATTCCAATACTAAATAGACATTGGTTGAATCTTCATATACATCATATAGTTGTATTATATTTTTCTTAATATATATATATATATACATACATATATTTTTTATATTTTTATATATTTTTATATGTATCAATAATTTTTATTTTTTAATTTGTTATAAAATAATTACTAGTATTACTTACATGTTGGATAGATTTTAATATATTAACTTCTCTTTCTAAATATTTCATTAAATTTGTTCCTGGTTTTGAATTTAATTTATTTTTATTTACAATTTTAATTGCTACTTCAAGATTATCATTCTTTCTTATTCCCTTACATACTCTTCCAAAACTTCCACTGTTCAAAAATTAAGGTTATTAGAAAATTTAAATTAATTTAATAATACAAATTACTTAATAACAATATTCGTGTAATACAACAAATTATAATAGTAATTATTTTAAACTTACGAGCCTATATCATTATTTATTTTATAATTAATTTCGGGGGCCTAATTATAATAATTTTGTATATATACATAAATTAATTAATATATTGATATTATTTTTCATAATTTATAATAAATTTAATTAATGTTACCTTTTCTGGTACTAAACCGTTATTTGGAATAAGAAATATATAAACTATATATATATATATATATAATTTTAGAAATTATTTTTATATTTTAAATATTTATTAAATAATATGTGAATCATATTTTTTTCATTACATTTTTCTTTATTTCTACTTTTATAAAGATCTATTGATTGCCCATTGTAAAGTTGAACAGTCTTTCCTTTTCCAACAAGTTTTTCATTAACAAATGTTCCATATGTACTATTATATTATATTGTAGGCATGTATGTATGTATGTATGTACATATGTAGTATGTACGTATTTATATAATTATAAACCCACATAATTAATTATTGTTAAGTGATTTTTATTTTCATAAAATAAAAAATAAAGAAAAAAAAAAAAAAAAAAAAAACATAATAAAAAAAATAAATAAATTAAATTATTACATAAAGTTAATTTATTATAAAAATTGAACATTTCAATACCTCAAATCCTGTAAAAAAAAAACTCTTGTGATATAACCAGTTATTTTACTTTTGCTTTCCGTCTTATTTTTAGTAGATGTGGTTGGTAGTAGTGGCGGTGGTAATTATTTTTAAAATATTTTAATTTATATCATTAATACAAAGTTATAATATATTAAATATATTTTATGCTTAATTATTAATAATTTCTTGATATAAAATAATTATTTACAAAATAAATACGGCAGTGATGATTACTAATTTGTGGTAAGTTAATCCTATGATTTAAAATTAATTAATTTAAAAATTTAAAGTTTAATATTCAATTATTTATTTAAAATTTAATTTAATTTTTTAATAACAAATAAATTATAAAAAAATGAATTATTAATAATTAAATAAATAATAAAATAAAATAAAAAAAGTATATATATATATATATTGAAGTTTAAAATAATTGCAAAGTTAATAAATTATAAATAATAATAATATTAGTAAAAAATTAAAATAAAAAAAAAATGTTTATCTTAATATAATTAAATTATATCAATATTTCAAAATAATAATAAAAACTTCATATATAATAATTACTTTACCATATATTACAATTTCTATTACGTCCTATGATACATTCATTTTTGTATTTAGTTTCATTTAAATATATCGTACTAAATTTTGGATTTATGGATTGTAAAATACCCCAACAGTCAGTATTATTCATAATATTATTTAATTTTTTATAATCCGACTCTCCGTCAATATCATCATCTGATATTATTTATTAAATAATTATTAAATTTTTAAATTTTGTATATTTGATGGATGATCCATTTTTAAGATATCATGTAAAAAAAAAATTAAAAAATTAAATTACCAAACAGGATAAATTAATATTTATTAAACAAACATTTTTCATATTTTAGTTTTATTATATATTGAAATTATATTTAATTTTAATACTATTTATTATTATTATTATTATTATTATTATTATTATTATTATTATTATATTAAATTTTCTATTTTTACCTATGATATTTTTATGTTCATTTTGTTGTAATTTTATATTTTCATTTTCATTAACATTATTATTATGATTTATTATATTTGGATTATTTATATTATTATTATTATTTATTTCATATTGATTTATATGAAAATCATTTTTTAGGCTTTGAGCTTTATTAATATTATTTTCATTTATTTCATTTGAATTATTGATTTGATTATTGTTATCTTTATTATTACTATAAGTACTTGAACTTTTCAATTTTTTAACCTCAGAAATTTTCTCATTACTATTTTGTTTTTTCTCATTTTCATTAATAATCGAACTTGGATTAGAATTTAATTTTCGCTTATTATTTTTTCTTTCTTTTAAGATTTCATAAGTATATATATATATAATAACAATAATATTTTTTAAATAATTTTTAAATAAAATATGTATAATATGTTATATTATAATAATACAAAAATATATATATATAAATTATTATTAATATAATTTTATATAAATTTATTTAAATATTATTTTAAATTTAAAAAAAAAAAAAAAAAAAAAAAAAAATTATTTAAAATTTTTATATTTAAAAATATTTAATTTTATAAATAAAATTAATTTACTAATATAGTAATATTTTAATTTATATAATTAAAAAAAAAAAAATTTTTATTTTTTCACTTATATTTTTCATTTCTCTTTTTTTTTTTTTTTTTTAGTTTCTTTTTTTTTACTTTATTTATTTTTATTTTTTTTTAATTTTTTATTTACCATTATTGTTAACTTCCGTAAAATTATTATAATATAATTTATTTTTCAATTTATCTTCTTCTGCAAATTTTGAATATAGGTCAATAGGAAAAGAATTTATGTAACTTTCTAATCTTAAATTTTGTAATTTTTGTTGTGTTTCTACTATTAATTCTGCACATTCTCTTTGATTTGTATTAGCAACATCATCTTTATTATCAAAATCATTATCTTTTCGTGGATTAATTTGAAAAGATATACACGAATTGAATGAACCTGAAGTTAAATTTGTTGGTAATGAATGATTTTTTATTATTTTTTCATTGTTATTTGAATTTGTTCCGTGTGTTATACAAGTATAAAACTGCGATGATTCATTCGCCATAATTTGTAATATTTTTCTTTTACTTCTATTCGATTTATTATGGATATATGAAAAAAAAATTATTTATATAATATTGATATATTACTTTTAAACAAAAAACAATGATGACAATTCAAAATAATCCTTTTCTATTAATTCTTCTTCAGACTTTTTTATATTAAGATAATTTAATATATTCACAAATTATTTATTTTCTCTATTTTCTTTTTATTTTTTTTTTTTTTTTTAATATTGATTTATATTAAAAATAGTTTTGATAATATTTAATATTTCTTATCTTTACTATACAATATTATATAACTTTTATAATAAAAATTATCACTATCTTATTTTTTCTTTTCTTTTTTCTTTCTATTTTCTTTCTTTTTTCTTTCTTTTTTCTTTCTTTTTTCTTTCTTTTTTCTTTATTATTTAATATTCTATATTTATATTTAAGAAAAAAAAAAAAAAAAAAAAAAAAAAAAAAAAAAAAAAAGATAAAAGAAAAAATTAAAAAAAAATTAAAAAAAAAAAATTAAAATTAAAATTAAAAAATATAAGAAATAGATTAAAAAAAATTTTTTTTTTTCTTTCTATTCTTTTTTTTATTTTTTATTTTTATAAAATTTTAACTTTATAATTAAAATTTACGTGTTTTTTGTTTTTTAATTTTTAAATTTGTTAAACAGTAAATTTTAATTATTAAAATATAAAAAAAAATAATAATAATTATATAAAAGGTTTAAATTTTATTTAATAAAAACTAATAATTAAATTATAAAAACACTCCAACAAAATACATAAAAAAAAAAAAAATTATTTCAAAAACTATATCTTTTTTAAGAAAAAAAAAAAAAGAAAATTTTAATCAAAAATTATATTAAATTTAATGTATATTTATATTTAAGATGTTTTTCCTTTTTTTTTTTTTAAATATATTCGTTTATTTATTTATTTATTTATTTATTTATTTATTTATTTATTTATTTATTTATTTATTTATTTATTTATTTATTTATTTATTTATTAATAGTTTCAAAATTTTTATTTAATTTAATTTTATATAAAATTTTATTTTTATGTGTTTTGTGTTTATATTATATAGCAGTAATGATAAAAATGATTAAAAAATAACAATGAAGCTTTAAATAATTAAATGGTAATTTTTTTTTTTTTTTTACAATTATAATTTTAATTATTAGTATTATAAAAGATTTTTAAAAAGATTTCTTACATATATATTATTAATTTAATTAATTAAATGATTTAAAAATTATATTATTAAAACTCATAAAAGAAATTTTAATAATAATAATAAATAAAAAATAAGAATTAAAAATAAAAATTAAAAAATTAATTATCATCTTCCATAGTTTCAATATTTTCAATATTTTCTATTTCTTCCATTTCTTCCTCTATTGGAAAAGCTAAGCAAAATTTATCTTTATCCATAAGAACAATTGATTTTCCATCAGGATTCCAATTCATTGAATGAACTTCAAAATTTAATGCAGGGACATCTACACATTCACAATATCCCATTTCAGCATCCCAAAAATATATATTACTATTGCCTGTGATAAATGCTAAACGTCCTGGTATAACAGGATTCCATGATACTTGCTTAATTGGTAATAATTGTTCAATAATAGTAACTAGTTTAAGAGTTGCTATATTCCATATCCATAAATAATTTGGCATATTATCTTTCAATTCCAAATTTATATATTATTTTAATAATAATTATTAATTATATTATATTTAAAAAAAAATTAATACATATATTATTAATTATTAATTATATTATATTTAAAAAAAAATTAATACATATATTATTAATTATTAATTATATATTTAATAAAGTTAAAATTCACATTTTAATTAGTAATTTTAAATTAATCATTTGGAAATCTTAAAATATATAATTTTTTTTTTTTTTATTTTTTTCTAAATTTTTCATTTCTAAATATTATAAAAATTCATAATATATTATATTACCATTTTTTGTTAGCAAATAAATTCCTGTATTATTAAATAAGCACATACTAATGCCTATTTTTGGATTTGGTTTGCTTAAATCAACAGGTGTTGTTACTAATTCATAAGGTGGATTAATCATTTCATCTAAAATGTATTATTTTATTTATATTTATTTATTTATTTTTTTTTTTTTTTTTTTTTTTTTTTTTTTTTTTTGTTATTGAAGTTGTAATTTTAATTTTTTTTTTTTTTAATTAATATATCATTAAAAAAATTAATAATTTAAACAATAAATTATTAAATATATAAATATATATATAAATATTTATTATACATATTATATTTCTTTATTTATAATATAATTACATCTTATCTTATTTGATTGTAAATTCCATTTAAAATCTAAATTATTTCTAATGTTACTCACGTCAATTTCTTTATTAATTATCTATTAATGTTCATGTATTGTAACAAATAGCACAATAATTTACAATAATAATAATATATATTAATTTTAATTTGATTATTTAGTTTATTTCTAAAATTTGTTTATTCTATTTTTGTTATTTGTTATTGTTTACTGTTAAAAATGAAAATGAAAACTTACAACTGAAGAATCTTCTATTACTGGATCATGTGAAAATTTTATTAAAGGATCCCATGTATAATTGTTTAATAAGGTCACCTACATTTAAGGTTAAATATGATTTTTAAATAAATAAATTATTGAGAATTATAATTAATTAATGATTTGTATATATATAATAAATAATAAATAATAAATAATATAAATAATAAATAATAAATAATAATAATAAATTTTTATAATTATTTAGTTTAATTACATTTTGTTCATAATCACCAACAGCCAATAATTGAGCAGAAGGTGACCAATTAGCAGATTTCACACCAAGACCTATTTTATCAGTGGTGTAACTTTTTACTAGTCTACCATCAGGATAATATACACATACATTATACTATGATTAAATTTTTGAATATTAAATAAAATAAAAATTAAAAAAAAAAAAAAAATATATATATATATATATATATATAAATGTTTAAATATTATAAAAAAATAAAATTGTTAAAATTATTAAATTATTAATTATTTATTAATTATTTAATAGTTAATAAATAATAAATAATAAAAATATTAAATGAAATTACATCTAATGAATTATTTATAACTGCTATATATTTTCCATCTGGTGACCATAAAATTTCTTGTAAATCTGTATCTTCAACAACAAAATGCTAAAATTAAAATAATATAGATTGTCGTGTTTTAAAAATATATATAATTAAATTAATAATTTAGTATATATTTATATATATTGCTTTTGTTTTTGTTTTTGTATTTCATTTATTTTATTTTAAAATTTTTAATTATTAAATTTTTAAAATTTTAAATTTCTGGTTTTCAGAATTTTTTACTTTTAAAAGTGACCATTCGTTACATTCATATATATTAATAAAATCTTTACAGTCCTTTCTTCCTGCTACCGCTAAATATTTTCCATCACTTCTAAATTTAAATCCTTTATATTTTTGAAATTTCAAATTTAAATTAATTTAAAGTAACTTATATAGATAAATATATATATTATATATATATATTACTATTATTATCTAAAGTCAAATAATTGTTAATATGCACCTTTTGTTGAATTAAATTTTGGATATTGTATATAGATTACTTCTTTTGTGATTAAAGACCATATTGATATTCTTATCTTTAAACATATACGTATAATTATATAAAATTTAAAATATATATATATATATATATTTTTTTGGTTACTTCAAGATTTCATTTTTACTTTAATATTTAAAAAATGATGATAATTATATATATATTATATATATTATATATATCCATTTAAAAAAATATAAATAAATAAATTATAATAAAGAGATTTGTATTAAATGTACTTTGAAATCTGAAAAACTAATGATATGTCTCCCATCTGGTGCCCACTGAACTCTTGTTAAACCAACGACACCCTCATTTATTTTTGCAGTCCACTCCTGATCACTTAAACTCCATACTTGAATAACTCCTAATTTAAAAGAAGCACATAAAATGTATTCTGAATCTTGAGACCATTCAATACTCTGTATATTATCAATACATGAAAATAGTTGAATAATTTGAAGACTTTCAGCATCTCTTATGACAAGACGATGTTGAACTGCTATAGCTATATATAATCCATTTGGTGAAAAAATACATAAATTTGAAGTTTGTTTATATAATTCCGTGAAATCCATTTAAAATTAATAAAAGTATCACCTTCAAATGATTCAAAATTTATTTCAAATTATATACAATAAAAATTTTTATATACAATAAAATAATATTAAATAAAAATATTATATATAATAATATATAATATAAAAATATAAATTATAATAAAATAAAATAAAATAAAAAAATTTAAAATATAATATTTTATTTTTATTTTTATTTTTTATCTTTATTTGATATTAACAATAAATTAATTAATTAATTATGAATATTTAAAAGATTTAAATAAGTTTTAAAAATAATATATATATATATATTATTTTTAAAAAAATAATTAATTACATATATTATATGTTTAATTACTAAAAAATTTTATTCAATTTTATGTATAAAAAATTTTTAATTTATCTATTTTTTATTATCTTATATCTTATATAAAAACTTCTAAAAGTATTATAAAATTGTTTTTTTTTACTACATAAATATTAATATTTTCATAATCTATAATTTTAATTATAATATATAAATAATAATTTATGAACTATTATTAATAGATTAATAGTTTTTTTTTTTTTTTTTTTTTTTTTTTAAAAAAAAAAAAAAAAATTATTTTTATTCAAACTAAATGTATATTTTTAATTATTTTTAAAATGAAAATTATATATAAATTTAATAATTTGAATGTATTTATGTATTAGTTTTAATCATAAAGTCTCAAGAATAAACTCTTAAATAGTCTAGCTTCATAGCTAACATTATTTTTGGCTGGATCAAGATTGTGTTGATTTAATTGATCAATAACAACAGGTATATTTCTACCATTTAATTCACAAGAATCGAAGAATTGTAAAATCTCACGGAAAACAGAATCCTTTAATATAATCATATGTTTAGCTAAAGTTTCAAATAATGATGCAAAGCAACGTTTTGCATAGTACCAAGTATCAGTTCCAAGCTTTTAAAAAAAAAAAATTTTAATATCAAAATAAAAATAAAATTAATTAGCAAATAAATAAATAATTAATTAAATAAAATAATAATTTTATATTAAAATATATCAAATATTATTTAGTATTACCTTTTTATTGAATGGTTCTAAACTCTTCATAATTCTTGAGATACCAAACTCATAATTACCTTTAGCACAATATAAGGTACCAATAACAAGATTTACAATACAAAGATGATAGCATCTCTTAGACGGATCTTCATAGGATACCCGTTCCTCTTCTTTTTCAATTTTTCTCATTAATTCTTCAGCTTCTTCATTTTGACTCGACATAATATAGGATACACATAAATTAGCTAATACAATGGCTGTAACATCTAATATCTATATTAATATTATAATAAAAATATATAAATTTTATATATACATATTTTTTTTTTAATTTCAATATTAATTAATATATTTTATATAATAATAATAATAATAATAATAATAATAATAATAATAATAATAATAATAATAATAATAATAATAATAATAATAATAATAATAATAATAATAATAATAATAATAGTAATAATAATAATAATAATAATAATAAAGGTTACATTATCATATTGTTTTTTAACAATTGGTTCATAAAATGATATTGATTCCTTAAATTTAGATTCTTGCATAAATAATACGTGAGCCACATTTAATTTCCATACATCATGTTCATTACAAAATTCGATGGATTTTCTAAAGATTTTTTCAACCATAACATAATTCTCCATATCCCAATATATTTTTGCTTGAGCCATTAATACAGGTATATATTTTTCAACAGCACTATCATAATCATTTACGAATTTCTTAACATAATCTTCCTCATGATTAGCTCTTGCGTCTTTAACTTGTTTAGTCATTTTTCTTAGTATTTCTACATGATGATTAGCTAAATCATCAAACTTTTTAAATGCCTCTTCCGGTGAAGATTGACGAGTTAATGTAGCATCCAAAAAGTCATATAAATACTTTTAATAAATTCCATTAACATTTTTAATAAATTAATAAATGTTGTTGTTGTCGTTTTAAAATAAAAATAGATATATAAAATGAAAATGAAAATGAAAATGAAAAAAGAAATAAAAATAAAAAAAAAATTTTTTTTCTAATTAGTACTTTAATTTATTATTATAATGAACTAAAAAAAAAAAAAAAAAAAAAAAAAAAAAAATATATATATATATATATATATAGTATAATAATAAATGATAAATTTTAAATAAATTACTTGATTAAGATTTTCAGCACATAATTGTTGATTAGCAGCTAATAAATCAGCAGCTTGATCAAGATAATCATATTTAACATAAAGTAATAATAGGTTTCCAAAAGTTTCTGGAGGACAAGGAACTTGATTTAATAAGAAATTTAATTTTTCGAAACCACCGGTTGGATCTTCATCCATATTCATTAAAGCATGATTATGTAATGTAACAGGATCCAATTCAGATTCCAACCTTGGTGGCATATCTGTTAATGCTTCACGCGCAGCTTCATCTATTATAATATTGTTATTCGTGTCAATATTTAGGTTGTTATCAATTTCATTAAATTTTTAAATTTCATACATCATTATAATAATTTTTTTTTATTTATATGATTGTTATTGTTTTTATTTTTATTTGTTTTAATTTGTTATTTAAAGTTATGGATAGTATTAAGAATAACATTTAATAATAATATAAATAATAAAGAGTTTAATATATATACATATATTGATGTTTATAAAGAAATTATAAAATATAAAAATTATAGTTATAATATAATAATAATAATAATAATAATAGATAGTTAACAAATATAATAGTTATTATATATATGATAGTTATTATAAATATATATATATATAATTATATAATATAAAAATTATAATTATAATAATAATTATAAAGATAGATAGTTATTATATATAAATATAACATAATATAAAATTAAATAAAATTAAATTAATTACAATTCTTTAATTGATATTCTATAGCTGCTTTTAAATTAAAAGCTTCTACTAAATAAGTTTCATGAAGAACCTGAGAATTTCCAACACTTCTAACTTCAATTCCTTCAGTTGCCATTCCAACACTTAATTCTTTTATATATATATTTTAATATGTTTAATGATAAAACAATAATAAATGCATTGATATATAGAGATTAATAAAATTAAAAAATAAAAATAAAATAATTAAATAAATATACATATTAATATTTTATTATTAATCTTTTTTTTAAAAAAAATATATATATATATAAATGGTTATAGTTATGATTATTATTATTAATTACCTGGATGTTCTTTTATTCCTTTTTCTATAATATCTGCAATAAATTTCAATGCAGGAACATATTGTTTCAATAAATAATGACATAAAGCTATATTATAGGATAATTCAGCTTGATAACCAATAATTTTTAATGCTTCAGTGTATAAATTACACGCTTCTTCATATTTCTTTTCCTGTTTTTTTTTTTTTTACATATATATAAACATGATTATTCATTTAATGAATTTTTAAAAATGTAAAGTATAATATTATTAATAATTTCACATGAAAAAACATTATTAAAGAAAATATTATTCAACATTTCTAATATTTACGAAAGAATAATTACTAATTAAAAAAAATTAAAATAAATAAAAATATTTTTACACATCTATTGATATACATATATATATTTCCTTTTCTTTAAAAAATAAAATGTAATAATGATAACAATAATAATAATAATAACCTTAAAGAGTAAGCATGCTTGATTAATCATTGTATCTGGATCATCTGCAGCACAATCATCAACTAAAGCCTTGCAACCTACTAAATCATTTGATTCATATTTTATAGATGCTTGTAATTTCAAAACCTTTATTATTTTTTTTTAATAATGAAATTATAATTAAAATATATTCCAATTAATCAATATTAATGACTTTTTTTTTTTTTAAATATTCAATTATAATTAAATATTATATAATGAATGTGATATAAATAATATATATATACTTTTTGATTTAATTCAGGATTTTCGATATTTAAACAAGCCTTTAATGCTGCTTGATACTGACCAGATTTTTGAAGTGATTGAGCATAATATAATTTATAATTATCAATTTCAGGATAATGTCTAACTAATTGTTCATAACTTAAAAAAAAGAATATATTTAATAATTTTATAATTTATTAATTATTATTTTTTTTTTGTTTTTTGTTTTTGTTATATTGTTATTATTGTTTTGATGATATTATTCCATTTTTTTTATTAGGATAATAAAATTCAATAATCCATTCCATTATTAGTGAAGTAATTTTGTTTTTTAACAACCATAAAATAAAAATAAAAAAAAAAAAAAAAACATTGTTAATTTATTAATTCAATGTAATAGAAAAAGATTTTTTTCAATTTTTTTATTCCTTTTTCTCCTTTCATATAAAAAGAATGACATAACTAAAAAACAACAACAAACTACTTTATTCTTATATATATTTTCCTAATTCTTTTTTTTTTTTATATATATATTTATTTACCAATTTGAAGCGGACATAAAATCTTGAACTTGATAATAACAATAACCCAATAAGCTTAATGCTGCTCTACTCTTTGGAAACATTTGTAATTCATTATTTAAAATTTTTATAACATCTTGAAACTTTTGCTCTTTAATATATGAGTAAATGGTATATGTATACTTATTTATTTAATTTTATAAATAATAAAATTATATAGAAAAAAAAAATAAATAAATAAATATATAGATATAATAGAATATAAAGTCCATTGTTAAAAAAATATATATATATATATATATATATAGATAGAAAAAGATGATATAAATATGATATAGAATAATGAATTGGTTTAGTGTCATTTAATATGTATAATACATGTATATTTTGGAAAAAATATATCTATATTATCGATAAAAAAAAATTACCTTTCCTTCAGGAATTTGAAATAAGCCTAAAGGTATCGAACTACATGAAAATGTTTGAGACATGATATAAAATAATATGATATTTGAATTATTAAGATTGAATTATTAAGACTCTAATAATATTTTTATCTAATTTTCTAAACTTCACTTTTTTCGATAAAGATTAAAATAATAATAAAATGAAAATTAAAAAAAAAAAAAAAAAAAAAAAATTAAATTTTATAATATTTTAAAAATATATATTTTAATATTTAAATTTATTTTTGCTTTATTATATATATATATATTTATATGTTTTCTGCTTTCTATTTTTTTTTTTGATTTTGTTTTGAAAAAAAAAAAAAAAAAAAAAAAAAAAAAAAAAAAAAATTAAATAAAATAAGATAAAATAAAATAAAATAATAAATAAAAAAGTTATTGTAAAAATTTTTTAGTTATATTTTAATTTATTTTGAACCTTATTTTTAAAAAACATATATATAATAAAGTTTCCAGTTATTTAACATATCTTAATATTTCATATTTTAAACTTTTCTGAAATATGAAAAACAAAAATAAAATAATAAAAAAAAAAAAGATATTTATTAAATAATATATAAATTCACTATTAAATTATCAATAAGCTATAATTAAACAATTTCTTATATTTCAAAAATATTTATATTATTTATATTTGAATAAAAAAAGAAAAAAAAAGAACCTTTATGTTTATGATATTATCCAAAAAAATAAAAAAAAATTTCTCATATATATATATTTATTTTTAAAATATAATGTTACCAAAATATAAAATAAAAAAAAAAAAAAAATTTTTTTTTTATCTTTTAAAATTTTATATTTAAACTCCGTAGTATTGGATTTAAAGTTCAAAAAAGAAAAACTGGAGATATCGGGGATCGAACCCGAGGCTTCTTGCATGCAAAGCAAGCACTCTACCACTGAGTTATATCCCCAGCTTGCATTTTTATGGGAAAATTCACTATATCAATTTTTTATTACAATTTTAATTTTTTTTTTTTTTTTTTCAAGTAGATATAAAATTAAAATTCACAAATTCACAAATAAAAGAATTAAAATTGAAATTTATTATTGAAAATTGGATTTAGAAATTGGATTTTTATTATCAAAAAAAAAAAAAAAAAAAAAAAAATGTATATATATATATATATTAGGAATATTTAAAAATATAAAAACAAAAACAAAAGGGTTTGGACCAATTTAAAAAAAAAAAAAAAAAGTTAACTCAATTTAATTTAACCCTCAAGAAATTAATAAAAATAAAATAAAAAAAAAAAAAAAAAAAAAAAAAAAAAAAAAAAAAAAGACAATAACTTTTTCCAGCTGAAATTACATTCATTTGGAAGCTTTCTCGAGATCTATAACTTATATTAACTTCAATACATTCGGATCACTAGAACTCGAACTATTGTACCTTATAGAATTTTAAATATATAAAAAAAATAATTTAAATATTTAAATTGGCTCGTAAATAATAATTCATTATTTTATATATTTTTTTTTTTTTTTTTTTTTTTTTTTTTAGACAGGGAAGAGAATACACTTCCAAAAACTTTATTAAATTTTATTTTAAAAAATACATGTAGGTGAAAAGTACATTAGAAATTAAAAATAAAAAATTAAAAAATAAAAAATAAAAAATAAAAAACTCGAAAATACTATGTATTTCGGCAAGTTGTACTATGCGGGAATTTTACCCTTCCTATCAAATAAAAAAGAAATAAAATTTAGAAGTAACATCCTTAAAATAGATAGTGTGGTGTCCACTAAACTCTCCCCGGATTCATCATTTATTGAGCTACTAGGGCGAGAATCACCCTTCGTAGTAATAGATGATAATCCTGTATTTTCATTATGCCTTATCAGTACGACGTCGACGCTCTTGGTTAAGTTTGATATTTTGCAATACCTATCAAATAATAGCTCAAACGAACTACTTATGATAGGTATTGCATTTGTTAAGAATTCCGCCAAGCCCACAATTTTTGGAACAGGTGACTCAGATGAACCTTTGAAAAGTAGTTCATTTAAATGTCTCTGTTCCCCACTATCGAAATGTAGTTCATTTAAAACTAAAGTCCCACCAAGAAGGAACAAGTATATATAATGATTGATATAATCTTCAAAATCAGAAATAGAGTCATAGGAAGAAAGAGGATTAAACGCTCTAATCTTCCTAAGGAATAAAACATAGAGATCATCGATGAAATTTAAAGAATTCCATCTAAAAGATGCAAGAGCATCGCATTTAAAAATCCAATGTTCAAAAGATTGATTACCTTCACCACAACATGGGCAGGACTTTGGACAATCTTCTGAAACTCTACCCATTCTAATAGCAATAGTAGTATTGTATTTATAACCACAGCGTAAACGTATAATCCACGAAAATCCTAAGTTGAATTGGGGATATTTTAAGCTAAGCATTATTATAGCTTTATTGTTTGAGAACTTGTTACTATCGTAGTTTTGACCTTTAATACCTTGAAATCTGGAAACTGATTTCCAGTAACGTTCTATAATATCGTCATATTTTACACATTTATATTTTTTGATTTTTTTATATAGTGTTCTAGATTCTTTAGTCCAGGAATAATAAGGCATTTTGGGAATAGATTTAATAAGATCCTTTATGATACAGTTTGATTTACTCCATTTTGCAAATGATTTAATCTGTAAGGCTGCGCAGATACCAGCAATAGGAGGGATGCTTAGATCTCGAGATAAAGCATAAGTACTCATTGTTGAATTATGTCTAATATAGTCATTGTTTTCTGTATTTGTTTTACCATTTTTAGAGAAGGAACCGATACACCAAAATAGACCAGTATTAATTAATGTTTGAATTCTAGCCGTTCTAGATTTGTTTGAACCAAGTAAAGGAGAATAATAAATTACTTTACTAATAACAAAGGATTGAAGAACTTTTTTCTTGTATACAATAGGAATAAGTTTATTTGAAAAGAAACGTGTAAATGAAAGAAGGGATTTTCTAACTTTAAAATGCATGTGAGATATAATGTGTTCTAGTAGGAGATCATCTGAAAAAGGAATACCAAGATAGACATAACTAGAAACTTTAGGAATATCATTCTTTCCTAAATAGAAGGTTGGATCACTATAGTTTGGAGGAGGTTGGAAGTTCATTGGTTTTATAACCATAGTTGCACACTTTTCAATACCAAAAGTCATTTCATTTAAATTAGCCCATTTATGTACCTTTTTTAATAATTTTTCTAAATTTTTTGCACTTGGAGCAATGAGAACAACATCATCAGCAAAGAGTCCACCACAACACTTTTTTCTTCCAACATTAACACCATACTTTTCACAGTCATTTAGTATATCATTGATGAATAAATTGAATAAGATTGGAGATAAAGGACAACCTTGACGAACACCTCTTTTAATAGGAAATTCATTTGATAACATTGAAGCAAATCGAGCACGTGCTTTAGATGAAGTATATAAATTACAAAGAAAATCAAAACATTTACCGCGTACTCCATAGTGATATAATTTAGTAAGAATGTTAAAAATAGGAACTGAATCATAAGCTTTTTTAAGATCTAAAAAAGCTAAATATGTGAATTTTCCTTGGAATTTTCTTCTTTGACAAATTTCTCTAACGGAAATGAATAAACTAATGCATTCTTCGCGGTTGCGAAATCCAAATTGTTCAGGTCTAATGAAATTGTGTGAGAGTGCGTAAGTAGATATTCTATCTGTTATAATTTTTGAAATGATTTTTAGTCCAACGTTAATGAGAGAAATACCTCGATAATTACTACAATCTGATAGGTCACCCTTCTTAGGAATTGATACAATAGAAGCTGAGTTCCATTTTTTAGGAAATGACCCATTCCATATTTTATTAAATATCAATTTTAGACACTTTCCAGCAGCAGGATGTGATTCTAGTAATTCTTCGTTACAAAAAAGAGCTTTGTAGAATTCAATCGGAATACCATCGGGGCCGGGTGCTTTGTTATTTTTCATCGATGAAATAGTTTTTTTAATATCTTCAATCGTAATAGGACCATTTATATTCCAGGTAGTGGATCTAAGACTAATATTCCTTAAAGCATGATTCCAGTAATTACGATTAAGGCTGTGACCTGAGGGATCCGAAGCAAGATCTTTATAATATTCAGCCCATCTATCTAATTGCTTTGAAGGAGAGATAATATCTTGACCAAACTTAGATTTAATGCAAGTAAGGGAGGTAGATGAATATGATGGTTTAGCCATTTTTTTTAAACATCTCCAACCATTTTTGAAATCTTTATTCAAAAAATAATTACCTATTTTTACTATATTAGCCTTAAATCTAGCAGAACGAAATTTACTCTTAGTTTTCTTGATTAATTTGCAAAGTTTTTCATATTTATTAAATTGTTCAAGGTAATTATCAACATTTTCACAATTTAAGTAAGGCTTAATATTCCGAAATGCGATATGTTTTTCATGAGATAGTTTTTTAATGTAATAAGGACAATGAAAAGCAGAGCCCTTTAAATTTGTTGGAATAAAAGCCTTAATATCTTTACCGATATTATTTGCTGTATTGATAAATTTTTCTACCATTTCATCAGCCGTAAGCGAATTGTAATGAGAATCAAGGTCATTTTCTAGGATTGAAAAATAATTATGTGATAAAATATCTGAATTTTTTGTTTTACAAATATGAGTTGACCATTTAGAAACTTTAGTAGGCCTTATAAAACCATCGGAGAGAACTTTGTTGCAAGAAAGTAAAATAGGTTTATGATCAGAAATACCATAAAACGAAGTACAAACCGAGGTTTTATTAATATGGGATGCCAAAGCCTCATTATAGATGACATGATCAATGCAAGATGATCTAGTACCTTTAGCATATGTAAATTGATTACCATATAAAGGAGCAATATACCAATTAGGAAAATTATTTGAAATGTATGTTTTGATCTTCTTTAATGACATGTTAAAGTCACCAACTAGGACAGCCGGAACATTTTTTCTATTGTGAAAACGTAACCATTGAGAGAGTTCATCAAAAGCAACTAGTCTTGCTTCCTTCCATTTGCTTTGAGGGAAGTAGATATTACCAATAGTACATTTTTGATTCCAAAAAGAAGTAATATTAACTGAAATGATATATTTGTATAAAAACGGTTCTTGGAAGAAAGAGCACGAAGAATGAACACCAATAAAGAGTCCTCTCATACCAGGGGTTTTAGGATTAGCTTTAAGGAAAACTGAGTTGTAATATGGAATTAAAGGTGATGAAACATCTTTTGGTAGATATTTACTTTTTCCAGTTTCTTGTAGACAGATACATATAGGTTTAAAAGTAGAGTTGAGATACAAAATACTATCTCGCTTTTCAGTATTCCAACCGTTAATATTCCAACTAACACAGAGATTAAAGAAAGAAGAATTTGAATTTAGATGGCTAGAGAAAAAATCTTTTGCCATAGGATTAAGTTCAACATCAATGTTTTTAGATTTCCTCGACTTGTTCATTTGATTCAGTTTATTACACAAGGACCAGGTAATTTTAGCTGTTTCAGGAATTTCATCTCTTAAGAAATTTAAAACATAGAAAAAGATGAGATCATTTTTGTATTTATTAACCCTAATAATGAAGTATGAGCCATACCTTGGAGAAAAAAGTTTTTTAACATATGGAATAATTTCATTGTAGTAAGGGATCTTACTAATAACTTGTGCCATTAGTTTTCTAGGGGACCAAGAATTAAGGTCATGAATGAAAATAAGGCTATAATTATTCATATGATTTCCGAAGCAGTAGAAACCACGATGGAAGGGAGTAGTGTTAACAGAACTAGAAGCATCCATGTTTAGAGTTAGTTGAGAAAAGAACTGACTTAATTTCTATTTAAAATGAATTGATTATAAGGATTAAATACCAAAGAATTATATATAAAATATTTAACATTTAAGTTTACTGAATATAAGAGTTAATAGTTTCACATGAATTGTATTTCCTAAGATATATTTAAAAAACAATGTTAGTGGAAAAATTATTTATTCAATAAAAAAATGTAAAATAGTAAATTTAATTTATTTTTTTTTTTTTATATGTTAAAATATTGTAAAAGGATATGAAAATTAAAAAAACCTAAAGTAAAAAATTAATATAGAGATATAAAATAACATATATAACGATAAAAAAGTATATATATATATAAAAAGTATAGAAAAAATATAGAAAAAATTTAAAAAATATAAGAAAAAAACAAAAACAATATTGTTAGTAGTATAGTGTAAAAAATTCTTTTGATTGAATAATTGATTTAAAAAGCTACAGTTATGTTTTATATAAAAAGATTGAAATTGCATATAAGATTGAAAAATAATTAAGATTTTATTATTATACTAATTGCTGAATCCCCTCAGAAACCATACAGCTTAGGTTCCATCATTGGGGCATTATTTTATATAGATAAAATCTTTAACTTAATCTTTATATTACTAATCATTATAAACAAAATTAATAATTAAATTATATAGAATTATTAATTAATTTTTTTTTTTTTTTTTTTTTTTTAGACTTAGAGAAAACTTTATTTAATTTATAATAATAATAAAATTACATGAAATTAAATGAAAAAATAACAAATAAAATACATGAAATAAAATATTATATATTATAAAATTATAAGAGTGCGTTAGAAGCAATAGCCTCTAACTTTTCCCATTCCTCGATAATAACACCACGTCCATTATTGTGAGTAATAATTTCAGTATTAGTGTTATCAATCGAATCTGTATCTGGAGGTGAAAATCCATGCCTTATCATTTCGACGTCGACGCTCTTGGTAACGGTAGATTCAACGGAATACCATTTCATCATCAAACTAAAAGATCGACAAATTAATGGTATTACGTTTGTTAGAAACTCCACAATCCCACAAAATACGGAATAATCTACGAAGTTGAACATCGTTTAAAAATATCTAATATTCTTTTAACTATTGATTTTTAGAAGGCTACATTACATCCGTTTAATTCTTACTTTTCTAACCCCTATACTCAATAAATAATGAAAATTCAAATAAACTTCGCTTCCAAACTTCATATTTTTAAGTTTCACTAAATTTGTAATTATTTATATATATAATAAATTATTTCCTATATTTCTCATTATTTTTATATACACCATTCATTTCACTTCATATATACACAACACTTTAATTATAATTCACTATCAATAAATAAAGACCTAACTTATTTTTTTATTTTTATTTTATTTTTTTTTTTTATTTTTATTTTTCTATTTTTATTTTTTTTACTTTTAATTTACACAATGTAATTTAACCCTTTTTAAAGTATGTTTTTTTTTTCTTTGTAAAATTTCTTTTTAATTTTTCTTTTTTTTTTTAATTCCTTTTTTTTAAGGTTCGTTCGTTTATTTACTTTCTTTTCTCCTAAATTATTATTAGTACTTCAATAATAATTTGGGAAGGTCTATTTGAAAAAAAATAAAATACTTTTTTCAATAAACCTTATTAAAAATATTTTAAGGTGCTTAATATTCTTCAGCTTCTTCTTCTTCACCTTCGACAGAGTCGGTACCGACTTCTTCGTAATCCTTTTCAAGAGCAGCTAAATCTTCACGAGCTTCAGAGAATTCACCTTCTTCCATACCTTCACCGACGTACCAGTGGACGAAGGCACGCTTAGCGTACATTAAATCGAACTTGTGGTCAAGACGAGCCCAAGCTTCAGCAATAGCAGTAGTGTTAGATAACATACAGACAGCACGTTGGACCTTAGCAAGATCACCACCTGGAACAACAGTTGGTGGTTGGTAGTTAATACCGACCTTGAAACCAGTTGGACACCAGTCAACGAATTGAATAGTTCTCTTGGTCTTAATGGTAGCAATAGCAGCATTAACATCCTTAGAGACGACATCACCACGGTATAAAAGACAGCAAGCCATGTACTTACCGTGTCTTGGATCACACTTAACCATTTGGTTGGCTGGTTCGAAACAAGAGTAGGTAATATCAGAAACAGTTAATTGTTCGTGGTAGGCCTTTTCAGCAGAAATAACTGGAGCGTAGGTAACAAGTGGGAAGTGAATACGTGGGTATGGAACCAAGTTAGTTTGGAATTCAGTAAGATCGACGTTAAGAGAACCATCGAAACGAAGAGAGGCAGTAATGGAAGAAACAACTTGGGCAATTAATCTGTTAAGATTAGTGTAAGTTGGACGTTCAATATCGAGGTTTCTACGACAGATATCGTAAATAGCTTCGTTATCAACCATGAAGGCACAGTCAGAGTGTTCTAAGGTGGTGTGAGTAGTAAGAATGGAGTTGTATGGTTCAACAACAGCAGTAGAGATTTGTGGAGCTGGGTAAATGGAGAATTCTAACTTAGACTTCTTACCGTAATCAACGGAAAGACGTTCAAGAAGAAGGGCACCAAAACCAGAACCTGTACCACCACCGAAGGAGTGGAAGACAAGGAAACCTTGAAGACCGGTACAGTTATCGGCAAGCTTTCTAATTCTATCTAAGACAAGGTCAACAATTTCCTTACCAATAGTGTAGTGACCACGAGCGTAGTTGTTAGCAGCATCTTCCTTACCAGTAATTAATTGTTCTGGGTGGAATAATTGTCTGTAGGTACCGGTTCTAACTTCATCAATAACAGTTGGTTCAAGATCAACAAAAACGGTACGTGGAACGTGCTTACCAGAACCGGTTTCACTGAAGAAAGTGTTGAAGGAATCATCACCTCCACCAATGGTCTTGTCGGATGGCATTTGACCATCTGGTTGAATACCGTGTTCTATTATTTTTAAAATTTAATTAAATATATATTTAATTTATTAATATTTATTCAATCATACAATTTCTTTCCCTTAATTTTTTAATTTCAGTTCTTTAATATTTCATTTATTTATCATTAATTTTTATTTTTCCTATATTTATCTTCTATTTTCTTTTTTTTACATTTTCTTTTTATTTTTTTTTTTATCATCAAATCTATCAACAAAATATTTTCAATTTAATTTATTTTTTATTTATTTATTTATTTAAATTGATCATTATTGACTTACCAAGACAGTAAAGTTCCCAACAGGCATTACCAATTTGGACACCAGCTTGACCAATATGGACTGAAATACATTCTCTCATTTTGACTAAGTTTTTCTTGTTTTAAAAGTTTAAAAATATATTATGATTAAAAAGAAGTTCTAATTATGGTGAACTCTTTATAAAGAAATATAAATATAAATTTCTATAAAAAAATTTAATATAAAGAAAAAAATAAAATTTAAAGGAAATTTATTTCATTTTATATGAAATTGAAAAGATAACAAAAAAAAATTTTTTTTGTTTATTATTAAATATATAAAAATATATTATTCAATTAATATTTAATTATTATTATAATTATATTAATGAATTGAATCAGAATTGAATTATAGTTATTAGAATTACATCATTCTCTCTAATTATTACAAAAATTTATTCTACATTAAATCAATCTTAATCATAAAAATACAATTACGTACAACGTTTTGACATATAATTTAAATATAATGAAAATATATGCCTATATATTATCAATATACATAATAATTACATTAATGATTATACATTAATGATAATTATCAACATTACAATACAAAAAAAAATTTTTTATTTATTTTATTGAGTTGTATTACTTTAAATACTTTAATCATAAATAATATAATAATTTAATGAATACATATATTATAATATATTGAATGTTGATTCATTTAATAGAAATTCATATTACAAACTTTCTGAATTTAAAAATAATTTTTTTTAATTTGTTTTTTATTTCAATTTTATTAATAATCAAATAAAATAATTAAAAGTAATATAAACTATTAATTAAAAAAAATTTTTTAATATTAATGAATTTTATTACAAACATTAATTATATTAATATTATATTAGATATATTTATATTTTTTATATATTAATTTTATTTATGAATAATATTTATATTAATATTATAATCATTAAATTCATATAGAGAGAAATTTATATTATATTATTACAGATTTAAATAATTAAATTTATCTATTAATTAAAAAAATAAAGAATTAAACTCTTTTATTTATTAAATAATTATTTTGTTATTTAATTATTTGTATATTCATTCATTGATTAATTCTTTCTATTGATTTTAATTTAAATTTTTTAAGAATCTTATAATATAAATAAATGAAGTGATAATTATTATATATTATAAATAATAAATATTAAATAATAAATAATTAAATAATTAAATAATTAAATAATAAATAATAAATAATAAATAATAAAATAATAAAATAATAAAATAATAAATAATAAACAATAAATAATAAATAATAAATAATAATAAATAATAAATAATAAATAATAAATAATAAATAATTGAATAATAAATAATAAATAATAAATAATTAAATAATAAATAACAAATAATAAATAAATAATTAAATAATAAATAATAAATAATAATAAATAATAAATAATAATAAATAATAATGAATAATAAATAATAAAATTTTGAATATTAAATATTATATATTAAATATCTGAAAATAAAGATTTTAAAGTAATTAATTATAAAAATGGAAATATTAATAAATATAAAAACTCTTTTATTGTCTTTATATTTTTTTTTAAAAAAAATAAAATAAAATAAATTTAAAAAAAAAATAATAATATATAAATTTTTTTAAAAAAAAAAAAAAAAAAAAAAAAAGAACAATTTAAATAAATAAAACTTTCTTTTTTTTAAAAAATGTTAAAAGTTACATCTGACCCTTAAAATTCTATTAATAATTTTTAATAAAAAATGTAATTTGATAGAGGAATTTTTTAAGTAAATATATTAGTACGTTATCATTAATATTATTCAATATTAAAGTAAATAACAATAACAATGAAATAAAAAAAAAAATTATAAAAATGAATAAAAAATATAAAAATGAATAAAAAAATAAAAGTTAAAATTAATAAATATAAAAAGAACTTTAAATATAAAAATTCTATAGTTTAATTATTTTATTTTATCAAAAAATTATTATAAAATAAAATAATAAATTTATTTTTTTTAATAATTTATTATAAAATAAAATAATAAATTTATTTTTTCAATAATTTATTTTAAAATGAAATAGTTAAGTTTATTTGGATCATATATATTTATTACATGAAAAAAGGTACATTAAATAATACTTTTTTTTTTTCAGTATTTATTATTTATTAGTTGATGGTTGATTATGGTTATGGTAATGGTTATTTACTAATTTAATATATAAATGTATATTTCAAATTAATCAATAAAATAAAGTAAATAAATAAATGATGTGTTATAATTAAACCACTGTATATAAATAATTCTTATAAATAATTTTAATTTATTTTAAAGTTTTTAATTTTTTCCATGTGCATTTCTTTAATTCACGCGTTTAAGAGTTAATTTTTAATGATATGAAGAAATAAATGATAAATGATTCTATTTATCAAGTTATTTTTAATATGATATTGAAATTTCAAAAGGTTATCTTTTTAAGATTGATAATGATAATAATACCCATTCAGACTTAGAATTTTAATAATGTTAAAATAATGAAAACTTTTATTATATAAATATAAATATAATTGTGAATATGAATATAAACATAAATATAAATATGTACTAACTTCATTTTTTTTTTCTTCTATCTAATATAAGTTTTTTCAGTAACTACAATTATTAGCTCATTAAGTTAGTATTGATAATTGATTGTTATAGGAAATAAGGATTAAATAATATTATGAAATATTTTATTTATACTTGTAGTTTTAATAATTTATTTATTTTAATTTCTTATAGGAAAAAAAAATTTTTTTTTTATTAAATTTTATTTTAACTTTAAAAATATTTTCCGAAACAAAGGTTTAATTGACTTTAAATATTAACTTTAAGCTTATTACAAATTTCATATTAGATAAATTATTCCTAATAAATAATAAATAATAAATAATACATAATAAATAAATTATTCTAATCCTTGACAATATTAATAACGTGCAATGTTATAGGTCAATAAAGTGGAATAATTTTAATATTATTAATTAATAAAATTAATAATTAATTTATTATATTAAAATTTTATTTAATATTGAAATTATCCCTGGTATATTTCATTCTAAAAGGTTTACTTTATTTGACAATTTTAATATTGAAAAACAAAAACAAAAACAAAAAAAGTCCTATTTGAAATAAATTATTTAATAGCATCTCTATTTATTTCTTATTATACATATTATTTGAAATAAATTATTTAATAGTATCTTTATTTTATTTCTTATTATACATATTATTTAAAATAAATTATTTAATAGCATCTCTTTATACATTTTATTATTATAAATTTGATTATAATTATATTCTAATTGTAATATATATATATTTTTTTTTTAATTTGTAATGTTTTTTTTAACAAAAATAAAATTTTAAAATAAAAAATATATATTTTATTTTGTTCTTGATTTCAATTTTTTTTTTTTTTTGTATAATTATGTATCATATTAAGGTTTTTTTTTTTTTTTTTTTTTTTTTTTTTTTTTAACGGCAGCAAACTTGTTTCATCTTTATTAATTATATATTTGAAAAAATACATGTAATAAAAAAAAAAAAAAAAAACACAAAATAAAATAAAATAAAATAAAATAAAATAAAATAAAATAAAATAAAATAAAATAAAATAAAATAAAATAAAATAAAATAAAATAAAATAAAATAAAATAAAATAAAATAAAATAAAATAAAATAAAATAAAATAAAATAAAATAAAATAAAATAAAATAAAATAAAATAAAATAAAATAAAATAAAATAAAATAAAATAAAATAAAATAAAATAAAATAAAATAAAATAAAATAAAATAAAATAAAATAAAATAAAATAAAATAAAATAAAATAAAATAAAATAAAATAAAATAAAATAAAATAAAATAAAATAAAATAAAATAAAATAAAATAAAATAAAATAAAATAAAATAAATAAAATAAAATAAAATAAAATAAAGGTATAAAATATTCTAGTTTCATTTAATTAATATCTGTAAGACTTCACAAGGGCATTATTATACTGTAGTATAATAATTAATTTTGACTTCACAATGTTAATCATAATTTTAAGATACAAAATTATGATCTTCATTAGTTGCGCTAGCCCTGCTGGCCTGTCTTACTGTTTCTTCAGCATTGACGCTCTTGGTAGTAGTAGTATGATTCGATTTGAACCTATTGAACAAAAACCATTGCTGGCCAATAGCAATAGGTATAATCGATTGAAGAAGAGCCGCAGTAACCAAAAAAAAAAAAAAAAAAAATCCATTAATATCATATTAATGATATTAATGGATTTTTTTTTTTTTTTTTTGGTTTTGATTTTGGTTTTAATATTATAATTAAAAATGTTAAAAAGATAGACAATTAAGAATTTATTAAATATATTATATATTTTTATATTTATTCTACTTTAATATTTTTAATGACACAAAACTATTCAAGAGTAATAATTTTAATTTTTTTTTTAACAAAATATATATATTTTTTGTTAATATCATCATCATCATTCTTTTATATATATATATATATATATATATATATGTATATATTTTTTTTTTTTTTATTTTTATTTGTATTTTATTTTTATTTATTTATTTATTTGTTTATTTATTTTTTTTTTCAGTTAATAATTATTTAGTTTTATACATAAAAATTTTTTATTTTATCAAAAGTAAGTAGTATCTATTTTTTATTATTATTATTAAAAAAATTTTTAAATCATTTATTCAAAAAACTCTAAAATTTTTTTTTCTTTATTTATTTTATTTTTTTTTAACTTTCTTGAGCAGCAAGCCATCTTTCACAATCTAAACCAGCCATACAACCTGAACTATTGTTATTATTATTATCATTTTTTTTTTAAAAAATATTAAATAACAAAAGAAAAAGAAAATATATATATATGTTATTATTATTAGTCAATTAATTTTTTTTTTTTTTTTTGTTTAAATTAAGGAAATTTCTAATTAATATTAGATATTATTATAATTATAATTATAAATATTTATATTTTATATTTGCTATTATTTATATTTTTACCCAGCTGCGGTAATTGCTTGTTTATAACGAGTATCTTGTACATCACCACAAGCAAAGACACCCTCCACACTAGTGTATGAAGTACCTGGTTTAGTTTTAATGTAACCTGCTTCATTAAGTTCAATTTGACCTTTGAAGATATCAGTACTACGATAATTTTTTTTAATTTTTTGTTTTTTTTTATTAAAAGAAAAAAAAAAAAAAAGAAAAATATATTAAATATTAAAAAATTAGTTTTCAAATAAAATGTGATAATTAATAAATTTATAAATACATATATATATATTTTTTTTATTTTTTCTAAACTTACTTTGGTTTGTGACCGATAGCATAGAATAAACCATTTACTTGTAAATCTGTTCTGGCCTTTGTTTTAACATTTTCAATGGTAACTGCATTTAATAATTTACCATCCCCTTTAGCTTCTACTGGAACACTATCCCAAACCATTTCAACCTTAGGATGGTTTACTAATCTTTCAGCCATGACCTTAGAAGCTCTAAGAGTATCACGTCTATGGACAACATACACCTTAGAAGCATATTTTGTTAAGTAAATAGCTTCTTCACAGGCACTATCACCACCACCAATAACTAAATATTTAAAATATTTACATATTTAAAAAAAATATTATTATTATTATTATTATTATTATTATTATTATTATTATTATTATTTAATTTTCTTTCTACGCTATTTATTATTTTTATTTTATTTTTTTTTATTTTTATTATATTATAATTTTTATTTTTATTTTTTTAATTCGTTTTTTTTTAAAAAAAAAAAAACTTTACCACAAAGTGGTTTGTCTCTAAAGATTGGCACGGCACCATCACAAACAGCACAAGCAGAGATACCCTTTTGCCAGTAATCTTCTTCTCCTGGAATATGTAACTATAAAATATGTTCAAGAGATATATAAAAAATATCAAATGAATAAATGAATATGTCATATATAAATATATGTGTATATGTATTTCATTTTTATTTTATTATTATTATTATTATTTATTATTACTATTATTATTTTATTATATATATATATATATATATTTTTTTTTTTTTTTTTTTTTTTTTCATTTTTAATTTCTTTATATATATATATATATATTTTATTTTTAATTTCTTTATATATATATATATTTATTTATTTTCAATTTTTTTTTTAATTTTAATATAATATTTACTCTTCTAGCAGTAGCTCCGGTAGCAATGATAACGGATTCAGCGAGGATAGGTTCATCATTGTCGCTATCAGAGTATTCTCTCCATAATTTAAATGGTCTTTGAGAGAGGTCAACTCTTGAGATGGTTTCGTCAATAATTTCAGTACCGAAGCGAAGAGATTGATCTTTGAACTATTTTTTTTTTTCCCATGATAAAATAGAATAAAATTTTTTTTATAATAATAATATAATAATAAATGATTATTAATATCATATAATAAATAAATAAATAAATAAAAAATTATTATTATATTATATTAATTCTATATATTTTTTATATTTTTTATATTTTTATATATATTATATATTATATATAATTTTTTTTTTTTTTTTTTTTTTTTTGTAATTTATAAAAAATATATATATTATATATATATATAATAAAAGATGTATTTTACATTTTGGCAAAGTTCTGGACCCATAATACCCTTTGGGAAACCAGGATCTATTTAATAATATATAATTCAAATATATATTTGTATATATATTGAAAAAGTTATTGGTTAAAAATATTTATAAAATTTATTCTATCTGATTTTTTTATTTTTTTATTTTTTTATTTTATTATTATCATTATCATTATTTATTTTTATTTTTTAAAAATTTAATATATTATAAATTATTTAATGGATGAACCATTTTTTTAATTACAATTTTCAACTTCAGTAGTAGTAGTTAATTGACCACCAGCAGCAATACCTTTAATAATAATAATAATAATAATAATAATAATAATATTTTTTTTATAAAAAATTATTTATATATCAAATAATTTGTTTATTAATTATAATTATTACTTATTTATTACTATTATATAATTTATTATTATTATTAATCATTTTTTATTTTTATTTATTATTATTATTATTCTTATTTTTTTTTATTATATAATTAATATATTTATCTCCATACCTCCAGCAAGAAAACCTTCATACATCAAAGGTTTTAAGTCAGCACGAGCTGTATAAATGGCAGCGGTATGACCAGCTGGACCAGAACCAATAATGACTACTTTTCTTACAGACATTTTTCTATTACTTTTTTATTTTTTTATTTTTTATTATATTTTTTTTTATTAATAGAATTGGTGAACAAATGATGAAAAAATAATAGCAATAATAATTATATATATATATAAATTAATTTATTTGAAGATTTTTTTTTTTTTTAATTATTTTTTATAAATAATAATAAGAATACTAAACAATTAAATTAAATTTTGTTTTATTATTAAATATTTTATTTATTATTTTTTTTTTAAAAAAACTATTTTGAATTACTTTTGAATTGAATTTGAAGTATCAAAATAGTTTTATTATTGTTAATATCTTTTTTAGTATTTTGTTTTATTTAATATTGCTATTTTTATA
>JACVTC010000095.1:75000-212500 GCA_016946835.1 Neocallimastix lanati (nom. inval.) | reverse complement strand
TAATATATATAATAAAAATATAATAAAAATAAAATAAAATTTATTTGTATTTTGTATTAGTAATGCTTTTTATTTTATTTTATTTTATTTATTTATTATTTTATTTTTGAAAATATAAATAAAAGTTATTGTTTGTATAGTTATTTCCTTTAATTCTTTTATTAAATCATTATATAAATTGTTTTTATTATTGTTATTTTTAATTATTATTTTATCATTAATTATAAATTATTATTATGAAATATTAATTACTAGTTGAAAAAAATAATAATATAAATAATATATATATATATATTTTTTTTAATATTTATTTGTTATTATTAATATAATTAATACAATTTAATTTAATATTTAATTAAAAATTTCATATTATTTATATTAATTCAAAAATTACTATTGGATACTTTTTTATTATTATTATTATTTTTTTTATAAAGATTTAATATTAAAATAAAATATAACAATATAGATGATTTTTTTATTTGAAATTAAAATAAAAAATATGTTAAAACTTTTACTTTAAATAAATAAATAAATAAATAAATAAATAAATAAATAAATAAATAAATAAATAAATAAATAAATAAATAAATAAATAAATAAATAAATAAATAAATACAATTTTTTTTAAAAAATAAAAAAAAAATTAATTTATTCTCTATTAGAAAGTCCTATTAAAATTTATTATTAAAAAATAAAAATAAAATAAAATAAATAATAAAATACAGTTAAAGTTGCAGATTGAATCGTGATGTCCATAAGGCTTTCCCTCAGATGATTATTTCACCCAACCCTGATACTACGCTTTGAATTGAAGCATAGACCTTGATGATTGTAAAATTTCCAATCGCCAATGATTACACCCACTAGGGAGGAGTTAATGGTTCCGTTCTGATGCTCGTGGTCATTAGAGATATATGTAGGAACGTTAGGAATGCATCTCCGGGCAGTGTGTAACGACGATTGAGAGCGGCGAAGCTGATACAGTATGCCAATAACTCATCACCTTACAGTTAATTAATAACTGTATGGCCATATGGGAGATGGGTACCCATATGTGCAAGTCTATGTTTTTTTTTTTTTTTTTTTTGCAGATTGAATAAAATAACTAAAAATAAAATAAAATAAAATAAAATAAAATAAATAAATAAATAAATAAATAAATAAATAAATAAATAAATAAATAAATAAATAAATAAATAAATAAATAAATAAATAAATAAATAAATAAATAAATAAATAAATAAATAAATAAATAAATAAATAAGAATAAATCTATATAGGTTTTGCAAATATATATATATATATATATATATAATTTAGGCTTGTAATAGGAAAAAAAAGTTGTTTTTTTTTTCCTTTTGACTAGAAAGAAAATTCACTTCCATTTTGCTTTCCTATTATTAAAAAAATATTAATATATTGTATACATAAATACATTATTAATATATTAAAATTAATATATATATATATATATATATATATAAAATGTATCAAATAAAAAAAAAAAAATAAAAAAAAAATAAAATTAAAATATTAATAAATAAAACTTAATAAATAATAAAAGTTAATATAATATAATGAATATAAAGAGAAAATTTAAAATGTATTTAATAAATAATAAAAGTTAATATAATATAATGAATATAAAGAGAAAATTTAAAATGTATTTAATAAATAATAAAAGTTAATATAATATAATGAATATAAAGAGAAAATTTAAAATGTATTTAAGTATTATAGTGTTATGATAGGAAAAGAGATAATTTCAAAAAAAAATTAATAAAATAAAATAAAAAAGTTAACATCTATATAAAATAGATAGTTCAGAGGTCACTAAACTCTCCCTTGAACTAAGAGAAATAAAAAATATTATCTGGAAGTAAAATGAAGTAAAAACAGAAAAAAAATAATAAAAATAAATTCTTTGCTGTGTTTTTTCCTTTCGATATATATATATATATATTTATAGTATATTTTATTTCAATTGGGTTTGCAACCTAATGAAAAAAAAAAAAAATTTCAAAATTCAAATTGTTAGTGAATAGTTTTAATTATAAAAAAAACTCAGTTTTAATTTTTTTTCGGTTCTTTATTTGATGTCTAATAATACTTTATCCTATAATTATTGTTGAAGCATTGAAAATACTAATAAAAAAAAGTGCAAAGGATATTATTAAATATTAAAAGTATGTACAAAAATTTTTTTTAAAAAAAAAAGTTTATGAGGTGGAATGAATCAATTCCTATAGAAATATATTTAATGAATTAATAAAAAAAAAAAAAAAAAAAATATGATAAATATGATAAAGGTAGTATTACAGTACTATATATATAAATGATTCATACATAAAGAAATAGTGAATATATGAAAAAATGAAAATATGTAAAATAAAAGATATTCATTGTATAATACTTGAATTTTTTTTTTTTGTTTTCTTTTATATTATCATGACCTTCACTACTATGAGAATTAAGATGGTCTTTCGCTCAGTGAATGCCATGGAAGGGGAGATACGTTCCCTGAGATGAAGTAAAGATAATAAAAATATATGTATATATATATGAATTTTTTTTTTTTTTTTTTTTTTTTTATTTTTTATTTTTCATTTTTTTTATTGATATTCATTTTGTTAAATATAACACTTAAATCAGAAATGTTATTTATATTTTATTATATGTTTATTTATTTATTTTATTGCTTTTACATTTAGAAAGTCCTTATTCATTTAAGAATACGTCATTACATGTTATTTATAATTATTTTCTATAGTATCTTCCTAACATTACTAGTAACATTTAACGTTACCCTGTATTCCTGTATTATATTATTGAATAAAAATATTTTAAATTTAATAATGTATTATCATGTATAATGTAATTAAACACATAACTATGGTATTTAACACATTTATTATTATTAATGATATGAATATGAATATGTATATATTTATATAATAATTTTTTTAAAAATAAAAATTATATAGGGGCGTTCCGGATTTGAACCGAAGACCTATTGATCTGCAGTCAATTGCTCTACCGCTGAGCTAACACCCCTATGAAGCGAAGTTCGTCAGCTGCAGGGTTTGAACCTGCGCGGGCAGAGCCCACCAGATTTCAAGTCTGACTCCTTAACCACTCGGACAAACTGACCACTTCTAAAATTTTGATAAGAATGTACTAAATAATGCATTCTTAATTAAATCTACGATTTATTTCTAATACATTATGTGTACATTATTATTTTTGTACTTTAATAAATTTTTAAATTCAAAGATTAAAAATTAGATCAAAAATTATATTAAACTTTATAATTTTTATATTAAATCTTATATTAATAGTAATATTTTTATATATTTAAAACTTATATTAACAATATTAATAATAAATCTTATTTTTTTATTTTTATATTAATAATGAAAATTTGTATTAATAATATTTTTATATATTGATAATTAAAAATTTATATATTATATTTTAACTTTTATTATAAAATTTTATATCGAAATGTTTTATTTTATATTGAAAAATATTTTATTTTATTAAAAACCTTTATATTAGAATAGTATTTTTATTTTTATTTGAATATTTTAACAGATTGTAATAAAAATTTTAGCCAATTAAATAAATTCTTATTAGTAATATTTTAGATAGATTATAAAAAAAAAAAAAAAAAAAAAAAAAAAAAAGTTTTATTAATATTATAAATGTATTTTATTTATATTGTTATAATTAAATTTTATATAATTGATTATAAAAATCAATTTAAATTTAATAGTTTTTATATATAAAAAGAAAAATAATAATAAAATGTAATTTAGTGGCAAGAACAACTTTTATGCCTTGAAAAAAAAGTATAAATAGTTGTAAATTTTGCTACTAATTTTTAAATATCATCAAATAAAATAAAATAAAATAAAATAAAATCAAATAAAATCAAATAAATTTATAAATAAAAATAATAAATAAATAAATAAAATTTGTGTTTCTTACTTTATTTTTATTTAATTCTCTAAAACCTTAACATTTATATGGTGAAGATATCGGGGAATTAAATAGAAATAATAGTAAATAACATAGATTTTTTTTTAATTTTTTTTATTTTATATTGATAAACAAGTAAGTCGTTAATCCTTTGATTAACCTATGGCGCTTGTTTGATATATATATAAAAAAAATTTTTTTTAAATAAGTAAAATTAAGATTCAAAAAAAAAAAACAAATTTTGTAAAATTATAACAAGGAGCGGATAGAGCTCATACACAGTGTATTCTCAGATAGCAACAAATTAACTCTATTCATAGTAGGTTATTGAATAGTAGTTAATTTGGAGATTAATTGGAAAGTAGACGAAGGTATTTGGTTACCGACCCGGTAATAATAGTTCAACCTTCAACGTTTCAACACACGAAGGTGCGGGTACTTTCCAAGCACTGGCGAATAAGGAGCTTACGTCACCGAAGGCGTAAGATTGTTTTTTTTATATAATTTTTTTTACTTTTCTTTGTGCTAGTTATAAGGCACTTTATTATATAAAGTATCAGACTTTGGCTAACTTCGCCATTTAAATTTTTTTTATTTTTTTTTTATTACTGGTACTTTATTTGTTATATAATTCCTGTAATAGAATCTTAATTTACTTTGAAAATATTGTGTTTTTAGTTAATTTTTATTAGTTAATAAAAATATTATTGAATACTTTTAAAATTTTTTTATTCCGTACATAGATTATCGGATTAAGTTTATCCTACATAGTAATTGGGCTAGTGGGCTCTGAACTGCTATATTTTATATTGAATATAGTAATCGTGGCACACGCGTGGCATGACACCATTAGGTAAGCTGCACGTCAGACAGTGTGTACTATCAGATTGTACGACAATAAAGATTATTTTTTTGTATTTAATAATTATAATTAATTAATAATTTTATTAGCTATAACAATACAATATTTATCGTTTAAAAAGAAAAATTTTTGAAAGGTGAAAATAATAAATAAAACTTTGCTTCTAAATTTATTACTACAAATATACTAAATTACAAAATTCAAGTGGTCGATAAAGATTTCGAGCTTGAAAAATATTCTATTAAGTTGTCGATAAAGATTTCGAACTTAAAATTATTCTATTAAGTTGTCGATAAAGATTTCGAACTTAAAATTATTCTTAAAAAAGTAGTCGAAAAGAACCTCGTGCTTTATAATTTCTACTAAGTTGTCGATAAGGATTTCGAGCTTATACTTACTAAAGAAAGCAAATAAAATTATTATTTTCAAAAATTACTAAGATATATTGTTTTAAAATTTGATTCGATATTAAATTACTTGTTAAATTATATTTTTAAAGTTGGACTTTCAAATTTATTCGTATTTAATAACCTCGTTAATTTACAATAAAAAAATTATTAACTAAAAACGAAATGTCTACTAAAAGTACTTTAAGTTTTAAAGAATTAAAGAAAGAATTACGAGACATAGTGAAGCTTAGCAAGGACAATTTAGATAT
Source organism: Neocallimastix lanati (nom. inval.) (assembly GCA_016946835.1). Classification (NCBI taxonomy): domain Eukaryota; kingdom Fungi; phylum Neocallimastigomycota; class Neocallimastigomycetes; order Neocallimastigales; family Neocallimastigaceae; genus Neocallimastix; species Neocallimastix lanati (nom. inval.). The sequence goes on along the minus strand of JACVTC010000095.1, from coordinate 206,996 downwards.
AAAGTCCTGGGCTACTGAATTAAAACTTTGGATCAAGATACAAGGTATCACAGATCCGGAAACAATATTTAATGCTTGTTTACTTACCAGCTCTGGTGAAGTACAACGCGTTATTGAAGATTTGGGAGAAGATAGTGATGATGAAAGTGATGATTCATCAGATGAAGAAGAAGATGATGAAGAAGAAAATGTTGATGATGATAAATTTCCTTCTCTTGAAAAAATTATTTCAAGTCTTGAAAATTTTTACGGTATTAAAGAAGACCAAAATTTACTTCTTAAAGAACTTCGTGCAATGCGAATTAAAAGAAACGAAAAGATTAAGGACTTTAATGTAAGATATAGAACTTTGTACACTAAACTTGATAAAAAGAGAAGAAAGCGCATCGGTGTACTAGATTATATTGATTCTATTCAAAATAATTATGAAGCCTGGAAGAAATTATCCCTTAAAGATGATATAAGTATGGAGAAAGCTTTCAAAATTGCCGAGAAAGTAGATAGACTTTCTGTAAGGAACAATAATATTAATACCTATAATGTTAATAATTCCCAGCATAATCAAAATAATCAAAACAGTACTACTTCAAGACTTTATCCTAAAAGAAGAAACGAAACTTTCCAAACAAGTCAAACAAATAATAAACTGAAACCTCAAGATATTATAGAAGAATCAACCCAGAAAATGAGAAATTTATCCGTTAAAACTTGCTTCTTCTGTAAGGAAGAAGGTCATTACTCATACTATTGCCCTCAATTAAATAAGATTATGGAAAAAAATAAAAAAGAAATATATTCCAAAAAGTCTTTAAACTTCTAAATGGGAGCAGAAGCACTCCCAATGACAAAACAATAGCTTCATTAAATAATTTACAAAATAATACTTTTACTAAGAATACTCCAATTGATAATAATTCCTTTAACGAAGAATCTGAAGAATCTGATTTTAGTGACACAACTGAAAGTGAGGATGATATCATTATAAATGCTGTAAAAAGAAAAATGAATGATAATAACAGCGAAAAAGAAGAAAATAATTCCAAGAAAGTACATAAAAGTTTAAAAGATAATCCACGTCCTTTTGCAACTCCTGCTTTAAGAAAGAAGAAAGAAAATGAGCTGCATAATAAACCAAATAAAGTTTATAAAAATCAAATACTTCCTTCAATTTTAACTCAACCAAATATTAACAAAGAAAAACAAAAAGAAAAGGAATTAAGAAATATGACAAGAGTAAGAGAAAGTAAAGAAGAAAACAACAATTATTCATCAAAAGGAAAGGAAAAAGTTGAATCTGAAGATATACTTGTAATCGATAATGAAATAGAAGATCTAGAAATGAATAAAGATAATCAACAAAATAAAACTAATACTTTGGAAAAATTAATTTCAACAAAAACTAAGGAAACTAATAATGGAAATACTCAATTAGTAAAAAGGAATATCAAAATGATGAATAATAAAGAACCTTACAATATTATGGATGATTTAAATAATCTTAAATCCAGTATTACGATAGGTCAACTCTTGAATGCATGTCCTAAAATTCGTTCACAATTAACTCAAGGTTTAAAGTTAGAAAAGTCTAAAATAATTGGAACTGTAGACAATGTAATAGCACGAACTTTATTAGTAAATAACTATGACCATAGCTACATAAGTAAAAGTAATGAAGTAGCCGAAGAAGACTTAGCAATGGTTGATGCAAGTGTTGACGGAGTACTAGGAAAACTTTTAATTGATTCTTGTAGTAACCTAAGCATCGTTACTAAGCAGTATTTTGATAAATTACCTGGTGAATATGAAACAGTTGGAAAAAGTCGTGGAAGAATCCAACTAGCAACACAAGATGAAGAATACTCGGAAGGAATTATTGTTCGATTACCAGTAAAAATTAATAATTATGAATTTAATGCGGACTTTAGAATTATTGAGAAAGAAGACTCATTTTATGATATGTTAATAAACTTTAAAACTCAAATCGATCATTGTTTATTTATTCATCCAACCTTAAACAGTCTATGTAAACTTTTGTCAGAAAGTGAATACGAAGAAATAGCTAAAATAAATAATCAATATTATGATGAAGAAAGTATAATCTGCACTATTAGAAAAGTTGAAGAAACGAATAATGAAAAGGAAATTATAAAGGAATTAACTCCAATGGAATTTATTGAGAGTGATGAATTTTTAAGTACCTTAAATAAAGATTATAAAGAACAAATTATTAAAATTCTCAAAGAAATGATTGACATAGTTGCCACTTCAACAGAAGAACTAACTCCTTCTAAACTTTCACCACATAAGATCCGTTTGAAAGCAAATGCAAAGCCAGTAAAATTAAGAAGTTATAGGTTAACTAAATTAAAATCAGATATCTTAAAAGAAGAACTTACAAAGCTTATTAAGAAAGGATTGATAGAACCATCCTGTTCAGAATGGTCATCTCCAGTAGTACTCATTCTAAAACACAATGGAAAGTGGCGCTTGTGCATTGACTACCGAAAAGTCAATGATATGACAGAAAAAGATTCTTATTCAGTTCCATATATAGATGAAATTTTTGATAGTCTCGGAGGAGCTAAAATATTTACAACTCTTGATTTATTTTCTGGTTTTCACCAAATCTTAATGGATGAAGAAAGCGTTGAAGTAACCACTTTCACTACTAAGTTTGGAAATTATCAATTTAAGGTTATGCCTTTTGGACTTACTGGAGCTCCCTCAACCTTCCAAAGAGAAATGAATAAAATTTTATTCCCTTTTATTGGTGAATTTGTATACGTATTTATTGATGATGTTTTGATCTATTCAAAAAGTATCGAAGAACATTTAATTCATATTAAACAAGTATTAGAAGTATTTAAAGAAAACAAGTTAAAAATTAATATTGAAAAGTGCCATTTTCTTCAAACTGAAGTTGATGTATTAGGTCACAAACTTACTACTAAAGGATTAAGTCCCATGGAAAGTAAAATAACAGCTATTAAGAAGTGGGAAGCACCTTCATCAATTCATGAATTAAGATCATTTCTAGGAGCAATAGGGTATTATCGTGACTTTATCCCTAAATATGCTCAAATTACCTCACCTTTATGTAAATTATTGAAAAAGAATACTAAATATGAATGGAATAAAGAACAACAAGAAAGCTTTGAACTCCTAAAAGAAAAATTAATCAATGCACCTATTCTAAAATTTCCGTCATTTGACAAACCTTTTATCATTAGAACTGATGCTTCGTATAATGGAATTGGTGGAGTTCTTTTACAAAAAGAAGAAGAAACCGGTAAGGAGCATCCAATACACTTTATAAGTAGAAGTTTGAAGAAAACTGAAAAGAATTATGGTATCACAGATTTGGAAGGAACAGCTTTATTTTACTGTATGACTAAATTTAAATCTTATATTGAAGGAAATCCATTACCTACAACTATTTACACAGATCATAAACCATTAGTTGGTTTATTTAAGAATAAAGAACCTTTGAATGCAAGGCAAACAAGATGGTGTCTAACCGCTAGTATGCTTGGAATTAATATAAAATATGAATCAGGCAAAAAGAATGTGTTAGCTGATGCTCTTTCAAGAATGAAAAGTAAGGAAGAGAGAAAGATATTATTAACAAAAATTACTAATGGAAATAATGAAGAATTATTATCTAAGGTTATAAAGGAATTTATTAATGAAAAGTTTACTGTTATTGATGGTGAAGATTACTTTATCGACAATGGAAATTATAGAAAATTAATAACGGACGAAAATGAAAGGTTTAAATTAATTTTAGAAGCTCATAATATTGGCCACGAAGGATATTACAAAACATATCAAAGACTTAAGAAAAACTTTTATTGGAATCATATGATTAAAGATATCAAAAGAATTGTTAGTAATTGTGAAAAATGCCAATTAAATCGTCCTCAACCATATCCAGAACCAACCGAAAACCATCCAACTAAAGTGGAGGGTCCCTTTGTGCATTTAGGATTAGATATTATAGGACCGTTACCAAAAACAAGAAATAATAATCAATATATTATAGTAACTGTTGATTACTTTACCAAATGGGTTGAAGCCGAACCCACTGAAAACATAACTTCCTCTGATATAATTAAATTTTTAATAAACGTTTTTGCAAGACATGGTGTACCTCAAGTTATTACTACTGATAATGGAGTCCAATTCACTTCTGATATGACTAAAATCTTTCTTGATCTTTATGATGTATATGTTAAATTTGTAGCTACTTACCACCCTGAATCAAATGGCCTTACTGAAAATCGAAATAAAGAAATTGGAAAATTACTCCGTTTATTAGGAAGGAAAAATCAAGATTGGGATGAAGTTTTACCTTCTGCTTTATGGGCACTTCGAACTACCAAAAATACAGCTACTGGACATTCTAGTTTTGAATTAGTATATGGAAGAGAAGACCAACAGCCTTATGATATAGCCATAAGAACAATTGAAAATGCAGGTAAATCATATGATGAAATCTTAATGGAAAAATTTGTTCGTCATTATCAATGGACTAGAGAAGCATGCGAAAATGTGAAGAATGCTAACAAGTATTGGGCAACAAGACGAGAAGAACAAATAAGTATGAAAAAAGGAAAAGAATTAAAGGCTGGTGATCTTGTTCTTGTTAGAAACTTTAGCCGCACTAAGCTAGAACCATATTACAATGGACCATTTAAAATTTTAAAAATTCAATTCAACACGGCAACCTTAATCGATCAGAAAACTGGGAAACAACTCGATAGGAATGTTCATTTTAAAAATTTAGTAAAGTTTAACTCCGCTTACAGAGAAGCTTGAGTCTTCGTCGGGGCATCTTGATAAGAATGTACTAAATAATGCATTCTTAATTAAATCTACGATTTATTTCTAATACATTATGTGTACATTATTATTTTTGTACTTTAATAAATTTTTAAATTCAAAGATTAAAAATTAGATCAAAAATTATATTAAACTTTATAATTTTTATATTAAATCTTATATTAATAGTAATATTTTTATATATTTAAAACTTATATTAACAATATTAATAATAAATCTTATTTTTTTATTTTTATATTAATAATGAAAATTTGTATTAATAATATTTTTATATATTGATAATTAAAAATTTATATATTATATTTTAACTTTTATTATAAAATTTTATATCGAAATGTTTTATTTTATATTGAAAAATATTTTATTTTATTAAAAACCTTTATATTAGAATAGTATTTTTATTTTTATTTGAATATTTTAACAGATTGTAATAAAAATTTTAGCCAATTAAATAAATTCTTATTAGTAATATTTTAGATAGATTATAAAAAAAAAAAAAAAAAAAAAAAAAAAAAAGTTTTATTAATATTATAAATGTATTTTATTTATATTGTTATAATTAAATTTTATATAATTGATTATAAAAATCAATTTAAATTTAATAGTTTTTATATATAAAAAGAAAAATAATAATAAAATGTAATTTAGTGGCAAGAACAACTTTTATGCCTTGAAAAAAAAGTATAAATAGTTGTAAATTTTGCTACTAATTTTTAAATATCATCAAATAAAATAAAATAAAATAAAATAAAATCAAATAAAATCAAATAAATTTATAAATAAAAATAATAAATAAATAAATAAAATTTGTGTTTCCTTACTTTATTTTTATTTAATTCTCTAAAACCTTAACAATTTTTAATGTAATAATTTCTATAAATTATAGAAATTATTATTTATAATATTAACTATGTTAAAAAGTAAACAGGTTGAATTTAACGAGGAATCAGGTTGATATATCTATATAATATAACTATATAGATATAAGTAAATTACTAAAATAAAAGAGTTATAAAGTTAAATTTGTTAATTTAACACTTAATTAAAACTAATAATTGGTTTGATATGATAAAAATTTTTATTTATTAATAAAAATATATAGTTATATTATAATAGGTTAACTATAACCTTACAAAGGACAAAAAGATAAATTTGAATTTTCTTTTTATACTTTGTAGGTTTGAGAATATTGATAATAATAATATAAAGTTGATAATAATAATATTTAGTATAAGAATATGTTTAATATAAATAAATTATATTTTTTAATCTAATATATTAGCTAATATATATAATATAATATTAAATTTAAATATTTAATATAGTAATTAATAATTAATAATTAATTAAATCAATATAACATAAATTAATACATAAACATTAATTTATGAATCAAGGATGACATGACCAAATGATTCATGTTAATAAATATTTTATTTATTAATAATATTTAAGTTTAATATGATATCATTAGAATCAGTAGGCCTAAGCTGGTCCTAAGATGATCAAATAACTTATAATATTATAAAATAAATAAAATTTAAAGAATAATTAATGAATTATAAATTTTTATTAATTATTTTGTTTTTAATAATTTTAATTGAAATTAATTGAAATTGAAATTTAATTCAGTTGTAATTTCGACAACGCCCTTCCACAAAAATCGGATTCCAGACGATTTTGTGTAACGTTACATAAAGAAATTATTATATTTATAAAATTGTATATTTTAAAAAATTTTTTTTTTTTTTTTTTTTTTTTGAAGTAAAAAGGTCACATGAGTCCTTTAAAGAACACATTACAAGTGGCCATTTCATGGAAATTTCGAAATTGTCAAAATTTACTGAAATTAAAATTTTGTTATAAAATTAAATATCGAGAAATATAATGGTGTGAATTTTATTAAAAATTTCGTTGAAAAAATGTAAAATTGAAATTTTGAAATTGAAATTGAAATTTCATCTTAATTTTATGCATTAAATTGAAAATTTTTAAATATAGTGAAAATTTATAATTTAATGAATATAATAATGTAAAAATAAATAAAGTATTATTAAATTTCGATTTTTTAAAAATTTTTGAAATTTTGAAATGTAAAATTTTAAATTAACTAATTTAATTTTGAAATATTATTATTTAATATACTATTTATAGCTTAAGTATAATAATTTTTTTTTTTTTTTTTTTTTTTTTTTTTTTATTTATAAGAAAGAGAAGTGAATTTTCTATTATTCTTTAAATATTCTTGATATATTCTTTGATTCCTTGGATTATTTTCAACTTCATAAGAAGGCACCCAATTACTTGAACTTTTATATTTGTATCTAACTCTATATTCGTAGCAGTTTTTCTTGTAGTTTGTCCTAAATCCAGAAATTTCAATAATATCATTAATGGATTCATTGTGCGAACTTCTATTTAAAAACTTTTGCGGAGTTGGGACATAAGGTTCCAATTCAGAGATATGAAAGATTGGATGATGTTTTGGAAAAGGTGACTTTTTAAGATCAATTTTATAATTATTATTCTCTAAAACATCGATTACCTTGTAAGGTCCATATTTGCAAGGAGCGAGTTTAGAACAATCTTCAATATTTAAGGAAGGAGGTGCTTGAATCCAAACCAAGTCACCTTCTTTTATTACAGGAGGTGGCATCCTTTTCTTATCCGCATAATTTTTATATAATTCTTTAGATCTTAATAAGACATCTTTAATATGATTAAAACTTGTACTTACATTTTTAATAAATTTACTATTAGTATCAACTTGGGGTAGTAAGAAATATTCGTCCATAGATGGATGAAATCCATAGTTAATAAAGAAAGGTGTTTCTTTTGTAGATTCATTGACTGAATTATTATAAGCGAACTCTGCAAGATAGATCCAATTAATCCAATCGTCGTGATAATAAGATCTTGAATAAGCTCTTAAATACTGTTCAATAAAGGAGTTACATCTCTCAACTTGACCAACAGTCTCATGATGATCTGTTGTAGCTAATTTGGATTTAATATTAAGTAATTTCATGAATTCTTTCCAAAGTGCACTTGTAAACTGAGGACCTCTATCTGTATACATATCATAAGGAAGGCCATGTAATTTATAAACATTATTCATAAATGCTTTGGCAGTTTGTTTTGCATCAGGAATTTGTTTGAAAGGTATTAAGTGAATCATTTTAGAGAAACGATCCACTACAACCATTATTACCGTATATCCCTTTGAATCCGGGAGGCCACATAAAAAGTCAACTTCTATAGATTTCCAAGGTCTATCAGGTGTTTCCAACGGTTGTAGAAAGCCATATTTCCTATGTCTATTAATTTTGTTTCTTGCACAACATTCACAGGAATTGACAAATTTTATAACATCATCTTGCATTTTGGGCCACCAAAAGTTTCTTGTAATTAATTCAAGAGTTCTTTTAATTCCAAGATGACCAGCGGAAGGCTTTTCATGATATTTAGTTAAGATTTCTAATCTTAAAATTTCAGGAATATAAATTAAATTATTATATAATATAATATTATCCTTTATTTTGAACTTATTCATTTTCCTAAAGGGTTTATAGGACATATCATTTTTAATATTCTGTGGGCTAAAATAGAGTCTAATATCATCAGCTGTGGCATCTGTTTTTGTAGCTTCTATAATTCTTTCTAAAAGATCGCTAACAACGCCAATAAAACATGGAACTTCCTTTACATTTTTTATGTCAAGAATATTTTCGGTTTTAGTTTCTTCATTATTTTTTATATAATCTGGTCTTCTTGAAAGAGAATCAGGTTTTCCATTATTGGAACCTTGTCTATAAATTAATTCAAAATTATATTCTTGGAAGAACATATGCCATCTATGTTGCCTTTGATTACCAATTTTACCACCAAGGGTATATAATAAGTTCCTATGATCAGTATAAACAGTTACTTTGTATTTCGCACCAAGTAATAAATGTCTCCATGCCAAAAAGGCTTCTCTAATAGTTAACAACTCCTTGTCTGTAATAGTATAATTAATTTCTGCACCTTGTAAGCTTCTTGAGAAATATGCAACTGGATGTAATTTATTATTATCATCCTTTTGTGATAAAACAGCACCAAGGGCAAAGTTACTTGCATCACATTCAACAATAAATGGTTTATTATTATCCGGATGGAATAAAACTGGAGAACTGGTTAATCTTTTCTTTAATTCTGAGAATGATTCTTCACATTTGTTATTCCAATTAAATTTAATATTTTTTCTGGTTAAATTATGTAAAGGTTTTGCAATTTTTGCAAAATCTTTAACAAATCTTCTATAATAATTGCAAAGACCTAAAAACCTCTGTACGTCCTTTAAGTTATTTGGTTGAGGCCAGTTTTTAATTGATTCTATTTTCTTCGGATCGGTAGTGACACCTTGACCTGATAATACATATCCAAGGAATTCAACTTTCTCTTTATCAAATTCGCATTTTTCTAATTTTGCATATAAGTTATTATTAATTAATGCTTGCAAAACCTCCCTAACTTGTTTATGATGTTCTTTTAAATCTTTGGAGTAGATTAAAATATCGTCTAAATAAAGAATAACACTTTTTTCTAAATATGGTCTTAGTACCGAATTAATAAACGATTGAAAAGTAGCTGGTGCGTTTTTTAAACCAAATGGCATAACTAAGTATTCATAGTGACCATATTTAGTTCTGAAAGCTGTCTTGTATTCATCCCCTTCCTTAATACGGATTAAATTATAGGCTGAACGTAAATCTAATTTTGTAAAATACTTTGCTCCTTTAACCTTTTCAATAATTTCATTAATAAGAGGTATGGGGTACGAGTTTCTTATAGTAACAGCGTTTAACTTCCTATAGTCTACGCATAACCGAAGTGTACCATCTTTTTTCTTTTGGAATAGAACTGGATAACCTGCAGGTGATTCAGATGGTCTAATAAATCCTTTTTTTAGGTTTTCTTTTATATATTCTTTCAAAACTTTATTTTCCTCTTCGGTTAAGGGATAGATTGGACCATAGTGAAGGGAAGCGTCCTTCTCCAGCACTATTTTGCAGTCGGTTAAACGATGTGGGGGAAGTTTATCGGCTTCGGCTTTACTAAAAACAATAAATAGATCGCGATATTGAGGCGGAATATCTTCAATATTTGGATCTTCATTGTCATTTTTATTAATTTCTTTATTTGATAAGAAGGAATATATTAAAAAATTGTAATTATAGTCATTGTTTAAATTAAAATTGTTTTTTAAATATTTATTTTGTTTTTTGAAATAATATTTATATTTATTAATAAAATAATGATTTTTATTAAAAAATTTTTTATAATTAAATTTATCACAAAATTTTGAAAATTTATTAAGGTTAAGGTTATTAAGTTTTTTATTAAAAAATTTTTTATTATAATTAAACTTCTGATCAAATTTTTTTAAATTTTTTGAAAAATTTTTATAATTAAATTTTTTTTATTGATTTATTAAAAAGTAAATAATTTTTTAAAATTTTATTTTTCATCGACTGTAGATATAAATTGTTTTTGCAATATTTATTAGGATTTTTGTTATTTTTATTTGAAAAATAATAATTTAAGTAAGAATATAATATATTCTTATCATAATTATAGTGAATTTTGAATTTTCGCATGAATTGATTACCAAAAAGTAGATCAGTTGGTATGCAATTTGTTATTAGAAATTTTTCATTGTAATTTTTAAAATAAAATTTTTTATTCTTTTGTATTTTTATTTGAAATTTTAGCCAAACGTACTGATCTATCTTAGTAGTAGAACCAGATATACCTTTGACTGAAATTTTATTTTTTAAATTATAAATTTTTAAATTTAGTTTTTGAACTAAATTTTTTGTAATAAAATTACAAAATGATCCAGAATCTAGCATAGATTCAGATGTAATTTTTTGGTTATTTTTAATTTTTAATTTATTATTATTAATTGGTAGTCTCGTTGGAATGTAGCAATGGAATAAAAGAAAAGTTGAAGGTAGTTTTTGGGTTGTGATGTTATCAAATGAAGGAAAGTTATAATAAATTGTTTTTACATTTTTTGATGAATTGGACTCCGAGTGAAGTCCTTCATTTAGTTTTTTGAATTATTATTATTTGTACTATTATTACTGTTATTATTAATTTTATTAAAGTTATTATTATTATGGACTTTATTATAATTATTATTATAATATTTGTTATAATTGTTATTATTATTATATTTATTATTATTGTTGTTGTTGTTATTGTGGACATTAGAAGGCTTTTTCTTTAAATTTTTATTACCATTAGATTTTAATTGACCTTTAGATTTCAAGGAATTTTCGTAAAGAATACATCTAGTATAAATAGTACTAAGATCAGAAGGAAATTCATCCATTTTTTCTATTTCTTCCTGGAACCTTGGGTGCAATCCATTATAAAAGAATAAAACTAAAGCTTCTTCATTCCAATTCAAACATGTTGTAAGGGTTCGAAATTCATCAATATAATCATTAATTTTCCCAAATGTGTGAGAAATTTTTGCGAGTTGGATCATGGCTAATTTCTTACTGGCAACATTATTAAAAGCTTTCCTTAATTCTTTAATCAATTCTTCTAATGTTGCTGGACTTCTATCTTTATATTTGGCATAATACCAATTACGAGCACCATCTCTTAAGCGTGACTTAACATAATTAATTTTTACATCCATAGTAGATTCACAGTTAGGATAAGTCTTAAAAGTATCTTCACAGAGCTGACAAAAGAGATCGGTTTCCTTAGTATCCCCAGTGAAAAATCCAGGTTCTGGGACTTCTTGAAGTGTATTGGGAATAGTATTCCTCATTATTACATCATTGTCTGCCTCTCTTCTTGTTGATATAGAAGCGTTATCATCTTGATTTTGAGAAGCATTAACATTAGGAATAAAATCGAATTTCTGATTTAAAATGCTGGTAATAGAAGAAAGTTGTTTTATGATATTCTTGTTATCCCTATTTAAAGTAAAAAGTTTCTTTTGAAGATCTTCATTATATTTATTAAAATCTTCTCTTGATAAGAATGTAACTTCTGCATCTTTTGCCAGTTCAGAGACAGTAATCTGAGCGTCTGTTCTTAGCTTATTTACTTCCGACATAGGAGCAAAGTCAGGATAGGAGTTTGCCCACACGTTATTATAAAGGGACATATCAAGGTGATTCTCTTTTCTAAGGTAAGGTTATTGTTAAAAAGTAAACAGGTTGAATTTAACGAGGAATCAGGTTGATATATCTATATAATATAACTATATAGATATAAGTAAATTACTAAAATAAAAGAGTTATAAAGTTAAATTTGTTAATTTAACACTTAATTAAAACTAATAATTGGTTTGATATGATAAAAATTTTTATTTATTAATAAAAATATATAGTTATATTATAATAGGTTAACTATAACCTTACAAAGGACAAAAAGATAAATTTGAATTTTCTTTTTATACTTTGTAGGTTTGAGAATATTGATAATAATAATATAAAGTTGATAATAATAATATTTAGTATAAGAATATGTTTAATATAAATAAATTATATTTTTTAATCTAATATATTAGCTAATATATATAATATAATATTAAATTTAAATATTTAATATAGTAATTAATAATTAATAATTAATTAAATCAATATAACATAAATTAATACATAAACATTAATTTATGAATCAAGGATGACATGACCAAATGATTCATGTTAATAAATATTTTATTTATTAATAATATTTAAGTTTAATATGATATCATTAGAATCAGTAGGCCTAAGCTGGTCCTAAGATGATCAAATAACTTATAATATTATAAAATAAATAAAATTTAAAGAATAATTAATGAATTATAAATTTTTATTAATTATTTTGTTTTTAATAATTTTAATTGAAATTAATTGAAATTGAAATTTAATTCAGTTGTAATTTCGACAAACTAAACTATTAAGATTAAATAAAAAAGTAAAATAAAAATTAAAATAAAAATAAGAATTTAATACTTATCTTTAAAATTAGAGTTTATTATAAGAAAATATAATAGACCTTAAATGAATGAGAAATAAAATATGTTTTTATCAAAAGAACTTTATTAATCTATTTTATTATTAAATATTTTATTATTTTTTTTTTTGACAAATTTTAAAATAACTATTTTATATTAATTGAAATATTAATGTCTTTTATTGTTATTATATTTTTCTTAAAATAATAACTCTTGATTTTCTAAAGACGAAAATCAACAGCTATTTATATTTTTACAAAAATAAATGTATTTTTCTAATCTTAACAATGATTCTTTCCAGAAAAAGATTAGAAGAAAAAACTGGAAAGATTTTTGATCAATAATCTATACTTATTGATCATCGTGTTATTAAATAAAACCAATTATAATTAATCGGAAAAACTTTAATAACCGATTTTAATAACTAAAAGAATTAAAAAGAAAAAGGATAAAAAAGAGAAGGATAAAATAATGCAGAAATTTTATTAAATACATTTTTTCTATGAAATAATACAGAAGTTATATTAAATACATTTTTTCATATAACAATTAATACATTAATTGGTATAATTGTTTTTAAATGAAATAAATTTTTTTAAAGAATAATAATTATGAAATAATTATTAATTAATAAGAAATAGAAATAAATTATAAAAATTTATATCAATTTCTTACATTGCACCTCCTTATGATGCATCCACTAGTTCCGGATTTCTTTTTGTATAAGGCTCCAACTGGGAAACATGAAATACCGGATGTAAATGTAGATTTTCTGGCAAATCTAAACGGTAATTCATTCTCTCCCTCACTTCCAAAACTCTAAACGGCCCAAGATATTGTGAAGAAAGTTTTTTGGATGGCTCATTTATAAAATAATATCTTTTTAGCCATACAAAATCATTTACTTTGAATGAAGGTCCTGTAGCTTTCTTCGAATCTCCAAACTTCTTAAAATTTTCTTTAGCTTTTTGTAAGTGTCTCTTCAATGCTTCGAAATGTGAGGACCAATCCCTGGTTAAAGCGGAAGCATTATCCTTTAGAAGAACAGGAGGCGACTCTATAGTACAGGAAGGATTAAAGCCATAATTAGCAAAGAATGGTGATTTACCTATGGACTTATGCAGGGAGTTGTTATAGGCCATTTCACATAAAGGAACATAATAACACCATTCATTTTGGGAGGTTGAACAATAACATCGGAGATACTGCTCAATTACTGAATTTGCACGCTCAATTTGTCCATTGGATTGTTGATGGTGAGCTGTGGCAAGTCTTGGATTAGCGTTAATAGCAGAGCACAACGAAGTCCAAAATTCTGATGAAAATTGAGAACCATGGTCCGAAACAATTATTTTAGGGAATCCATGGTAGCGAAAAACATTGAATAGAAGCATTTTGGCCGTCAGATCAGCGGAGGGAACATCAGAACAAGGGACAAGGTGAATCATTTTGGTCAGATGGTCAGCTACAACCATTAAACATGTACAATCTTGCGAGCTGGGAAGTGAAGTGATAAAGTCAACGCCAATTATTTCCCAAGGTCTACTGGGAACCGGTAAAGGTTGTATTTTACCATATGGCTTGTGTCTTCGGAGCTTATTTCTTCCACAAACATCGCATGAGGATATGTAATTCTTGATGTCTTTTTTCATATTTGGCCACCAATAATTTCTTCTTAATTTTTCAAAAGTTTTATCTACTCCTTGGTGACCATTAGTTGGACCATCATGATACATTTTCAATACCTTGGCCTTGAGTGAAGAAGGGACAATTATTCGGTTCTGAAAATGCAGAACCCCTTCGACGATGGTAAAAAGCGAACTTTTTACTTCATTTGACCTTGTTTTAATTTTATTGAGTGTATCCTTACAGTATGTGTCAGAATTCTGAGCTTCAATTAAGGCTTTTAAGTTGTCAGAAGGTGCACAACAAAATATCTCTTCATCTAACAGAGGATAACCTTCATTGGTCGAATCCTTGTTGACGTAATCAGGGCGTCTTGATAAAGAGTCAGGTTTACCACTCTTAATACCGGAGCGAAATGAAATCCTATAAGTGAACTTTGAGAGAAAGAGACTCCATCTAATTTGTCTTTGGTTTAATTTTTGAGGTTGCTTAAAATATAACAGATTTCTGTGATCTGTGACTACTTGTACTGGAAATTTAGCACCTTCTAGGTGATGGCGCCAGGTTTCAAAAGCTACGATTATTGCAAGTAATTCCTTGTCATAAATAGTATAATTGATTTCAGCAGAAGACAAGGACCTAGAGTAGAAAGCAACCGGATGGAGTTTATTGTCTTTGCTACTAATTTGGGATAAAACACAACCAACAGCGAAATTGCTAGCGTCCGTTTCTACAAAGAATTCTTTCTCTGGATCTGGATAAACTAGGATTTCTTCCGTCGTAAAAGCTTCTTTGAGTTTGTTGAAAGCATTGTCTGCCCTAACATCCCAAATGAAGGGAGAGTTCTTCTTCAAAAGCCGACGGAGAGGTTCAATGATCTCGGCAAAATTATTTATAAACTTCCTATAGAAGTTACAAAGTCCTAGAAACCCTTGGAGTTCTTTAATATTTTTTGGGATAGGCCAGTCGATAACAGCTTTAACCTTATTCCTGTCCATTGAAAGACCATTTACAGACACCACAAACCCTAAAAAAATAGTTTCTTTAACATGAAAATCACATTTTTCCAATTTCACGTAAAGACCATTTTTAATTAGAAGCGACAATATTTTACGAACATGTTGAATATGTTCGTCTAAACTTTTTGAATAAATTATTATATCATCCAAGTATACTTGAACAAATATGCCAATTGCATCAGATAAAACATCCTGGATGAATCTTTGAAACACCGAGGGGGCATTTCTTAGGCCAAAGGGCATTACTAGATATTCAAATTGGCCTAAAGGTGTTCTAAAAGCAGTTAAATATTCATGACCTTCTTTAACGCGGACAAGGTTATATGCAGATCGAAGGTCCAAACGAGTGAATATTACTGCCCCCTTAAACGATTCAATCAAGTCAACCAATCTTGGGATAGGGTAGCTATTCCTAATTGTAATAGAATTTAATTTCCTATAATCAACGCAGAGTCGTAAGCTTCCATCTTGTTTTTTTACAAACAGGACAGGGGCACCAGCAGGTGATTTTGACTTCCTTATAAACCCCTTATCTAAATTTTCTTTTAAATAGTTTTTAAGAGCTTCCATTTCGACAATCGTAAGAGAGTACACAGGTCCATAATATAATTGACCACCAGGGACTAGGTCAATTGATATATCATATTCACGATGTGGAGGCAATTTGTCTGCCTCTTTCTTTTCAAATACAATTTTCAAATCTTGATAGTATATGTTGATAATTTCATCTTTATCAGTTTCATTTACTAAAGCGGCGCAAATATCTATATCAAAAAGTTCGTCACCAGATATTGAGTATGTTTCTGTTTTATCTTTTGATACATTGTTGTTTTCGTTGTTTGGCAAAATTGCAGCAGTAACATCTTTAGAGTGAAAAATGAATTTATTCCCTTTTGCTGAAGGGCAGTGATTTCCGCAGTGGTTCTCTAAAAAGTAAATCTTATTATTTTTGAAATCTACGTATGGCATATGAATACTCAACCAATCTCTTCCAAGGATGGCTGATATTCCCTGAAGTCGTAAGGTAGCTACGTAGAATTCATAGCTTTCCTTGTGGTCCATGAAGGCAAGGCCTAATTTCTTCGTTACTTGTCTTATATTCATACTTTTGTTGTTCGGTAACTGAATGTTCAATGGTGAAGACAAGGTAGATAATTGAATTCTGTTGGCGTTTACAAAGTCTCTACAGATGTAACTTCTTGCAGAACCAGAATCAATAAGGACGTTTATTTTCATTTTCTTTCCATTATTATTTAATATAAATGTAGTGGTCATTGAATTTGAGGTGTTTGGTGTATAGTTAGCCGAAAGGATGCTTTCTTTGTTTTGATTTTTTCTGAATTTCTTGTGTACTTTGTTGTTCTTGAATTCCTGTTTTGGATGCTCATCTCTTTTTCTTTTTTGCGACTTGTTGGTTGACTTATTTGTTTTGGCTAGGTTGTTAATGTAACATTTTTTATCGATGCTGATGATTGAATTTGTTGCTTCAAAAAGGGTCTTTGGTCTTTCGATTTTATCGAACTCCAGACGAACCTCCTCAAGAAGGCCTCTCCAGATAAGGTCAATAAAAACATCGTCGTTCCAACCAATTCTTGACGCTAATCTTCTGAATTCAATAGTAAAGAAAGCTGCCTTTCCGAGGTGAAGCTGTTTAAGGTTCAAAAGTTCTTCAATTAAAACAAACCTTTGTTCCTTTGTATCTCCAAAATTTTCTAACAATAACCTCTTAAATTCCTCATAGGTGAGAGAATTAAGTGTTCCATCAGCCTTGAGAGATAATCCCCATTTTTTAGCTGGTCCATAAAGTTTGCTGATAACGAAAGCATTTCTAAAGTTGTCATTTGGGAACGAATTGGCATGTTCATCAAAGAACAATTCACACTGTTCCGTTAGTTCGTTTAGATTAAGCTTTGTGTTGTCTTCATTGCGGGCCAACACACCGTTAGGTGAAAAAAATGTGGGAATAAATTCGGTAATTGCAGAAATTAATTTTGACGCTTCAGCTTCCTTAGTAGCTTCCATACTGATTGAATTCATTAAAATACTAAATAGACTTTTTTAATATAGATCTTTAAAATATCTTTAATATATCTTTAATATATCTTTAATATATCTTTAAAATATCTTTAAAATATGTATATAATTGTTAAATATAAATTATTTATATTAATAATAGAAATTTATAACTTCGGAGTCTAGAAGAACACTTCCAATATTTTAACAAAAATGAGCATTTCCGACCAATTTTCCAGAAGCCCCTGAGTTTGAGTGATAGTATGCGCTATACGACCAGCTTGCCTATTAATGGTGTCTTGTTGCCGCGCGCACCACGATTGCAATCTGTTTACCATTAAAACAGACCAGTTCAGAGCCTCCCGCACAGCTTGTCGTGAAGGGTAAACTTAATCCGGAAATCACTCAGTTACAAGACTCAGGATACTCCTGCTTCTAAAGTTCGTACTAATTCTCATTATATTGTTTATTTTTGGAAATAACTTCTAGAATCCTTTATTATAAATTAATATTATTAAATATAAAAAATTTAATTGTTAGTATAATTTATAGTATATAATTTACGTATTTATTATTATTGTTATTGTTATAATTATTTTATTTAATAATATAATTTTACTATCTAGTATATACTATTTAATTTATATAATTATAATTTGCTATTAAATTTTTTTTTTTTTTTTTTTTTTTTTTTATATTATTTATTTATCTGATTGGAAAAAATAAATTTTTTTTTTTTTTTTTTTTTTTTCTAATATTATCTATTTATTTATTTGATCGGATAAAATAATTTTTTTTTTTTTTTTTTTTTTTTACTTTTGTACTACAATATCATAATACAATTAACTAATTATCTAGAAGAGTTATTATTGTAATAATTTCTATAAATTATAGAAATTATTATTTATAATATTAACTAAACTATTAAGATTAAATAAAAAAGTAAAATAAAAATTAAAATAAAAATAAGAATTTAATACTTATCTTTAAAATTAGAGTTTATTATAAGAAAATATAATAGACCTTAAATGAATGAGAAATAAAATATGTTTTTATCAAAAGAACTTTATTAATCTATTTTATTATTAAATATTTTATTATTTTTTTTTTTTGACAAATTTTAAAATAACTATTTTATATTAATTGAAATATTAATGTCTTTTATTGTTATTATATTTTTCTTAAAATAATAACTCTTGATTTTCTAAAGACGAAAATCAACAGCTATTTATATTTTTACAAAAATAAATGTATTTTTCTAATCTTAACAATGATTCTTTCCAGAAAAAGATTAGAAGAAAAAACTGGAAAGATTTTTGATCAATAATCTATACTTATTGATCATCGTGTTATTAAATAAAACCAATTATAATTAATCGGAAAAACTTTAATAACCGATTTTAATAACTAAAAGAATTAAAAAGAAAAAGGATAAAAAAGAGAAGGATAAAATAATGCAGAAATTTTATTAAATACATTTTTTCTATGAAATAATACAGAAGTTATATTAAATACATTTTTTCATATAACAATTAATACATTAATTGGTATAATTGTTTTTAAATGAAATAAATTTTTTTAAAGAATAATAATTATGAAATAATTATTAATTAATAAGAAATAGAAATAAATTATAAAAATTTATATCAATTTCTTACATTTAATAAGTTTAAGGTATTATTTATTTTATTTTCTTAAACTTATTTTATATCGTTTTACCTTGTTTTATTTTAACAAGTTTTACCGATATTTAATATTTAAATTTACTTAATTATTTTAAAAAAAATGTTTTATTAAAAATTTATATAATATTTAATCTATATATTAAATATTATAATTCTTTTTATAAATAATTAAAATAGTTAAATACTATAATATAAATAATATAGTTTATAACTTTATATATTTGTTATAATAATAATTTTTATTTAATATTTTTATAGTTGATTATACAACGTTGAGAAATATTTTTAATTGTTAAAATTCATTATTTTTCTAAATAAATTCTCTTAATAAATTTCATAATTATTTTATAAATTAATTTCTAAAGAACTAATTATTCCATATAAAAAATTTTATATTTATATTATTATTATAGTTGGTGTAACTATATTTTCCAATCAAATGTATATAAATATTATTATTAAATAATATTATTATAATAATAAAAATTATTATAATTATTTAATATTATGAACAAGATTATTATTAAGTTATTACTATTTAATTATTTTAATATTTAAAATATTATAAAATCTTTTACTATTTCTTAATATATATTATTATTATTTATCAAGTTTTCCTCCCATAAGATATAACTTATATCTGAAAAGAATAATAAATAATAATAATAAGGAAAAATATAAAATTAAAAAATAAATGAAATAATTTTAATAATAAAAAATTTTTTTTTTTTTTTATAAAAATATAATAATAAAAAAAATTAAAAAAAATAAATGAAATAATTTTAATAATAATTTTTTTTTTTTTTTTTTTTGTCTTGTTTTCATATAAATGTATTATTGATGAAATAATTGATATTAATAAGGATATTTTATTAATTTATAATAATATTACTGAAATTTTCAAATAAAAATGTAAGTTTCTGATAATATTGGATATTATTTTTTTTTTTTTTTTTTTTTTTTTTTTTTATGTAAAAATAAAGTGATCTCAAAAGTAATTTCAATTTAAAATTTATTTTTATTTATTATTATTTTTTTTTATATTGATACTAAGTACGGTTTGACATTTTTTATATGTATGTTACGTTCTAAAATTTTATGTGTGTCAATTGTTTCTAGAACTAAGGTATTATATTTTGACGCTTTTAAAACTTTATATGGTCCTAAGAAAAATGGATCTAATTTTTTTCTTCCTATGTAGCGAACAAGCACTAAATCTCCTGGCTTATATTTATGATTCATATTATCTCTTGCTTTACTTCTTTGTGACCAGTAGGCATGAGCTTTTTTAATATTTTCCATAGCTTCTTTAACCCATTTTTGATGTAAAATGAATCTTCTTAAATTGTATTCTTCATTAGTTTCGTTTTTAGCTTTGTTGATATCGGAAATTACTACACTAAGAGGCCATAAATCTTTCCTTCCATAGAGAAGTTCGAAACTACTGAATCCAGTAACACTAGATCTTGTAGTACGAAGAGCCCATAAAGAAGCAGGAATATAATCATCCCAATTTTCTTGATTGAAACAAAGGTGTCTTAGTATTTTAATTATTTCTCTGTTTCTATTTTCTACCTGTCCATTAGCTTCAGGATGATGTGGAGCTACAAATTGTACCCATGAACCATATAAGTCTATCATTGTTTTTGTAATATCAGATGAAAACTGCGGACCATTATCAGTTACAATTATTTCTGGAACACCGTGTCTTGCAAAGACATCCTTTAAAAAATATATTACGTCTTGACTTTCAATATTTTTTAGTGGCATAGCCTCAACCCATTTTGTTGTATAGTCTACGAGTACAATTAAATATTGGTTTCCTTTATTTGTAATAGGGAGAGGACCAACTATGTCAAGGCCAACTCTAACAAATGGTCTTTCGACTGGAGTGGGAATATTTGAAAGATTTTTAGTAATCGGTTTTGGACGGTAACATTGACAACGTAAGCATGATTTAACACATTTATCAATATCTTTATACATACCAGGCCAGTAATAAGCTTCTTTCAACCTAGAAAGTGTTTTTTCTACACCTTCATGGCCTACAAGATGAGCTTTACGGATTAGAGAAGATTTAACATCCTCATCTTCAATAACTTTAAGGAGTTTCCCAGATTTGTCATGAAAAACAAGAGAACCATCATAAAATGAGTAATTCTTTTTAACATATTCTAATATTTTAGGAGGAGCAAATGAGGAAACGTCATTACTTTCATCATTACTAAGAATAGAGTGAATGGTATTAATTTTCAAATGTTGTGAAGAGGGAATACGAGAAAGAGCATCAGCGAAAACGTTATTCTTACCCTTATCATAAATAAGGTCAACTCGAAATTCGTTAAAAATGGCAATCCATCTAAAATGACGATCTTTATTAGGAATACTGTTATAAAAGAAACCTACAAGAGGTTTATGATCAGTAAAAAGTTTTACAGGAAAGGGAGAAGCAGAGATATAAGAACGAAATTTTTTTAAAGCGAAAATAACGGCAATACCTTCTTTTTCCGTAACTGAGTATCTAGTTTCAGCATTTTTGAGACAACGACTAACACAATAAATTGGAAATTCTAACTTGGACGAGTCTTGAATTTGTAAAAGAACAGCACCGACTGCATACGAGGACGAGTCTGTACGAATAATAAGTGGACGGTTTGGGTCAGGATATTTAAGCACAGAATTGGAACAAATTGCCTTTTTAAGATTTTCGAAAGCTTCAGAATGAATATTAGTCCATACAAAAGGAACTTTGGGACTTGTAAGTTTATATAAACAATTAGAGAAACCAGCGAAGTTAGGAATAAACTTACGATAATAACTAATAAGTCCGAGGAAAGAACGAAGCTGAGAAACATCTTTAGGTATGTCCCAGGACATGATGGCTAAAACTTTTGAAGGAACAGGTTTAATACCTTCACCAGTAAGCATATGACCTAAAACTTCAACAGAATGCTTACAAAAAGAACATTTATCAATATTGATAGAAATTTATTGTCACGAAGGATTTTAAAAAGTTTTTCTAAATCCTTTAAGTGTTGTTCCAACGTGGGAGAATATACAAGAATATCGTCCATGTAAACAAACAAGCAGACACCAATGAGAGGCATAAGAATTCGATTCATTTCTCTTTGAAATGTTGCAGGAGCGTTGGTTAATCCGAATGGCATAACTTTAAAATTGAAGTTACCGTATTTGGTTGTAAAGGCAGTTTTTTCAATATCCCTAGGATTCATTGGAATTTGATGAAAACCAGAGAAGAGATCAATAGCAGAAAAATATTTAGCACCGAATACTGATTCTAATAGTTCATCAATAAAGGGTAATGCATATGCGTCTTTGATAGTGATTTGATTTAACCTTCTGTAATCTACACACATACGCCATTTACCATTTTTCTTTCTTACGAGAATAACGGGAAAAGACCATGGTGAGTGTGACGGTTCAATTAATCCATGCTTCAACAGTTTTATAATTTCTTCTTTGAGAGCATTAGATTGTTCTAAAGAAGTTTTATAAGGTCTCATTTTAATTGGTTTATTGTTTGTTAGTTCAATGGAGTGTGGTTCAGCTTTAGCGACAGAAACATCATCAATAGAATTGATTAAAACATCTTTGTATTCATTAATTAAATTATTTAATTTTTTGTTATCAATATTTTTAAGTTCAATATCATTATCTGAACGTTTTGAAAGAGTAAGTAGTTCATTAGTACTATTACATATAGAGATTCTGTATAATCTGTTTCCAGGAATAGTAATATCCGTAGGATGGGCAACAAGAACTGGTCCAGAATCAGTTTTTTTGTATAAGGCATCGTCGTCAGGATCAATATATAAACGATAATCCTTATGAACTTGGCGACCAATAATAATATCGTAAGAAGTGTCATCATCATCTAAAATGTAGAAAGGAACATTAATATCTAAATTTTCAAATTTTAAACATAGATGGACGACCTGATCTGAGGAAATAATCTGTTTTCCGGCAACCTTGAAATAATTTCTTTCTAGTTTAAGGACTTTATGGTTTTTTGCAATAATTTTAAAGAAGGAAGTAGTTATAACATTAGCTTCAGAACCCGTATCGACAAGGACTTTAACCATATTTTTGTCAACTGAACCAATAACGGAAGCAATGCCAGCTTTACCAAGTACATTAATTCTTTTAATATTGTCTTTGGGGTTTTCAACAGGGTCTTGATGAGCCTTTGAATCATCGGAAGGTTCTGGATTTATATTCTTAAAGATATTAATAAGGAAATCACTATCGTTTTCATTTATATTCACATGGTGAACAGAATTGATTTTCCTTATATCATTAGGATTTAATTTAAGACCTTTGATACATAGCCGTCTAAGGAGTGGACTTACTGCGAATAACTGAGCGAACGTGATTCCCGCGTTAGTATTATTAAGGGCATCAAATAGGTCGTATTCTTTCCTATTGTCTAACATTAGGATGGTTCTAAGGAAGTCGTAATAATTACTTTTTGTTTTGTTGCCATCAATTTCAATGTCTGGAGGGTCTTCTAAAGTTGTTGAAGATTTATTTATTTCATCAGGTCCAAGTCTTCTTTTATTTCTAATTTCTTTATTCTTCTTTTTGGCACTAGTAATGTTTTTCCCACTGATTATTGACGTGTCTAGAATGTCAAGTCTTTCAGTGTTATTATTTTTAGTAGTATTGTCACCACGGTAATTATTGTGTTGATATGTTCCGATATCGTGATTTTCTTGTTGTGCTAACAATTGAGTGGCCTTTGTGCTAATAGGAAGTGCACTTTCTTTAAGGTTCCTTCTCTTCTTGGGTACAGCTACATCACGTGACATATTTTTGTTTATACTATTTTTGCTACTCACGTGATCTTTCTCAAAATTTGTTTCAGAAACTTTTCTCTTGATAGCGTAGATAAGGTTTTTGATAACATTTTTATTGGTTGAAGAAGTCACGTGATCTGTGGTAGAATCATCAGAATCAAGAATATCAGAATTTTCTGAAGAATACTCATTTTCTGATTGGTAAAAATCATTTTGGAAAATTTTTTTTTCTAAATTTTCAGTCATGTGATCTTCTAACATATTTTTATGATTTTTATAATCGACCTTTGAGTCATAATAGTTATCATCAGTGTCTGTATCATTATCCGAGAAGGTCTCAATTTTATTTATATGGTGGGAAGATTGAGAACTTCCCTTAATTAATTTAAATGGTCTTGTAAGGATAGAATAGAAGCAATAGCTTTGTTGAGATCAGTCATTTCGTTAGGACAATAGCGTTCTTCGTGACCTTTCTGATTACAACGATGACATACATGAATCTTCATTTCGGCAAAACTCTTGGTGAGGGCTTCTAAATCGGATTCTTCTTTTGATTGTTTTGATTTTTCATTCTTGTCTTTATTTTCGAAAAGTCTTGAGTTATTAGAATTTGACTGTCTTCTTCTTGAAAAGTTGGTTCTCTTTTTAGATTTGTAAAAATCACTTTCGTCGTCACTCTCATATTCATTAATGGTTTCTTCAGCTTTTAAAGCATAATTCATGGCATCTTCTAAGGATTTTGGTTGTTTATTTAAAAGAATATTAAAAATTGGTGTTCTTCTTTTAAAGGCTTTAGTGTACAGGAATATCTGTCTTTCAACAGATGGTTTGTCTCTATCAGATATTCCATGTAGCAAGTCACTATATTCACTGTTAAATTCATTAACTGTTAAATTAGAAATTTTAATATTTTCGAGTTTTGAAAGGTTCTTAATTGATGATTTACCATTATCAATTAATTTTTCAATCTTTGAAGTAAACTCCTCAAAGGATAACTTTTTGTTCTGAAAGTAAATATTTGTACAAGACTCTTTTAATTTGCCGGTGGTAGTAGAAATACTGATTCTTTTCTTTTCTTTTTCAGATAGATTAAGATCTTCGAAAATGTCTTCCAGTTCCATTTTCCATCTGAAAAATTTTGTGTTCTTGGCACCTAAAGCTTCAATATCCTTTGCCATATTAGAAGCCTTTTCATAGTCATCTTTAACAGATTTACTAGAACTACTACTCATTTTGAAATACAAGAAATGGGTTTAAAAATGTGATAATAAAAAAATGTTCAAGGAATTTGCTTTCCCGGGAGTAGAATGAGGTTCTCCACCACTTAATAAGTTTAAGAAAATAAAATAAATAATACCTTAAACTTATTATTTTTGATAAGAATGTACTAAATAATGCATTCTTAATTAAACCTACGATTTATTTCTAATACATTATGTGTACATTATTATTTTTGTACTTTAATAAATTTTTAAATCCAAAGATCAAAAATTAAATCAAAAATTATATTAAACTTTATATTTTTATATTAAATCTTATATTAATAGTAATATTTTTATATATTTAAAACTTATATTAACAATATTAATAATAAATCTTATTTTTTTATTTTTATATTAATAATGAAAATTTGTATTAATAATATTTTATATATTGATGATTAAAAATTTATATATTATATTTTAACTTTTATTATAAAATTTTATATCGAAATGTTTTATTTTATATTGAAAAATATTTTATTTTATTAAAAACCTTTATATTAGAATAGTATTTTTATTTTTATTTGAATATTTTAACAGATTGTAATAAAAATTATAGCCAATTAAATAAATTCTTATTAGTAATATTTTAGATATTTTAAAAAAAAAAAAAAAAAAAAAAAAAAAAAAATGTTTTATTAATATTATAAATGTATTTTATTTATATTGTTATAATTAAATTTTATATAATTGATTATAAAAATCAATTTAAATTTAATAGTTTTTATATATAAAAAGAAAAATAATAATAAAATGTAATTTAGTGGCAAGAACAACTTTTATGCCTTGAAAAAAAAGTATAAATAGTTGTAAATTTTGCTACCAATTTTTAAAAATCATCAAATAAAATCAAGTAAAATTAATAAAATAAATAAATAAAAAAATAATAAATAAATAAATAAATAAAATTTGTGTTTCTTACTTTATTTTTATTTAATTCTCTAAAACTTTAACATTTATATGGTGGAGATATCGGGGAATTAAATAGAAATAATAGTAAATAACATAGATTTTTATTTTATTTTTTTTTTATTTTATATTGATAAACAAGTAAGTCGTTAATCCTTTGATTAACCTATGGCGCTTGTTTGATATATATATATAAAAAAAAAAAAAAAAATTTTTTTAATAAGTAAAATTAAGATTCTAAAAAAACCAAATCTTGTAAAATTATAACAAGGAGCGGATAGAGCTCATACACAGTGTATTTCCAGAAAACAACAAAATATCTATTATTCATAGTAGGTTATTGGATAATAGTTATTTTGGGAATTAATTGGAAAGTAGACGAAGGTATTTGGTTACCGACCCGGTAATAATAGTTCAGCCTTCAACGTTTCAACACACGAAGGTGCGGGTACTTTCCAAGCACTGGCGAATAAGGAGCTTACGTCACCGAAGGCGTAAGATTGTTTTTTTTTTATTTTTTTTATTTTTCTTTGTGCTAGTTATAAGGCACTTTATTATATAAAGTATCAGACTTTGGCTAACTTCGCCATTTAAATTTTTTTTTTATTTTTTTTTATTACTGATACTTTATTTGTTTAATAATTCCTGTAAAAGAATCTTAATTTACTTTGAAAATATTGTGTTTTTAGTTAATTTTTATTAGTTAATAAAAATATTATTGAATACTTTTAAAATTTTTTTATTCCGTACATAGATTATCGGATTAAGTTTATCCTACATAGTAATTGGGCTAGTGGGCTCTGAACTGCTATATTTTATATTGAATATAGTAATCGTGGCACACGCGTGGCATGACACCATTAGGTAAGCTGCACGTCAGACAGTGTGTACTATCAGATTGTACGACAATAAAGATTATTTTTTTTTGTATTTAATAATTATAATTAATTAATAATTTTATTAGCTATAACAATACAATATTTATCGTTTAAAAAGAAAAATTTTTGAAAGGTGAAAATAATAAATAAAACTTTGCTTCTAAATTTATTACTACAAATATACTAAATTACAAAATTCAAGTGGTCGATAAAGATTTCGAGCTTGAAAAATATTCTATTAAGTTGTCGATAAAGATTTCGAACTTAAAATTATTCTATTAAGTTGTCGATAAAGATTTCGAACTTAAAATTATTCCATTGAGTTGTCGATAAAGATTTCGAACTTAAAAATTATTCTATTGAGTTGTCGATAAAGATTTCGAACTTAAAAATTATTCTTAATAAAGTAGTCGAAAAGAACCTCGTGCTTTATAATTTCTACTAAGTTGTCGATAAGGATTTCGAGCTTATATCTACTAAAGAAAGCAAATAAAATTATTATTTTCAAAAGTTACTAAAATATATTGTTTTAAAAATTGATTCGATATTAAATTACCTATTAAATTATATTTTTAAAGTTGTATTTCCAAATTTATTCTTATTTAATCACCTCATTAATATACAACAAGAAATATTTAAACAAAATGTCCAAGGAAACAACTTTGAGCTTTAAAGAATTGAAAAAAGAATTAAGAGATATTGTGAAACTTAGCAAGGACAATTTAGATATTAAGTCCTGGGCTACTGAATTAAAACTTTGGATCAAGATACAAGGTATTACAGATCCAGAAACAATATTTAATGTTTGTTTACTTACCAGCTCTGGTGAAGTACAACGCGTTATTGAAGATTTGGGAGAAGATAGTGATGATGAAAGTGATGATTCATCAGATGAAGAAGAAGAAGATGATGAAGAAGAAAATGTTGATGATGATATTAAATTTCCTTCTTTTGGAAAAATTATTTCAAGTCTTGAAAATTTTTACGGTATTAAAGAAGACCAAAATTTACTTCTTAAAGAACTTCGTGCAATGCGAATTAAAAGAAACGAAAAGATTAAAGACTTTAATGTAAGATATAGAACTTTGTACACTAAACTTGATAAAAAGAGAAGAAAGCGCATTGGTGTACTAGATTATATTGATTCTATTCAAAATAATTATGAAGCCTGGAAGAAATTATCCCTTAAAGATGATATAAGTATGGAGAAAGCTTTCAAAATTGCCGAGAAAGTAGATAGACTTTCCGTAAGGAACAATAATATTAATACCTATAATGTTAATAATTCCCAACATAATCAAAATAATCAAAAAAGTACTACTTCAAGACTTTATCCTAAAAGAAGAAACGAAACTTTCCAAACAAGTCAAACAAATAATAAACTGAAACCTCAAGATATTATAGAAGAATCAACCCAGAAAATGAGAAATTTATCTGTTAAAACTTGCTTCTTCTGTAAGGAAGAAGGTCATTACTCATACTATTGCCCTCAATTAAATAAGATTATGGAAAAAAATAAAAAAAAATATATTCCAAAAAGTCTTTAAACTTTTAAATGGGAGCAGAAGCACTCCCAATGACAAAACAATAGCTTCATTAAATAATTTACAAAATAATACTTTTACTAAGAATACTCCAATTGATAATAATTCCTTTAATGAAGAATCTGAAGAATCTGATTTTAGTGACACAACTGAAAGTGAGGATGATATCATTATAAATGCTATAAAAAGAAAAATGAATGATAATAAGAGCGAAAAAGAAGAAAATAATTCCAAGAAAGTACATAAAAGTTTAAAAGATAATCCACGTCCTTTCGCAACTCCTGCTTTAAGAAAGAAGAAAGAAAATGAGCTACATAATAAACCAAATAAAGTTTATAAAAATCAAATACTTCCTTCAATTTTAACTCAACCAAATATTAACAAAGAAAAACAAAAAGAAAAGGAATTAAGAAATATAACAAGAGTAAGAGAAAGTAAAGAAGAAAACAACAATTATTCATCAAAAGGAAAGGAAAAAGTTGAATCTGAAGATATACTTGTAATCGATAATGAAATAGAAGATCTAGAAATGAATAAAGATAATCAACAAAATAAAACTAATACTTTGGAAAAATTAATTTCAACAAAAACTAAAGAAACTAATAATGAAAATACTCAGTTAGTAAAAAGGAATATCAAAATGATGAATAATAAAGAACCTTACAATATTATGGATGATTTAAATAATCTTAAATCCAGTATTACGATAGGTCAACTCTTGAATGCATGTCCGAAAATTCGTTCACAATTAACTCAAGGTTTAAAGTTAGAAAAATCTAAAATAATTGGAACTGTAGACAATGTAATAGCACGAACTTTATTAGTGAATAACTATGATCATAGCTACATAAGTAAAAGTAATGAAGTAGCCGAAGAAGACTTAGCAATGGTTGATGCAAGTGTTGACGGAGTACTAGGAAAACTTTTAATTGATTCTTGTAGTAACCTAAGCATCGTTACTAAGCAGTATTTTGATAAATTACCTGGTGAATATGACACAGTTGGAAAAAGTCGTGGAAGAATCCAACTAGCAACACAAGATGAAGAATACTCGGAAGGAATTATTGTTCGATTACCAGTAAAAATTAATAATTATGAATTTAATGCGGACATTAGAATTATTGAGAAAGAAGACTCATTTTATGATATGTTAATAAACTTTAAAACTCAAATCGATCATTGTTTATTTATTCATCCAACCTTAAACAGTCTATGTAAACTTTTGTCAGAAAGTGAATACGAAGAAATAGCTAAAATAAATAATCAATATTATGATGAAGAAAGTATAATCTGCACTATTAGAAAAGTTGAAGAAACGAATAATGAAAAGGAAATTATAAAGGAATTAACTCCAATGGAATTTATTGAGAGTGATGAATTTTTAAGTACCTTAAATAAAGATTATAAAGAACAAATTATTAAAATTCTCAAAGAAATGATTGACATAGTTGCCACTTCAACAGAAGAACTAACTCCTTCTAAACTTTCACCACATAAGATCCGTTTAAAAGCAAATTCAAAGCCAGTAAAATTAAGAAGTTATAGGTTAACTAAATTAAAATCAGATATCTTAAAAGAAGAACTTACAAAACTTATTAAGAAAGGATTGATAGAACCATCCTGTTCAGAATGGTCATCTCCAGTAGTACTTATTCTAAAACACAATGGAAAGTGGCGCTTGTGCATTGACTACCGAAAAGTCAATGATATGACAGAAAAAGATTCTTATTCAGTTCCATATATAGATGAAATTTTTGATAGTCTCGGAGGAGCTAAAATATTTACAACTCTTGATTTATTTTCTGGTTTTCACCAAATCTTAATGGATGAAGAAAGCGTTGAAGTAACCACTTTCACTACTAAGTTTGGAAATTATCAATTTAAGGTTATGCCTTTTGGACTTACTGGAGCTCCCTCAACCTTCCAAAGAGAAATGAATAAAATTTTATTCCCTTTTATTGGTGAATTTGTTTATGTATTTATTGATGATGTTTTGATCTATTCAAAAAGTATCGAAGAACATTTAATTCATATTAAACAAGTATTAGAAGTATTTAAAGAAAACAAGTTAAAAATTAATATTGAAAAGTGTCATTTTCTTCAAACTGAAGTTGATGTATTAGGTCACAAACTTACTACTAAAGGATTAAGTCCCATGGAAAGTAAGATAACAGCTATTAAGAAGTGGGAAGCCCCTTCATCACTTCATGAATTAAGATCATTTTTAGGAGCAGTAGGATATTATCGTGATTTTATTCCTAAATATACTCAAATTACCTCACCTTTATGTAAATTATTGAAAAAGAATACCAAATATGAATGGAATAAAGAACAACAAGAAAGCTTTGAACTCCTAAAAGAAAAATTAATCAATGCACCTATTCTAAAATTTCCGTCATTTGACAAACCTTTTATCATTAGAACTGATGCTTCGTATAATGGAATTGGTGGAGTTCTTTTACAAAAAGAAGAAGAAACCGGTAAGGAGCATCCAATACACTTTATAAGTAGAAGTTTAAAGAAAGCTGAAAAGAATTATGGTATTACCGATTTAGAATGAACCGCTTTGTTTTACTGTATGACTAAATTTAAATCTTATATTGAAGGAAATCCATTACCTACAACTATTTACACAGATCATAAACCATTAGTTGGTTTATTTAAGAATAAAGAACCTTTGAATGCAAGGCAAACAAGATGGTGTTTAACCGCTAGTATGCTTGGAATTAATATAAAATATGAATCAGGCAAAAAGAATGTGTTAGCTGATGCTCTTTCAAGAATGAAAAGTAAGGAAGAGAGAAAGATATTATTAACAAAAATTACTAATGGAAATAATGAAGAATTATTATCTAAAGTTATAAAGGAATTTATTAATGAAAAGTTTACTGTTATTGATGGTGAAGATTACTTTATCGACAATGGAAATTATAGAAAATTAATAACGGACGAAAATAAAAGGTTTAAATTAATTTTAGAAGCTCATAATATTGGCCACGAAGGATATTACAAAACATATCAAAGACTTAAAAAAAACTTTTATTGGAATCATATGATTAAAGATATCAAAAGAATTGTTAGTAATTGTGAAAAATGCCAGTTAAATCGTCCTCAACCATATCCAGAACCAACCGAAAACCATCCAACTAAAGTGGAGAGTCCCTTTGTGCATTTAGGATTAGATATTATAGGACCATTACCAAAAACAAGAAATAATAATCAATATATTATAGTAACTGTTGATTACTTTACCAAATGTGTTGAAGCCGAACCCACTGAAAACATAACTTCTTCTGATATAATTAAATTTTTAATAAACGTTTTTGCAAGACATGGTGTACCTCAAGTTATTACTACTGATAATGGAGTCCAATTCACTTCTGACATGACTAAAATCTTTCTTGATCTTTATGATGTATATGTTAAATTTGTAGCTACTTACCACCCTGAATCAAATGGCCTTACTGAAAATCGAAATAAAGAAATTGGAAAATTACTCCGTTTATTAGGAAGGAAAAATCAAGATTGGGATGAAGTTTTACCTTCTGCTTTATGGGCACTTCGAACTACCAAAAATACAGCTACTGGACATTCTAGTTTTGAATTAGTATATGGAAGAGAAGACCAACAGCCTTATGATATAGCCATAAGAACAATTGAAAATGCAGGTAAATCATATGATGAAATTTTAATGGAAAAATTTGTTCGTCATTATCAATGGACTAGAGAAGCATGCGAAAATGTGAAGAATGCTAACAAGTATTGGGCAACAAGACGAGAAGAACAAATAAGTATGAAAAAAGGAAAAGAATTAAAGGCTGGTGATCTTGTTCTTGTTAGAATCTTTAGCCGCACTAAGCTAGAACCATATTACAATGGACCATTTAAAATTTTAAAAATTCAATTCAACACGGCAACCCTAATCGATCAGAAGACTGGAAAGCAACTCGATAGGAATGTTCACTTTAAAAATTTAGTAAAGTTTAACTCCGCTTACAGAGAAGCTTGAGTCTTCGTCGGGGCATCTTGATAAGAATGTACTAAATAATGCATTCTTAATTAAACCTACGATTTATTTCTAATACATTATGTGTACATTATTATTTTTGTACTTTAATAAATTTTTAAATCCAAAGATCAAAAATTAAATCAAAAATTATATTAAACTTTATATTTTTATATTAAATCTTATATTAATAGTAATATTTTTATATATTTAAAACTTATATTAACAATATTAATAATAAATCTTATTTTTTTATTTTTATATTAATAATGAAAATTTGTATTAATAATATTTTATATATTGATGATTAAAAATTTATATATTATATTTTAACTTTTATTATAAAATTTTATATCGAAATGTTTTATTTTATATTGAAAAATATTTTATTTTATTAAAAACCTTTATATTAGAATAGTATTTTTATTTTTATTTGAATATTTTAACAGATTGTAATAAAAATTATAGCCAATTAAATAAATTCTTATTAGTAATATTTTAGATATTTTAAAAAAAAAAAAAAAAAAAAAAAAAAAAATGTTTTATTAATATTATAAATGTATTTTATTTATATTGTTATAATTAAATTTTATATAATTGATTATAAAAATCAATTTAAATTTAATAGTTTTTATATATAAAAAGAAAAATAATAATAAAATGTAATTTAGTGGCAAGAACAACTTTTATGCCTTGAAAAAAAAGTATAAATAGTTGTAAATTTTGCTACCAATTTTTAAAAATCATCAAATAAAATCAAGTAAAATTAATAAAATAAATAAATAAAAAAATAATAAATAAATAAATAAATAAAATTTGTGTTTCTTACTTTATTTTTATTTAATTCTCTAAAACCTTAACATTTTTGATACGTAACCACTATAAATATGATATTTAGGTAGATTCTTTAGGTTAAAGAAATACTTAAATTATTATTGGTCAGCAATAATTTTATAACAATATATAATTTTATAATAATAATTATTAAACGGAGAATTCTTTTATTTATAAGTATATACTTATGAAAAATTAATTCACATAAATAGCTATTTTTATATTTTATTTTAGTATAGTTAAAAAGAGATATTATATATATTTGAGATAATTAATTATAATATTTATATAAGAAAGTAATAATAATAATTGATGTAATAATTAATAATTAATAATAAATAAAGAGTACATTAAAAAGATATATTTATTACTTTATTTTGTATTATTGTATGTGTTATTTCTATTTAATATTAGAATATATTATTTTGTCATAATTCCTTATTGTCATTGCCCATAAATAAATATTAATTTAGATACATAAGTAAAATATCGTATCATTTTTGTTACGGAACTAGCCAAAATACAATAAACTAATGATTTAAATTATACAATTGTTAAAGTTTTTAGATAATTTGGTCTTAACGATTAGGTCAAGATGCCAAATTATAGTAATTAATTAATAATTTAATTTTACTCTTATTTAAACATATTGTTATTAGTAAATTTTATAATTAAGTTTTTATTTAAAATATAAATTTTATTTAATTTTAATAATATTTTATTACATTATTATTTTATATAATTATTACTATAATTTAAATTACAATAATCCTACAAAGGATTAATCAAAAGATTTAAACATGTATTTATATAAAATAATTAATTATTAAAATATTAATTATTAATATGAATATGTAATAATATTAATAAAAGTTTTGATATTGATAATATAAATTAAGATAATAATATAAATATTTAATATAAATAAAATATAAGGATCTAATATAACTAAATATTATAATTTATAATAATTAAAATATAATATGTAGAAATTAATTTAATATGACAATCACGTGTTTACATTATTTAATATATATTAATTTCAATATGTAAATAATATTTAGTCAATTAGTTGGCCTAGACTATTTCCTAAATATTTTAATAATAATTATTATATTATTAATTATTAATATTGAAATTCAAATAACTGAATTATTGAAATTGAAATTGAAATTCAGTTATTATCTTAACAACAATTCGAAATTATAATTAAATTTAATAACTTTATATGTTAATTAATTTAAACTATTTTTATAATTTCATAATTTTATTTTTAATTTAAAATAATTATATAAATTACCAAATTAAATTGATTAATAACTAATTATTAAATAATTATTATTTTATTAAATTGATTAATGACTAATTATTAAATAATTATTATTTTATTAAATTGATTAATGACTAATTATTAAATAATTATTATTTTATTAAATTGATTAATGACTAATTATTAAATAATTATTATTTTATTAAATTGATTAATGACTAATTATTAAATAATTATTATTTTATTAAATTGATTAATGACTAATTATTAAATAATTATTATTTTATTAAATTGATTAATGACTAATTATTAAATAATTATTATTTTATATTAATTAAATTGATTTATTATTATATTTAATTATTATTTATATTAAATTGTTTTAAGAATTATATTATCGAAAATATTATCAATAATTTTATTGTTAAATTTATTAATTTTATCATTATTAATATTTTGTCATTAAAAATAATATTAATTATATTAATATTATTATTTTTATTATTAAAATAACTTTTAAAAAATATTATTAAAATCACATGTAATAATTAATTCTAATAAGAATTAAAATAATTATAAAATTCATGTAGTAAAAAAAAAAAATATAAAAGAAAAAGAAAAAACTTAATAAAAAATTTAAGAGTTAATAAAAGATAAAAAAAAAAGAAAATCTAATTATTAAGAATATATTATTTTTGAAAATAAAAATTTAAATTATTCGAAATCCTGCAACATTTGGCGAGCTATGCAGGACTCAATCAAAAATAATATGAAAATTAATAATTAAAAATAAAATATTGAGTTAAAAATAATTAATTGTTTTAAAAAAAAAAAATTTTTTAAAAAAAAAAAGCGAAAAGAGAAGAGTAGAAAATGAAGATTTTGGAATTAGAAGAGCTACTTCCTAGATTGGACGAAAACTTGAAGGACGTGGACTCTTGGGGAGAAGAGTTTATTCGAATAATGAAACTAGCCAACATTACTAGTCCTTCTAGTATTCATACTTGGGCCATGGGATGCACAGAAGGGAAACTCAGAGGAGTTTTACAGGAGCTTGTGACTACTGATCAAGAAGGAAATGAAGTCTACCCATCGTTTCAAGAAATAAAGAAAGCGTTAGAAGACGCAATGGAAATAACCCCTCAAGAGAAGTGCAAAAGACTTCAGAAGATGGTTATTCAAAAAGGAGAGTCTATTAAAAATTTTAATTGGAGGTATAAAAAGCTATATAATAATCTTAGTAAACTTTATCAGACCTTTATAACCGTAGACGACTATATCGATTCCATAGCTTACAGACCTTACTCAAGAGCTCAAGTAATAACGCAAAGGTGTGAAGATCTTGAAGAGGCATTCGAAGAAGCAGAACTCGCTGAGAGAGCCGAAGAAAGAAGGAATAAAAGAAATGAAACTATCATGACAGCCGTATATACTAATCAAAGTTCTAGGCTAGATAAATTTATAAACAAAAATCATCCATTCAAACAATTTGGAATCAATAATCATCAACAGAATGATAATATAAACTATTGTGGTAAAAACAGTAAAGCAAATCAAAAATTTAAAAATAATTCTGTAATTTTCAAGAAACCATCAAAGGAGTTAAAATGCTTTAATGTAACCAAATTGGACATGTAATTAGACAGTGTCCATATAATTATAAAGAGTTAGCCGAAATGGAAGAATCTGGAAAGTTGACAACTGAAAATAACTCTTTAAACTATTAATGGGAAGAAGGAAAACTTCCACTAATCAAACCAATAATTTAAAACTAGACGTAATAGCCGTAGCCGCAAGAAACGCAAAAGATAAGCAGAAATATCAACCTTATGAGAAATTACAAAAATTAACAACCTTAAGGGATAATCCAATTCCAATATCAGTTCCAACAAATAGGAAAGAAAATAATTTAAAAAGAACCAACAATAAAATAGTGATAGAAGAAAAACAAAATGATTCTAATACAAATGAAAATACTGAAAAATTGAAAGAAATTGATCTATCAGTAATTGCTCAACCTTCAATAAACAAATCAAAAAGGGACTCGAAAGAACAAAGAAATAAAGATATATATCAAGAAGCAAAAGTAATGAATGAATCCAACTTAAATGAAAAAGACTCTTTCTCAAAAGGTAAACCAAATTCTAAGCAAAAACATATAGCAATGTTAGAACCGCAACATGAATATGATATAAATACAGATTTAAATTCAATAACAACGAACATTACATTTGCACAGTTGTTGGATATTAGTCCAAAACTACGCTCTCAATTAACTAAAGCTTTAAAGTTAAAAAATGTCCAATGTGATGATAAAATGGAAGAAGTCATTTTATCAGCCATATCCAAAGATGACATTGCAACATGTGAATGTTATATCAACGGTAGAAAGGGTAGTGCATTTCTAGACACGTGTGCAAGTATTAATATAATTTCAAGAAAATTTTTAAAGAATTTAGGAACTTTGAAACCTTTTGGTTACACTACTAATAATATCATACAAATCACTACAAAAACTAGCATTTCTTCTGAACTTTACTTATTAAAAGTTGAAATTGGAAAATTGTGTATTCAAGACATATTCAGAGTAATTGATTATGAACAAGACTTATTTGATGTACTTATAGGCTACAAAACTTTAAAAGAAAATAGTTTATTTATAAATCCAATCAATAATTATTTATGTCAAATGAATGAAAATGAAAGTTTTAAGAAAATAGTATTATTATCAAATGATACAAATGATTCAAATGATTCAAACTGTATCGAAAAAGATAATGAAGACAACTTTGACAATGATTCTATGCTATTTTGTTTTATCAATAAAATTAATACGTCTAATGAAGTCAATAAAAAATCAGCAACTAACACTAAAATTGATGAACCTATAACGGAAATGAAAAATGATGATACAGAATCCAAACAAGATAATGAGGAAAACAATATAGGAACAAAAAACATTCCTAATGAAAAAAGAAACTTGGTTATGCAAATAATAGATGAGAGCCCATCGTTTATTAGGAAAAAATTTAAAAAATTATTGAAAAACAACATAGAAATCTTAGCTATTAAAATTGATGAATTGGGAAGAACAAAGCTATTACCACACTCTATTCAAATTAAAGAAAATACAACTCCAATAAAACAAAAATGTTACAGACTATCAAAGATTCAAGCGCAAGCACTTAAAAAAGAAATTATAAAATTACTACGAAATAAATTAATAGAGCCTTCCTGTTCTCCATGGTCCTCACCTGTAATTCTTGTTCTAAAGAAAAATAATAAATGGAGAATGTGTATCGACTTCAGGAAATTGAATAATGTTACCATAAAAGACGCCTATTCATTGCCATTAATAGATGATATTCTTTTTTCTATAGGGAAAAATGTAAAGATTTTTACGACACTTGATTTATTCTCCGGGTTTCATCAAATCCCGATGAACCTTGAAGACATCCCAAAAACTTCTTTCACTACGATGTATGGGAATTACCAATTTAAAGTTATGCCTTTCGGACTCTGCAACGCCCCAGGAACCTTTCAACGCGAAATGAATAGGATATTCCTTCCTCTAATTGGAAAATGCATGTTTATTTACATTGATGATTTGATTATATTCTCTACCAGTCTCGAAGATCATATTTCAGATCTTAATAAAGTTTTTCAAATTATAAAAGAAAACGGTCTAAAAATCAATCTTGAAAAATGTAAGTTTTTTAAAGAATCCGTCGAATTATTAGGTCACACTGTCTCAATCAATGGAGTCTCTCCTATTCCTTCAAAGAACAAGGTAATTTTTGAATGGCTTCCACCGTCAAACATTAACCAGTTACAATCCTTCTTAGGAGCCGTAGGATATTACCGAAAGTTTATTTTTAATTTCGCATCAATCGCTAAACCTCTTTTTAAACTTTTATAGAAAGGAGTGAAGTTTTCATGGGGGGAGAAAGAAAAAGAAAGTTTTGAAGAATTAAAAAACCGTTTGATTACTGCACCTATTTTATCGATGCCCGATTTTGATAAACAATTTATCATACGAACCGACGCCTCGTTTGATGGAATAGGCGGAGTACTGTTACAAAAGGACGATGCTGGAAATGAGAAACCTATTCATTTTATAAGCCGTTCTTTGAAGCCAGCAGAAAAAAATTATGGAATCACTGACTTGGAAGGAACAGCCGCTTTTTATTGTGTTAAAAAATTTAAACCTTATATTTCTGGAAACAAACAAGAAACGTTACTCTTCACCGACCACAAGCCATTAATAGGACTTTTTAAAAATAAGGAAACAATGAACTCTCGACAAACAAGATGGGTTTTACTTCTCTCTATGTTAAAGGTAAGTATAATTTACGAACCAGGGAAGAAAAATGTCATAGCAGACGCGTTATCCAGGATGAGAATGAAAAATGAAGAAGTAGTAGCAACCTTATTGTCTGACTTGAACATTAATATTGACAACAAACTAATTAGTAAATTCAATGATAAATTTATCATGGTTAATAACAAGGAATATTTTGTTAATCAAGGATCTCTAAGAAAAGTTATAAAAGAAGATAAACAAAAAATTAAATTAATTCTCGAGGCACACAGGATTGGACATGAAGGGGTATTCAAGACTTATAACCGACTGAAGAGAGACTATTACTGGGTAAACATGATATTAGATGTTAAGTATTTTATT
Source organism: Neocallimastix lanati (nom. inval.) (assembly GCA_016946835.1). Lineage (NCBI taxonomy): Eukaryota > Fungi > Neocallimastigomycota > Neocallimastigomycetes > Neocallimastigales > Neocallimastigaceae > Neocallimastix > Neocallimastix lanati (nom. inval.). Next base: position 167,599 of record JACVTC010000095.1, on the reverse strand, counting down.
AGTACATGCAAAAAATGTCAGTTATTTAAACCGCAGACTTTTAATACTCAAACGGAGAATATTCCCACAAAACCGGGCTTACCTTTCACTGTAGTAGGATTAGATATCGTAGGGCCATTACCGGTAACAGAAAAAGGAAATCAGTATATTATAGTCTTAGTAGACTACTTAACAAAGTGGGTAGAAGCTGAGCCCACTGGTACCATTGATTCAAATGATGTAATATTTTTCTTAACTAAGGTGTATTCGAGACACGGTATACCAGTGTTAAGATTTTGATATAATTTATAATTTAAATTTAAATAAAATAATATGTTTAAATAAAATATTCACTAAGTCGATATGTCTATATAGTAATATACTATATAGATATATAATAATAATAAATATTTAAATGTTTAGTTTAATGAAAATTTATTTATAATAAACTTTGATAATTAGAATTATCAAATTAATTTGATTTTAAATTTATTGATTTTATTTAATAATAAAATATCTATAATATATTACTATTAAGGTAATTTTACAATAACCTTACAAAGAACATAAAAGATAGATTTTTACATCTTTCTTTTATACTTTGTAAGTTACATAATAATAATATTTAATTATAAGATAGTAATAATATAGTAATATAAATACTAATAAAATATAAGGATAAATTTAATTATATAATTAATTTGAATAATTGAATTTAATATAGATATGTTGTAAACATATATAAAAACATAATATAAATAAAATACACGTGACGTCAAATGTATCATTGAAATTAATTATTAATATAAACCTTATTTATTAATATTCTCAGAATTATTAGGCCTAAGATAACCCTTTAAATATTAAACAAGAATTTATATTAATTATTATTTAAATATATATATTATTTATAATTAAATAAATAATATTTTTAATTATTGAAATGTAAATAACTGAAATTGAGATTTCAATTCAGTTATAATTTCAACAACCAGAAATTTTAATAACAGACAATGGTCCTCAATTCCTGTAACGAAATCTTCAGTGTTAAGGTTTTAGAGAATTAAATAAAAATAAAGTAAGAAACACAGATTTTATTTATTTATTTATTTTATTTATTTATTTTATTAAATTTATTTTTTTTTTTTGATGATATTTTAAAAATTAGTAGCAAAATTTACAACTATTTATACTTTTTTTCAAGGCATAAAAGTTGTTCTTGCCACTAAATTACATTTTATTTATTTTTTTTTTTTTTTTTTTTTTTTTTATAAAAACTATTAAATTTAAATTGAATTTTATAATCAATCATATAAAATTTAATTATAACAATATAAATAAAATACATTTATAATATTAATAAAACATTTTTTTTTTTTTTTTTTTTTTTTTTTTTTTTTTTTTTAAGAAATATCTAAAATATTACTAATAAGAATTTATTTAATTGGCTATAAATTTTATTACAATCTGTTAAAATATTCAAATAAAAATAAAAATACTATTCTAATATAAAGGTTTTTAATAAAATAAAATATTTTTCAATATAAAATAAAACATTTCGATATAAAATTTTATAATAAAAGTTAAAATATAATATATAAATTTTTAATTATCAATATATAAAAATATTATTAATACAAATTTTCATTATTAATATAAAAAAAAAATAAGATTTATTATTAATATTGCTAATATAAGTTTTAAATATATAAAAATATTACTATTAATATAAGATTTAATATAAAAATATAAAGTTTAATATAATTTTTGATTTAATTTTTGATCTTTGGATTTAAAAATTTATTAAAGTACAAAAATAATAATGTACACATAATGTATTAGAAATAAATCGTAGATTTAATTAAGAATGCATTATTTAGTACATTCTTATCAAGATGCCCCGACGAAGACTCAAGCTTCTCTTTAAGCGGAGTTAAACTTTACTAAATTTTTAAAGTGAACATTCCTATCGAGTTGCTTTCCAGTCTTCTGATCGATTAGGGTTGCTGTGTTGAATTGAATTTTAAAATTTTAAATGGTCCATTGTAATATGGTTCTAGCTTAGTGCGGCTAAAGTTTCTAACAAGAACAAGATCACCAGCCTTTAATTCTTTTCCTTTTTTCATACTTATTTGTTCTTCTCGTCTTGTTGCCCAATACTTGTTAGCATTCTTCACATTTTCGCATGCTTCTCTAGTCCATTGATAATGACGAACAAATTTTTCCATTAAAATTTCATCATATGATTTACCTGCATTTTCAATTGTTCTTATGGCTATATCATACGGCTGTTGGTCTTCTCTTCCATATACTAATTCAAAACTAGAATGTCCAGTAGCTGTATTTTTGGTAGTTCGAAGTGCCCATAAAGCAGAAGGTAAAACTTCATCCCAATCTTGATTTTTCCTTCCTAATAAACGGAGTAATTTTCCAATTTCTTTATTTCGATTTTCAGTAAGGCCATTTGATTCAGGGTGGTAAGTAGCTACAAATTTAACATATACATCATAAAGATCAAGAAAGATTTTAGTCATATCAGAAGTGAATTGGACTCCATTATAAGTAGTAATAACTTGAGGTACACCATGTCTTGCAAAAACGTTTATTAAAAATTTAATTATATCAGAAGAAGTTATGTTTTCAGTGGGTTCGGCTTCAACCCATTTGGTAAAGTAATCAACAGTTACTATAATATATTGATTATTATTTCTTGTTTTTGGTAACTGTCCTATAATATCTAATCCTAAATGCACAAAGGGACCCTCCACTTTAGTTGGATGGTTTTCGGTTGGTTCTGGATATGGTTGAGGACGATTTAATTGGCATTTTTCACAATTACTAACAATTCTTTTGATATCTTTAATCATATGATTCCAATAAAAGTTTTTCTTAAGTCTTTGATATGTTTTGTAATATCCTTCGTGGCCAATATTATGAGCTTCTAAAATTAATTTAAACCTTTCATTTTCGTCCGTTATTAATTTTCTATAATTTCCATTGTCGATAAAGTAATCTTCACCATCAATAACAGTAAACTTTTCATTAATAAATTCCTTTATAACTTTAGATAATAATTCTTCATTATTTCCATTAGTAATTTTTGTTAATAATATCTTTCTCTCTTCCTTACTTTTCATTCTTGAAAGAGCATCAGCTAACACATTCTTTTTGCCTGATTCATATTTTATATTAATTCCAAGCATACTAGCGGTTAGACACCATCTTGTTTGCCTTGCATTCAAAGGTTCTTTATTCTTAAATAAACCAACTAATGGTTTATGATCTGTGTAAATAGTTGTAGGTAGTGGATTTCCTTCAATATAAGATTTAAATTTAGTCATACAGTAAAACAAAGCGGTTCCTTCCAAATCGGTAATACCATAATTCTTTTCAGCTTTCTTTAAACTTCTACTTATAAAGTGTATTGGATGCTCCTTACCGGTTTCTTCTTCTTTTTGTAAAAGAACTCCACCAATTCCATTATACGAAGCATCAGTTCTAATGATAAAAGGTTTGTCAAATGACGGAAATTTTAGAATAGGTGCATTGATTAATTTTTCTTTTAGGAGTTCAAAGCTTTCTTGTTGTTCTTTATTCCATTCATATTTGGTATTCTTTTTCAATAATTTACATAAAGGTGAGGTAATTTGAGCATATTTAGGGATAAAGTCACGATAATACCCTATTGCTCCTAGAAATGATCTTAATTCATGAATTGATGAAGGGGCTTCCCACTTCTTAATAGCTGTTATTTTACTTTCCATAGGACTTAATCCTTTAGTAGTAAGTTTGTGACCTAATACATCAACTTCAGTTTGAAGAAAATGGCACTTTTCAATATTAATTTTTAACTTGTTTTCTTTAAATACTTCTAATACTTGTTTAATATGAATTAAATGTTCTTCGATATTTTTTGAATAGATCAAAACATCATCAATAAATACATAAACAAATTCACCAATAAAAGGGAATAAAATTTTATTCATTTCTCTTTTGAAGGTTGAAGGAGCTCCAGTAAGTCCAAAAGGCATAACCTTAAATTGATAATTTCCAAACTTAGTAGTGAAAGTGGTTACTTCAACGCTTTCTTCATCCATTAAGATTTGGTGAAAACCAGAAAATAAATCAAGAGTTGTAAATATTTTAGCTCCTCCGAGACTATCAAAAATTTCATCTATATATGGAACTGAATAAGAATCTTTTTCTGTCATATCATTGACTTTTCGGTAGTCAATGCACAAGCGCCACTTTCCATTGTGTTTTAGAATAAGTACTACTGGAGATGACCATTCTGAACAGGATGGTTCTATCAATCCTTTCTTAATAAGTTTTGTAAGTTCTTCTTTTAAGATATCTGATTTTAATTTAGTTAACCTATAACTTCTTAATTTTACTGGCTTTGCATTAGCTTTTAAACGGATCTTATGTGGTGAAAGTTTAGAAGGAGTTAGTTCTTCTGTTGAAGTGGCAACTATGTCAATCATTTCTTTGAGAATTTTAATAATTTGTTCTTTATAATCTTTATTTAAGGTACTAAAAAATTCATCACTCTCAATAAATTCCATTGGAGTTAATTCCTTTATAATTTCCTTTTCATTATTCGTTTCTTTAACTTTTCTAATAGTGCAAATTATACTTTCTTCATCATAATATTGATTATTTATTTTAGCTATTTCTTCGTATTCACTTTCTGACAAAAGTTTACATAAACTGTTTAAGGTCGGATGAATAAATAAACAATGATCGATTTGAGTTTTAAAATTTAGTAACATATCATAAAAAGAGTCTTCTTTCTCAATAATTCTAATGTCCGCATTAAATTCATAATTATTAATTTTTACTGGTAATCGAACAATAATTCCTTCCGAGTATTCTTCATCTTGTGTTGCTAGTTGGATTCTTCCACGACTTTTTCCAACTGTTTCATATTCACCAGGTAATTTATCAAAATACTGCTTAGTAACGATGCTTAGGTTACTACAAGAATCAATTAAAAGTTTTCCTAGTACTCCGTCAACACTTGCATCAACCATTGCTAAGTCTTCTTCGGCTACTTCATTACTTTTACTTATGTAGCTATGATCATAGTTATTTACTAATAAAGTTCGTGCTATTACATTGTCTACAGTTCCAATTATTTTAGACTTTTCTAACTTTAAACCTTGAGTTAATTGTGAACGAATTTTCGGACATGCATTCAAGAGTTGACCTATCGTAATACTGGATTTAAGATTATTTAAATCATCCATAATATTGTAAGGTTCTTTATTATTCATCATTTTGATATTCCTTTTTACTAACTGAGTATTTTCATTATTAGTTTCTTTAGTTTTTGTTGAAATTAATTTTTCCAAAGTATTAGTTTTATTTTGTTGATTATCTTTATTCATTTCTAGATCTTCTATTTCATTATCGATTACAAGTATATCTTCAGATTCAACTTTTTCCTTTCCTTTTGATGAATAATTGTTGTTTTCTTCTTTACTTTCTCTTACTCTTGTTATATTTCTTAATTCCTTTTCTTTTTGTTTTTCTTTGTTAATATTTGGTTGAGTTAAAATTGAAGGAAGTATTTGATTTTTATAAACTTTATTTGGTTTATTATGTAGCTCATTTTCTTTCTTATTTCTTAAAGCAGGAGTTGCGAAAGGACGTGGATTATCTTTTAAACTTTTATGTACTTTCTTGGAATTATTTTCTTCTTTTTCGCTCTTATTATCATTCATTTTTCTTTTTATAGCATTTATAATGATATCATCCTCACTTTCAGTTGTGTCACTAAAATCAGATTCTTCAGATTCTTCATTAAAGGAATTATTATCAATTGGAGTATTCTTAGTAAAAGTATTATTTTGTAAATTATTTAATGAAGCTATTGTTTTGTCATTGGGAGTGCTTCTGCTCCCATTTAGAAGTTTAAAGACTTTTTGGAATATATTTCTTTTTTATTTTTTTCCATAATCTTATTTAATTGAGGGCAATAGTATGAGTAATGACCTTCTTCCTTACAGAAGAAGCAAGTTTTAACAGATAAATTTCTCATTTTCTGGGTTGATTCTTCTATAATATCTTGAGGTTTCAGTTTATTATTTGTTTGACTTGTTTGGAAAGTTTCGTTTCTTCTTTTAGGATAAAGTCTTGAAGTAGTACTGTTTTGATTATTTTGATTATGCTGGGAATTATTAACATTATAGGTATTAATATTATTGTTCCTTACAGAAAGTCTATCTACTTTCTCGGCAATTTTGAAAGCTTTCTCCATACTTATATCATCTTTAAGGGATAATTTCTTCCAGGCTTCATAATTATTTTGAATAGAATCAATATAATCTAGTACACCAATGCGCTTTCTTCTCTTTTTATCAAGTTTAGTGTACAAAGTTCTATATCTTACATTAAAGTCTTTAATCTTTTCGTTTCTTTTAATTCGCATTGCACGAAGTTCTTTAAGAAGTAAATTTTGGTCTTCTTTAATACCGTAAAAATTTTCAAGACTTGAAAAAAAAATCATCAACATTTTCTTCTTCATCATCTTCTTCTTCTTCATCTGATGAATCATCACTTTCATCATCACTATCTTCTCCCAAATCTTCAATAACGCGTTGTACTTCACCAGAGCTGGTAAGTAAACAAGCATTAAATATTGTTTCTGGATCTGTGATACCTTGTATCTTGATCCAAAGTTTTAATTCAGTAGCCCAGGACTTAATATCTAAATTGTCCTTGCTAAGTTTCACAATATCTCTTAATTCTTTTTTCAATTCTTTAAAGCTCAAAGTTGTTTCCTTGGACATTTTGTTTAAATATTTCTTGTTGTATATTAGTGAGGTGATTAAATAAGAATAAATTTGGAAATACAACTTTAAAAATATAATTTAATAGGTAATTTAATATCGAATCAATTTTTAAAACAATATATTTTAGTAACTTTTGAAAATAATAATTTTATTTGCTTTCTTTAGTAGATATAAGCTCGAAATCTTTATCGACAACTTAGTAGAAATTATAAAGCACGAGGTTCTTTTCGACTACTTTATTAAGAATAATTTTTAAGTTCGAAATCTTTATCGACAACTCAATAGAATAATTTTTAAGTTCGAAATCTTTATCGACAACTCAATAGAATAATTTTTAAGTTCGAAATCTTTATCGACAACTCAATAGAATATTTTTCAAGCTCGAAATCTTTATCGACCACTTGAATTTTGTAATTTAGTATATTTGTAGTAATAAATTTAGAAGCAAAGTTTTATTTATTATTTTCACCTTTCAAAAATTTTTCTTTTTAAACGATAAATATTGTATTGTTATAGCTAATAAAATTATTAATTAATTATAATTATTAAATACAAAAAAATAATCTTTATTGTCGTACAATCTGATAGTACACACTGTCTGACGTGCAGCTTACCTAATGGTGTCATGCCACGCGTGTGCCACGATTACTATATTCAATATAAAATATAGCAGTTCAGAGCCCACTAGCCCAATTACTATGTAGGATAAACTTAATCCGATAATCTATGTACGGAATAAAAAAAATTTTAAAAGTATTCAATAATATTTTTATTAACTAATAAAAATTAACTAAAAACACAATATTTTCAAAGTAAATTAAGATTCTTTTACAGGAATTATTAAACAAATAAAGTATCAGTAATAAAAAAAAATAAAAAAAATTTAAATGGCGAAGTTAGACAAAGTCTGATACTTTATATAATAAAGTGCCTTATAACTAGCACAAAGAAAAGTAAAAAAAATATATATAAAAAAAACAATCTTACGCCTTCGGTGACGTAAGCTCCTTATTCGCCAGTGCTTGGAAAGTACCCGCACCTTCGTGTGTTGAAACGTTGAAGGCTGAACTATTATTACCGGGTCGGTAACCAAATACCTTCGTCTTCTTTCCAATTAATCTCCAAATTAACTACTATTCAATAACCTACTATGAATAGAGTTAATTTGTTGCTATCTGAGAATACACTGTGTATGAGCTCTATCCGCTCCTTGTTATAATTTTACAAAATTTTTTTTTTTTTTTTTTGAATCTTAATTTTACTTATTTAAAAAAAAATTTTTTTTATATATATATCAAACAAGCGCCATAGGTTAATCAAAGGATTAACGACTTACTTGTTTATCAATATAAAATAAAAAAAAATTAAAAAAAAATCTATGTTATTTACTATTATTTCTATTTAATTCCCCGATATCTCCACCATATAAATGTTAAGGTTTTAGAGAATTAAATAAAAATAAAGTAAGAAACACAGATTTTATTTATTTATTTATTTTATTTATTTATTTTATTAAATTTATTTTTTTTTTTTTTGATGATATTTTAAAAATTAGTAGCAAAATTTACAACTATTTATACTTTTTTTCAAGGCATAAAAGTTGTTCTTGCCACTAAATTACATTTTATTTATTTTTTTTTTTTTTTTTTTTTTTTTTTTTTTATAAAAACTATTAAATTTAAATTGAATTTTATAATCAATCATATAAAATTTAATTATAACAATATAAATAAAATACATTTATAATATTAATAAAACATTTTTTTTTTTTTTTTTTTTTTTTTTTTTTTTTTTTTTTTAAGAAATATCTAAAATATTACTAATAAGAATTTATTTAATTGGCTATAAATTTTATTACAATCTGTTAAAATATTCAAATAAAAATAAAAATACTATTCTAATATAAAGGTTTTTAATAAAATAAAATATTTTTCAATATAAAATAAAACATTTCGATATAAAATTTTATAATAAAAGTTAAAATATAATATATAAATTTTTAATTATCAATATATAAAAATATTATTAATACAAATTTTCATTATTAATATAAAAAAAAAATAAGATTTATTATTAATATTGCTAATATAAGTTTTAAATATATAAAAATATTACTATTAATATAAGATTTAATATAAAAATATAAAGTTTAATATAATTTTTGATTTAATTTTTGATCTTTGGATTTAAAAATTTATTAAAGTACAAAAATAATAATCTACACATAATGTATTAGAAATAAATCGTAGATTTAATTAAGAATGCATTATTTAGTACATTCTTATCATCAGTGATTTATACCTAATATTCTTAATCTACAAAAAATTAAATTTTGTAGAAGTGAATAAAAGGATAAATACTGAATAAAATTGATTTAAGAAATTTAAAAAAATAAATATGTTTTATTATTAAACACAAAAATGTTTTATTAAAAAAAATTTATTTTTATTTTAATATTAATCTTTATTTATTTAATAATTAATTTTGTTTAAATTAATAAAATAATTGTTAAAACTAATAAAATAATAAAATGAAATATTTATTATTTATACTAATTTATTTTAAATTTTAATAATAAAATTGATTATTAATAACTAATAAAATATATAATAATTTATCAAAATAATTAATAATCATAAAAATTGATTATTAAAAACTAATAAAATATCTATAATAATTTATTAAATAATTAATAATCATAAAAAAATTGATTATTAAAACTAATAAAATATCTATAATAATTTATTAAATAATTAATAATCATAAAAAATTGATTATTAAAACTAATAAAATATCTATAATAATTTATTAAATAATTAATAATCATACTTTTGATTATTAAAACTAATAAAATATTTATAATAATTTATTAAATAATTAATAATAAAGAATAATTTATAAGAAATATTTACATGTTTTTATATTTTTCTTTGATTTTAAACTATTTACATTAAAAATAATAAAATTAATAAAAGAGAAATAAAGAATAATTTATTATTAAATTAAACAATATTTACAATTAAAATGTTGATAAAGATGAGTTTTAAAATGTTATTTTAATTACAATTTGTTTATAAAAGTTGAGTTATAAAATAAATAAAATAATCATTATTTTAAATAAAAGTAACTTAAAAAATTATTTAACTATTTAATTTTAATTTTGCGTTGTTTATAAGTTTGTTTATTTGTTGTTTATAATTTATTAAATATGTTTATTATTTTGTTTATTTGTTGTTTTAGAAAAATATTATTTATTAATTTATTTTAGTTTTTAATTAAATTTATTAATGATTAATTAATTTATTATTATTTTATTTTAATTATCTTTATTTAATTAATTTTTCTTAAATATGGATTTAATTTTTTTTTAGAATGGATTAATTTTTGGGTTAAGTTAGACAAGAATTGTTAAAAAGTAAACAGGTTGAATTTAACGAGGAATCAGGTTGATATATCTATATAATATAACTATATAGATATAAGTAAATTACTAAAATAAAAGAGTTATAAAGTTAAATTTGTTAATTTAACACTTAATTAAAACTAATAATTGGTTTGATATGATAAAAATTTTTATTTATTAATAAAAATATATAGTTATATTATAATAGGTTAACTATAACCTTACAAAGGACAAAAAGATAAATTTGAATTTTCTTTTTATACTTTGTAGGTTTGAGAATATTGATAATAATAATATAAAGTTGATAATAATAATATTTAGTATAAGAATATGTTTAATATAAATAAATTATATTTTTTAATCTAATATATTAGCTAATATATATAATATAATATTAAATTTAAATATTTAATATAGTAATTAATAATTAATAATTAATTAAATCAATATAACATAAATTAATACATAAACATTAATTTATGAATCAAGGATGACATGACCAAATGATTCATGTTAATAAATATTTTATTTATTAATAATATTTAAGTTTAATATGATATCATTAGAATCAGTAGGCCTAAGCTGGTCCTAAGATGATCAAATAACTTATAATATTATAAAATAAATAAAATTTAAAGAATAATTAATGAATTATAAATTTTTATTAATTATTTTGTTTTTAATAATTTTAATTGAAATTAATTGAAATTGAAATTTAATTCAGTTGTAATTTCGACAAGAATTTGTTTTTTATTATTTATTTTAATTTAATAATTTTGTTATTTATCATCATGATACGATATTTTATTAAATACCGTATATGTTAGTTGGGCGTTTGTGCAAAAGGGAATTACTCCAAGAATATTATATTACAATAATTATATTTACTTTTTATTTATTTATCTTTTATTATTTTATTTATTATATTTTATCATAAAAAAAATACATGTTTTATTATTATTCCTTAAAAAAAAAAGAAAATATTTATTTATAAATTATTTTCATAATTATATTTTTTACTAATTTTATAAATTTTATTTATCGAAACACTAAAATTAATTAATAAATATAAATATTCATAACTTTTTACTTATAACTATTAGTTCATATTGTTTAACATTATTTAAAAATTATTTTAATATTAACATCAATTTAATTAAACATTCAATCTCCGTTATAATTAATATAACTAATTTTACTATATTATCAACAATTCTTTTAATATTTTTAATATTATTATTTAATTTAATATTTTAATAATTAATAATAATAAATTATCTTTAATAATATATTAATAATATATTTTAAGATTCATTATATAAAATTAATTTTTAATAAATATTTATATTAATAATTTTTCTAAATAATTTTTCTATTATTTTCTATTATTTTTACTGGACTGTAAAATAAAATACTTATCAAGTCTAGGTTTGTGGCTATTCTAAACTAACTTTACTACACTAATAACACTATATCTTAAACCTCTATTATTTAATTAATTATTTTCTTTTTTAATTTCTTTTATTTATTTATTTTATTTATTAACTAATTTTCAACAACCACTTAACTGGGTAACGCAGGGTCCTTTCCGGAGTTCCCACTAGCAGTTAAGGTTTTACAAACTATAATATAATTGTTTTATAAGAAAGTAACTATTCTAATAATAGTTACGAAACTAATAATAAAATTTAAATTTTCCTATTCTATACGATTTTACTATTCTATACGATTTTCCAACTATCGTTCAATAGTTGAAAAATTAACTCTTTTTATACTTTTTCAAAATAAAGTTTTAAATCAAAATAAATTTTAATAAATTACATAAACATATTATTTTATATTATCAATTACATTATTTAATAAATTACATGAAATGTTATGAATTATTTTAATATAAATCCTATTTAAAACTATCTAATTTTTCTAAAATTTTCTATGAAGAAAATTTAGAGTTTAATTCATTAATTATATGATTAAATATATTCTATCCATATATTTAATTTAAATTTTGCCAAGTTGTGAAAACCAATTTACTAAACCACAACTTGCTATTTTTATTTTTAGAATTTCTATAATTTAAAAGACAAGTAAACAAAACGGCAAGTTTTTGTAAACAAACGGAAAAGGCAATATTCCTTTAATTATTTTAATTTAACTAATTAATGACTAATTATTTTTTAATTTATGAAGTTTCGTGATTCAACTGAGTAATTGTTACGTAAATTCTCCAAATAATTTAGTCATACATTTTTGAGAAAATTATTTAAATTAATAATTTGGAATACATTTAAATTTATATTAAAAATTTGGAAAACATTTTTATCCACAATAATTTACATTACATTACATTTAAATACGTATTCAAATTATTAAATATTTTACATGGACATGCATCAATCATGTTAAGGTTTTAGAGAATTAAATAAAAATAAAGTAAGAAACACAGATTTTATTTATTTATTTATTTATTTTATTAAATTTATTTGATTTTATTTTATGATTTTTTAAAAATTGGTAGCAAAATTTACAACTATTTATACTTTTTTTCAAGGCATAAAAGTTGTTCTTGCCACTAAATTACATTTTATTTATTTTTTTTTTTTTTTTTTTTTTTTTATAAAAACTATTAAATTTAAATTGAATTTTATAATCAATCATATAAAATTTAATTATAACAATATAAATAAAATACATTTATAATATTAATAAAACATTTTTTTTTTTTTTTTTTTTTTTTTAAGAAATATCTAAAATATTACTAATAAGAATTTATTTAATTGGCTATAAATTTTATTACAATCTGTTAAAATATTCAAATAAAAATAAAAATACTATTCTAATATAAAGGTTTTTAATAAAATAAAATATTTTTCAATATAAAATAAAACATTTCGATATAAAATTTTATAATAAAAGTTAAAATATAATATATAAATTTTTAATTATCAATATATAAAAATATTATTAATACAAATTTTCATTATTAATATAAAAAAAAAATAAGATTTATTATTAATATTGCTAATATAAGTTTTAAATATATAAAAATATTACTATTAATATAAGATTTAATATAAAAATATAAAGTTTAATATAATTTTTGATTTAATTTTTGATCTTTGGATTTAAAAATTTATTAAAGTACAAAAATAATAATGTACACATAATGTATTAGAAATAAATCGTAGATTTAATTAAGAATGCATTATTTAGTACATTCTTATCAATCAGTGACAAATGTTGATTATTATCTTAATTTAGAATTTACTTCTAAAAGTGATAATAATTTGTCAATTAAAAGGGTAGTTATTAACACAAAAATGTTAATTAAAACACTACAGTTTAAAATAAGAAAAGAATATTTGTTTTTTTTTTTATAATAAAACTTTATTTATCAATATAAAATTGTACTTTTTATTATTTTGAATATTTATATTCTTAATAAAAAGTATTTAAAATAAATGAGAATAAAAGAAAATAATTTATTAAAACTTAAATTTTAAATTTTTAATTCTTGAATTCTGATTTTTTATTTTTAAAGAAATATTTACATGTTTTTATATTTTTCTTTTAAGTTTAAATTATTTAAAATAAAACTATATAATTATTTTAAGTAAACACTTTTAAGATAAAATAAACAATTTTGTTATTATTAATAAGTTTCTTTTTAATTAATATTAATATCAATTTAAACTGAGATTTAATTTAAAATCGTTAAAGTAAAATAAAAGAATAATTTAATATAAAATACATCGTTCTTTAAATTAAAATAATATTTATTTAATAATTTTAAATCTTTTAATTTATTTTTATTAAAATATTATTTTATAATTATCAATAACTAATTAAGAGGGTTATTATTCCATTTTATTGATTTTTCTTAATTTATAATTTGGTTATTTATCAATTCCTCCACCATCAGATTGAACTTCGTCTCTTGAAGTTGTAATATTTTCTTCTCTTATTGTATATGGATAAACATTTTTAATATGTACGTTTCTTGCAAGTAATTTTCCAGTTTGTGGGTCTTCTAATACTACTGTGTTGAATTTTGGTTCTTTTACAACCCTAAATGGTCCGTAAAAGTAAGGGTCTAACTTTGTCCTGTTAATTAATCTTATCATCACATAGTCTCCAATTTTGTATTGTTTCTTTAAGGCTTTATTGAAACCTATTCTGTGTTCCCAATATTTATTAGCATATTCTGAATATCCTATTGCTTCTTTTACCCATTTGTAATGTCTTAAAAATCTTCGAAAATTAAATTCGTCTTCTGTTTCTCCTTCTTCTTGGTGAATATCCGGAAACATGATTTCCATTGGCCAAGTATCCCTTCTTCCATATAATAGTTCAAAACTGCTGAATTTAGTTTTTGAACTTTTTGTTGTTCTAAGTGCCCATAAGACTGATGGAAGACATTCGTCCCATTCCTGTTCTTCCGTTATTAATAATCGTAATATTTTTCCAATCTCTCTATTTCTGTTTTCTATCATTCCATTTGATTGTGGATGGTGTGGTGCAATAAAATGTACCCATGATCCATATAAATCGATCATCATTTTTGTGATATCCGAAATGAATGAGGATCCATTGTCTGTTATGATTATTTCTGGTGGTCCATGTCTTGCTATTACTTCTGTTAAAAATTTAATTACCTGTTCTGATTTAATATCTGGTATAGCTTTGGCTTCTGGCCATTTAGTAAAGTAATCAACTAAAGTAATTATATATTTATTACCTTGTTTTGTGGCTGGTAACGGTCCGATAATATCTAGTCCTACTCTGGTAAAAGGTTTTTCAATTGGTGTAATATGATCTTCTGTATTTTGTGGTAGTGATTTGGGTCTAAATAGTTGACACTTGTGGCATGATCGAACCCACATTCTAACATCGTTCCATATTCCAGGCCAGTAGTATGATTCTAAAATTCTTAAAGTAGTCTTTTCAGCACCTTCATGGCCGACGTTATGAGCTCTATCAATAATATCTTTCTTGTCTTGATCTCTATAAATGACTTTTAAATATAAATCGTTTTTTTTATAATATAAAGTGTTATCTATTATTTGATAATTTTTGCTAAAATATTTTCTTATACCTTCTGGTAAGTCTAAATCTCTTGGGTTGATATCACTTAAAATAGCATTAATACAATTTGTAACACTTTCATTTTGTTTTGATGGTAATCTAGATAAAGCATCTGCGAATATGTTAGACTTTCCTTTTTCGTATATTAATTTTATTTTATATTTATTAAATTCTTCTATCCATCTAAAATGTCTATTTTTGGTTGGTATGCTATTTTCAAAAAAACCTAAAAGTGGCTTATGGTCAGTAATTACTGTTGTTATTTGTTTATTACTTACAATATATTCGCGGAATTTCTTTAAACTATAAATAACTGCTAAGCCTTCCAAATCGGTTATAGAATAATTTTCTTCTGCAGGCTTTAAGGATCTGCTAACACAATAAATTGGATGTTCCAATTTATCTTCCTCCCGTTGCAAGAGTACACCCCCGATTCCTTTGATAGAAGCATCTGTTCTAATAATGAATGGCCTATTGAAATCAGGAAAGGCAAGTATTGGATCTTTCAAGAGACAATTTCTTAAATCTTCAAATGCTAAGGTACAATCATTATTCCAATTGTAATTATTATTTTTCTTTAAAAGTTTGAATAGTGGACTAGCTCTAATAGAAAAGTTTTTTATAAATTTTCTGTAATAACTTACCAAACCAAGAAATGATCTTAATTGAGAAATATTCTTTGGGTTTTCCCATAAGGCAATACTTTGGACTTTTGATGGTGCAGTTTTTAATCCATCAGCTGTTAGTACATGTCCTAAAACTTCGACTTTTTCTTTAAAAAATTGACACTTTTGTAAATTTATTGATAAATTATATTTTGAGAATATATCGAATACTAATTTTAAGTGTTTTATGTGCTCTTTTAAATTCTTAGAATAAACCACGATATCGTCAATATAGACAAATAAGCATTCACCTATTAATGGTAGCAATATCCGATTCATTTCTCGTTGGAATGTCGCTGGCGCATTTGTGAGTCCAAAAGGCATTACTAAAAAATTGTAATTTCCAAATTTTGTGGTGAATGATGTTTTCTCGATATCTTTCTTATTCATTGGTATTTGGTGGTAACCAGAAAATAAATCCAATGCGGAAAATATTTTTGCACCCTTTACTGATGTTACTAATTCGTCAATGAGAGGCAAGGCATAAGAATCTTTTATTGTAATATTATTCAGTTTTCTATAATCAATACACATTCTCCATTTTCCATTTTTCTTTTGAACAAGTAATACTGGGAATGCCCATGGTGAATGGGAAGGTTCTATTAGTCCTTTGTTTAATAATGATATTATTTCCTCCTTAAGAATATTTGAATGTTCCTTTGATAATTTGTACGGTTTTAATTTTATTGGTACATTGGTAGTTGTTATTATATTATGAGGATGCAAATTTGCAGTTGTTAATTGAGAAAGAGAAGTTGCCATACACTTTTGATTATTTAATATTAAAATTTTAAATTCTTCCTTTATTTCAATTGGTACTTCGTTAATTATTTCGTTAAGAGTATTCATAAATTCATTTTCTTCTTCGTTTGAAATAATAATTGAATTAATTAAAGGTATGTCCTGTTTACTATTAATAATTTCGCTAACTTTAATTAAACCTTTATCAGTCTTCTTGTAAATAAAATCATCATCTGGGTCAATTAATAATCTATATTTCTTTTGTATACTTCTTCCTATAATTAAATCATAATAATTATTTGTATAGTCTATAATATAAAATTTTTCATTAATGGTTAAATTTTCACTTATTTTTAATTTTATAGTTGTATAATATTGAGTTGGTATTAATGTTCCATCAGCTAGAGCAATGGTAATTGTTTCTTCAGTTTTTACTATGTTATTTAATTCAGTTTTATTAAAACTTTCTAAGGTAATTATATTAATATTTGCACCAGTATCAAATAATACTTTAAAAGGTTGGTTATTTATTTCCCCAATGATAATCGGTATATTAAAATTCGCTATAGAACATAAAATTCTTTCTACTCTTGGCTTTAGACCCTGTTCCAATTCTTTTCTTATTGCTGGACTTGCTGCTAATAGCTGTGCTAAATTAATTTTTGGATAGATTGATTTGATTTCTTCAATAATATTAAACTTTTGTTCTTTATCTAATAATTTTATTTCAGTCATATTCCTTTTAGTAATAAATTTTGTTGGCTTATTTTCATTATAATTATCTTTATCTAAATCAATTACATTATTTGTTTTTATTTCATTTTTATTTTTATAATTTTCATTATCTTTATTACTATTATCATTTTTATTATCATCATTATTCTTATTATCATAATTATTTTTATTATTTTTATTATTTTTATTATTTGTATTATTTGTATTATTTGTATTATTGGTATTATTTGTATTATTTGTATTATTTGTATTATTTGTATTATTATCATTATTATTACTAATTCCATTACTGTCATTATTATTAATAATACCATCATAACTATGATTATTATTAAGATTTATACTTTCCTCAAGATTATTTTTATTTTCTATTTCTTGATTATTATTAGTTTCGTTATTTTCATTCTGGTTGGAGTATTCTTCTTCATTATCATCTATATCCATGGCTCTTCTTCTTTTGTCTCTAATTTCTCTTTTTTGTTGTTTTACTATTTTAATTTTGGGTTGGTTTAATATTGAAGGTTTAATAATTGATTTATTTGATAATTTTATTTTGTTTTTATTCAATTGATTTGAAGTTGTAATCTTTTTTTTTTGTGCGGCATTAATTGTGTATATGTTATTGTTATTATTGGAATTTATTGTATTTGCAATTTTATTTATATTGGGAGATTGCGTACTCCCATTATTTATTTTAAACGTTCATCATTTTGTTCAGATTCTGGGCAGTCAACTTCATTATGTCCGATCCTCATACAATTTACGCAAAAATTAATTTTTAAGTCAGAGAGCTTTTGTGTTATTTCTTTTATTTCTTCATCATTTATGTTTTGTTTTGCATTATTTCTATTATTATTAGTATTTTTATTTAATTGTTCTTTATATTGATAATAATTATTGTACTTATTATTGTAGTTACTATTATAGGATTTATTATTATAAAAATTTTTATTTTGATATCCATACGTTGAACTATTAGCGTTATTATTATTTCCTTCCTTATTTTTATTATTTGGAGAATAAAAATTAATATAAGAACTTTCGGATTGCCTTTTTGTAGAATTATGGCTAGTAGTTTTCTCTTTTGAAGGATTTTTATTTTTATTTTCTTTAATAAGGTTCATAATCTTTTCTTTCTTCGAAGTGATTTTCTGAGCTTCTTCTAAGGTTGTTGGTTCTTCCTCCATTAAGCTTTCGTATATTTTATTCCAATTACGAAAAGCATTTATATAATAAGATGTTACGATAACATCTGAGATTACCACAGTTTTACTTATTTGGTTTAGCAATTCAGAGAATCGTATGTCAAAGTCTGTAATTGTTTCATCTTTACGTATAGTAATAGATGAAAGTTCCAGAAGTCTGGAATTCTTTGACGCAGTTTTCTTATAATACTTTGCTAAATTTGTTAATATAGTATCATATTCATCTGGTATTTTTTTATTTAGAGAATTATAAACTATTGTCCTTGCAACACCATCTGTTATTGCAATTAAATAATCTATTTTCTCTCTTTCTTCGCTTACTTTAAAAGTAAGACACCAATGTTCGAATGCAAACTTCCATTCATCGAATACAACTTTTGTTTTTCCGAGAATGGGAAGTCTGTTGAACGTTATTAATTTTATTTGATTTTCCATTTTTTTTTTTTTTTTTTTTTATATATATTTTTATTTTATTTTATTTTACTTATATATGCTACTTTATTGTATCACTATATATGTATATTTATTTTTTTTTTTTTTTTTTTTTTTTTTTTTTTTTTTTTTATATATATATATATTATTTACTTATATTATTTGTATTATTTTACTTATTTATATTTATATTATTTAACTTATTTATATTATTTAACTTATTTTATTATTTTCTTCATTTAATATATATTATCTTTTCTTTGTTTTATATATAAACTAAGATTAATTTTTAATATCTAAAAATTATATATTATTACTAGTTCTATAATGGTTATATATATATATATATATATATATTTTTTTTTTTTTTTTTTTTTTTTTTTTTTTTTTTTTTTTTTAATAATAATAATTAATTATAATTTAATTTACTATATTTTTATTAATTGTGTAACTTATAATTTTTTTTAAAATAATTATATCAATAATTTTAAATTAATTATTACATTAATCTATTTTAATTAATTTCTGCTAAATATTTTATAACTATGATTTAATGGTTTTCTTTTATTTATTATTAATTTTCACTTAAGTATTTTACCTCATTGGGTTTTACATAAGAATAACTTTAATTACCTCATTGGGTTTTAATTTTTTTTTTTTTTATAGAATAAAGAATTCTACTTACCTCACCGGGCTTAGTTAGGATTCTCCACCAGTTTGACAAATGTTGATTATTATCTTAATTTAGAATTTACTTCTAAAAGTGATAATAATTTGTCAATTAAAAGGGTAGTTATTAACACAAAAATGTTAATTAAAACACTACAGTTTAAAATAAGAAAAGAATATTTGTTTTTTTTTTTATAATAAAACTTTATTTATCAATATAAAATTGTACTTTTTATTATTTTGAATATTTATATTCTTAATAAAAAGTATTTAAAATAAATGAGAATAAAAGAAAATAATTTATTAAAACTTAAATTTTAAATTTTTAATTCTTGAATTCTGATTTTTTATTTTTAAAGAAATATTTACATGTTTTTATATTTTTCTTTTAAGTTTAAATTATTTAAAATAAAACTATATAATTATTTTAAGTAAACACTTTTAAGATAAAATAAACAATTTTGTTATTATTAATAAGTTTCTTTTTAATTAATATTAATATCAATTTAAACTGAGATTTAATTTAAAATCGTTAAAGTAAAATAAAAGAATAATTTAATATAAAATACATCGTTCTTTAAATTAAAATAATATTTATTTAATAATTTTAAATCTTTTAATTTATTTTTATTAAAATATTATTTTATAATTATCAATAACTAATTAAGAGGGTTATTATTCCATTTTATTGATTTTTCTTAATTTATAATTTGGTTATTTATCAATCATGTTCGGTTATATAAGAAATAAAAGGATTACAATAAATACACTTTATTTTGATAATTTTTTTTTTTTTTTTTTTTTTTTTTTTTTTTTATGTTTATTTGTTTATGTGTTTATTTGTTTATATTTTTTTTTAGCTAATAAGAAAATTAATTATTACTATTATTTATTAAACAATAAAATTTTTTTTTTTTTTTTATTTTTATATAACTAAATAAAACTATTTATTAAATTATGCACTAAACTAAATAAATTACTTAATAATATTAACTAAACTATTATAACTAAAAATTTAATTAAATAACTAACTATCAAAACTAAACTATTTAAAACTAAACAAACTAAACTATTTTAAAACTAAACTATTTAAAACTAAAAATTTTTTTTTTTTTTTTTTTTTTTTTTTTTTTTTTTTTTTTTTTTTTTTTTTTTTTTTTTTTTTTTACTAAACTATTTAAAACTAACTAAAAATATTCTTATTATTAATTTTATTTTTATTATTTTAATTTTGTTAGTAATCTTATTATAATCTAAGGAAAGATTCTGCTTTTTTTTTTTTTTGAGTAGACATAGGTCTATTTATACTTTTTCAATTTTATTTTTAATTGTAAAGCCTCAATAAAAAAAAAGAGTTTGAATTAAAATTAGGATTTTTGAAATTGATTTTAATAATTATTCAATATATTTTATATTTATTAAGAGTATAATTGAATAAATATGATAAAATCTTTTCGAAAACGTTAGAAAGTCATTACTAATAATTTTAAATTTTATTAGTAAAAAAAAATTTTTTTTTTTTTTTTTTTTTTTTAATTGGTAATAATAATTACAATATATAATATATTTATTACTAATTTATTCTAAAAAAAATTTTTTTTTTTTTTTTTTTTATATATATATATTTTAATAATCAACCAATATTTTTATTTTAATTATTTAGAATTTTCTAAAAATTTATAGAATTTATTTAAGGGATTCTTAATATAGAAATCTTTTAGAAACTTTTAGAAAAATAATAATATTTACTATCAATATTTTAGAATTTCCATGAAAGAAGAATATAGGAAAGTTTAGTTTAATAAGAAATCAATAATAATTATAATTGGAATATTTGTAATATATTATGAAAATTATTACAATTTAATAATTATTGTTTTGTTCTTTTTCAAGATGCCCTCGCATAAATTCAGGCTAAATGGAGGCTGAATTATACTTTACTATATTCTTCAAATGGACATTTCTATTTAATTGGATTCCGGTATTTGGATCAGCTAAAGTTAAGGTATTATATTGTTTCTTAATGACTTTTAAAGGACCTACGAAATATGGTTCAAGCTTTGTGCGGTTAAAATTTCGAACTAGTACTAAATCGCCAACAGCTATTCTTTTTCCTTGATTTAGGCTATTCTTTTCTTCTCTCCTAGTTGCCCAGTATTTACTTGCGTTTTTACTATTCTCGGCAGCTTCTAAAACCCATCTGTAATGTGAAACAAATTTTTCTAGCAATACTTCATCCGAAGATTTATATAGGTCTTTTGTTGGTCTAGCAGCAATGTCGAATGGTTGCTGATCTTCTCTTCCGTATACTAGTTCAAAGCTAGAGTGGTTGGTAACTGAATTTTTAGTTGTTCTGAGGGCCCATAACGCAGAAGGTAATATCTCATCCCAGTCTTTATTCTTTTCTCCTAGCAATCGAAGTAATTTACCTATCTCTTTATTCCTATTTTCGGTTAAACCGTTTGATTCCGGATGATAGGTAGAAACGAATTTTATGTAGACATCATATAAATCTAGAAAAACTTTAGTCATGTCAGAGGTAAATTGCACCCCATTATCAGTAGTGATGATTTGCGGAACACCATGTCGGGCGAACACATTTATGAGAAATTTAATCACATCTTGGGAAGTAATAGTTTCAGTAGCTTCCGCTTCAACCCACTTCGTAAAGTAGTCAACAACTACTAAGATATACTGTTTATTATTCTTAGTTTTCACAAGCGGACCTATAATGTCTAATCCTAAATGTACAAAAGGTCCTTCTACTTTAGTTGGAGTATCTTCTGTAGGATCAGGGTAGGGTTGCGGTCTATTGAGTTGGCATTTTTCACACTTACCAATTATTCTTTTGACATCGATTATCATATTGTTCCAGTAATAGCTTTTCTTTAGCCTTTGGTAAGTTTTGTAATAGCCTTCATGACCAATGTCATGAGCTGCCAAGATCAGTTTAACTTTTTCGGCTGTATCAGTGACCAATTTCCTATAATTATTTCCATCTACAAAATAGTCTTCACCGTCAATAGTGGTAAATTTTTCCGATATAAAGTCTTTAATTACTTTAGATAATAATGTTTCATCTTTTTCTTGTGTAACTTTCATGGCTAGCAATTTCTTATCCTTTTCACTCTTCATTCGAGACAATGCATCGGCTAAGACATTCTTTTTTCCAGGTTCGTAACGAATATCAACACCTAAGGAACTTGCTGTTAAACACCATCTTGTTTGTCGAGCATTTTTCGGTTCCTTGTTCTTAAAAAGTCCAAGTAAAGGTCTATGATCAGTATAAATTATGGTAGTGTGCGGATTTCCCATAATGTATGATTTTAACTTTTCTAAAGCGAAGTATAAAGCTAAACCTTCCAAGTCTGTTATTCCATAATTTTTCTCTGACTTCGATAAGGTACGACTTATATAATGAGCAGGATGTTCTTTACCAGTGATTTCATCCTTTTGAAGTAATACTCCTCCGAGTCCATCATAGGAGGCATCTGTTCTGATAATAAAGGGTTTACTAAAATCGGGAAATTTAAGGATAGGTGCATTTATTAAACATTCTTTCAGCTTTTCGAAACATATTTGTTGTTCGTCATTCCAGACATACTTTGTATTCTTACGTAAAAGTTTACATAAGGGAGCCGTTATTTTAGAATAATTAAAAATGAATTTTTGGTAGTAACCGACTGTCCCTAAGAATGACCTTAGTTCGTGAATATTAGTGGGAGGATTCCACTTTTTAATAGCTTCTATTTTACTTTCCATTGGACTTAATCCTTTTGTAGATAGTTTATGACCAAGTATTTCTACTTCTGTCCTAAAGAATTGGCATTTTTCTATATTGATTTTCAATTTGTGTTTACGAAAGATTTCAAGGACTTGTTGGATATGGATAAGATGTTCTTCAACACTTTTAGAATATATCAGTATGTCATCGATAAAATTGTATACACATACACCTATTAAAGGAAAAAGAATTTGATTCATCTCACGTTGAAAGGTAGCTGGAGCGTTCGTGAGACCAAAAGGCATGACTTTGAATTGATAATTTCCGAATTTAGTAGTAAAGGTAGTGATCTCTACACTTTCATCATTCATTAATATCTGATGGTAACCAGAGTAAAGATCCATGGTAGTAAAAATTTTTGCGCCTTGTAGACTATCAAATATTTCATCGATATAAGGTAATGCATAAGAGTCTTTTTCAGTGGCTTCGTTAACTTTTCTGTAATCTACGCATAATCTCCATTTTCCATTTGGTTTTGGAACCAATACTACTGGAGAACTCCAAGTTGAATGAGAGGGTTCAATTAATCTCCTCTCAATTAGGTCAATCAGTAATTCTTTCAGAATATCAGATTTAAATTTTGTTAGCTTATAACTCTTCTGCTTAACCGGTTTAGTTCCTTCTTTTAATTCAATTTTATGGGGAGTCAAATCTGATGGTGTTAATTCTTCTGAGGAAGTCGCAACAATTTCTATGTTATCCTCCAATAATTTAAGAATTTTGTCTTGAAAGTCTTTATTCAGAGTATTTAAAAATATCATTATGTATATAATCTAAGGGAGGTAATCCTTCAATGGTTTTTAACTTTGCTTTAATATTGACTTCTTCTTTATCGTCAATTTTTGTTACTGAACATAAAAGTTTTGGTTCGTCTTCAAAATCATTATTTAACTGTGCAATCTTTTCAATGAATCCTTCAGTTGAGAATCTACAAAGACTGTTTAATACAGGATGTATGAATAATCTATGAACAGCTTGTGTTTTAAGATTTATTAAAACATCATAGAATGGATCTTCTTTTTCTACAATTCGACAATTTACAGTCATAGTAAAATTGTTAATTCGAATAGGTACTCTAATTATGACACTCTCTGAGTACTCATCATTGTTAGTAGCAAGACGGATGCGACCACAGCTTATACCAATTGGTTCAAAGTTTCTTGGAATTTTGTCTAAATATTTTCGAGTTATTATATTTAGATTACTACAAGAGTCGATTAAGAGTTTACCTTTAATGCCTTCAACTGTGCAGTCAACCATGGCAATATCATCCTCTTGGATTTCCTTTCTATTACTTTTGTAAGAGTGGTCTACGTTATTGACCATGACTGTCATAGCAGTAATATTTTCTACTGCTCCCGCTATTTTATCTTTCTTAACTAACTTTAGCCCTTGAGAAACTTGAGATCTAATTTGGGGTGAAGAATTTTTTAATTGTCCGAATGTGATGTTACATCTTATATTATTTAAATCTTTTAAGACATCATATTCTTCTTGATCCTCTAACATTTGAATTTTCCGTTTAACTTTAGGGGTGGAGATTTTCTTTTCCGTATTTCCTTCTTCCATTAACTTTTCAATTGTTTCTATTTCTTTGAGGTTTTCTAAGTCCTCTAGGTCGTCACCTATATTTATTATTGGGGTTGTTTCATCTTTATTTGTAGATTTTGCATTAGATTTGATTTTTGGTTCAATGCTTATACTTCCTCTCTCTTTATCACGAGCTTCTTTAGCCTTAGCCTTTTCTTTATTATTTCTTGGTTGGGCTATAAAGGAAGTATGTAGTTGCTTTTCAGCTTGCTTTGGGGGATTTATTTCCAATTCTCTTTCTCTCTTCTTCCGAAGTGCGGGGGTTGCTATTGGTCTAGGATTATTTTTCAAACTTTTGTATTCACGATTTTCATAGTTTTCTATAGTATCATCTACTTTTTCTATTTTTCTTTTTGCAGCCGCCACAGTAAAATTGGTTGCATTTAGATTTTCTTCCTCATCTGGGTCATAATTTATTTCATAAAGACTATTAATATTACAACTTCTATTATTGTTTTCTGAGTTCGTTTCTTCCTCACTACCAATTTTATTTACTGTCAGAACATCTGGGAAGGAAATCTCTTTATTAGGGTGAAATTGAATTGAAGCTAATTTTTTTGTTCCGGGAGTGCTTCTACTCCCGACTATTGATTTAAAGGCATATTGTGGTTTTGATTGAAGTACTTTCTTTTGTTTTCTTGAATAATGGACTGAAGTTTAGGACAATGATTACTGTAATGACCTTTTTCTTCACAATAGAAACAAGTTTTAATAGTTAAATGTTTCATTTTACTAGTAAGGTCTTCCCTTTCAACATCTACATTAGTTCTCTTTAGTTCTTCGGACTCTAATTTCTTATTATAAGGTATAGAGGGAGAATTTCGTTTGAAGGTATTATTACTATTATAATTGTTTCGATGGTAATTCTCTTGATTTGTAAGTCGGGTTTGGTTAATCATTAATCTATCTACCTTTTCAGCGGCTTCATAAGCTTGTTTTAAAGAAATATCATCTTGTAAGGAGACTCTTTTCCATGCTTCTTCATTGTTTCTTAAAGAATCCACGTAATCTAGAACACTTACTTGCTTCTTATGCTTCTTGTCTAGTTTCAAGTATAAAGATCTAAAACGTGTGTTAAAATCTTTCACTTTTTCATTACGTTTTATTCTTAGGGAACGTATTTCTCTTACTAATAAATTCTGATCTTCCTTAATGCCATAAAACGTCTCTAATGCATCAATAATCTCTGAGAATGTAGGATAAGAAGTATCATTTTCGCCGTTACTTTCATTGTCACTTTCATCATTATCTTCATCTTCATCATCACTATCATAGTTATCCAAATTATTCTTCAATTCTTGAATTACCTTCCTCGGTTCACCCGTAGATGTTAAAACGCATGCAATAAATATTTTTTTTGGATTAGTAACTTCTTCAAGCTCAATCCATAATTGTATTTCTGAGGCCCAAGTCTTAATATCTAAGTTATCCTTGGTTAATTTTTCAATATCTTTGAGTTCCTTTTTCAAAGATTTGAAATCTATTTCCTGGTTAGTCATCTTTGATAATAAAAAATGTATTAATAAATATTCCAACTTAATAAAAAAATTTTCTTTTTCTTTATATAGAGTAATTATTATTGATTTTATAATATAATATAAATTAATTTTTAGACTCAAAAATCCTTTTGACAGTCTATTCCTCCTATAGTAGACTCGAAATTCTTTCGACAGTCTATAATTAAAATTAAGAAATATAAAAGATATATAATCCAGTTATTCCCAACTGCTAATTATATATCTAAGAATCAAAAATAAAAATTTTTTTTTTTTTTTTTTTTTTTTTTTTTTTTTTTATTTATTTATTATTATTTCATTTGCATATATTATAATTAAATAAAATATTCGAAACCCGCAGGTCGTCTCTCTACGATTTTCAACCTCGATCTTAGAACCGTCAATTATAAATAAAGTTTTCTATTGTGCCTACCAATTGAAACATGGAATTTACGGCTTTTTCAATATCCAACTTACTGGTAATTTATAATCTTATTCTAAAACCCTTTACTCTCTCGCTTCTACAAGAGACTTCCCTATTCTACTCTCTTTTATTTAATTATTTTTATATTTTTACACAACCTCTACTCAGTATACCGTTGTGAAAATACTATATGCAAATATATAGTAATTATAAGAATTTTATATTTTATATATCACAATTAATAAACTAAAATTTTAATATTTTTTTTTTTTTATAGTTATAATTAACAAAAAAAAAATTTTCTTTTTTTCTTTTTTTTTTTTTTTTTTTTTTTTATAATATTTATCTTTCCTTACTTTTATTTCTTATATCCCCGATATCTCCACCATTTCTAATGTTCGGTTATATAAGAAATAAAAGGATTACAATAAATACACTTTATTTTGATAATTTTTTTTTTTTTTTTTTTTTTTTTTTTTTTTTATGTTTATTTGTTTATGTGTTTATTTGTTTATATTTTTTTTTAGCTAATAAGAAAATTAATTATTACTATTATTTATTAAACAATAAAATTTTTTTTTTTTTTTTATTTTTATATAACTAAATAAAACTATTTATTAAATTATGCACTAAACTAAATAAATTACTTAATAATATTAACTAAACTATTATAACTAAAAATTTAATTAAATAACTAACTATCAAAACTAAACTATTTAAAACTAAACAAACTAAACTATTTTAAAACTAAACTATTTAAAACTAAAAATTTTTTTTTTTTTTTTTTTTTTTTTTTTTTTTTTTTTTTTTTTTTTTTTTTTTTACTAAACTATTTAAAACTAACTAAAAATATTCTTATTATTAATTTTATTTTTATTATTTTAATTTTGTTAGTAATCTTATTATAATCTAAGGAAAGATTCTGCTTTTTTTTTTTTTTGAGTAGACATAGGTCTATTTATACTTTTTCAATTTTATTTTTAATTGTAAAGCCTCAATAAAAAAAAAGAGTTTGAATTAAAATTAGGATTTTTGAAATTGATTTTAATAATTATTCAATATATTTTATATTTATTAAGAGTATAATTGAATAAATATGATAAAATCTTTTCGAAAACGTTAGAAAGTCATTACTAATAATTTTAAATTTTATTAGTAAAAAAAAATTTTTTTTTTTTTTTTTTTTTTTTAATTGGTAATAATAATTACAATATATAATATATTTATTACTAATTTATTCTAAAAAAAATTTTTTTTTTTTTTTTTTTTATATATATATATTTTAATAATCAACCAATATTTTTATTTTAATTATTTAGAATTTTCTAAAAATTTATAGAATTTATTTAAGGGATTCTTAATATAGAAATCTTTTAGAAACTTTTAGAAAAATAATAATATTTACTATCAATATTTTAGAATTTCCATGAAAGAAGAATATAGGAAAGTTTAGTTTAATAAGAAATCAATAATAATTATAATTGGAATATTTGTAATATATTATGAAAATTATTACAATTTAATAATTATTGTTTTGTTCTTTTTCAATCAGTTAGTAAAATTAGAACCTTAGTTCAATGGTTAGTTACATTGATCATGACCAATACTTCATGGGTTCGACTCACACCTCAACCCATTTTGCATAAATAATTATTTTATTAATTATTTTATTAATTATTAATAATATCTTCTTGAATATTCTTTCTGTATAAAATTATAGAAAGTTAAAGATTCTTTCGGTTTGTAATTTAACCGAAATGAATTTAGAAATTCTTATTATATAAATTATTTTATTCTTTTTTTGATAAGATTCATTTTCATCAATTAAAATCTATATTCTAGAAACTTTACATTATTAATTATTATAAACATGTTTCTAAATATTTCTTTAAAATTATTTTTACATGTTAAAACTGTTTTTCCGTTAAAAGTATAAATAGTGCGAACTTCACGAATGAAAATATTTTTCTTCGTGCTTTTATTAATAATAATTAACGTATAAGTAATTCGAAATATTACCTTGTTGATTAATATTAATAATTATTTTAAATTTTATAATTAATAAAAAATATTTCTAATAAAACGAATTATTTATACAGATAGTGTAAACCTATTGAGTTTTCTCCTTTCTGTGTTTCTATATCTCATCCCGCCTTTACAATAGAAGCACCTCCGTTACAATAAAAGCACCAGCTAATCCAAGCCCTCAATACCTTTACGCTATCCCACAGACATTCTACCTTTAGGAATTCTACCTTCTCAATATCTTTTGGCAATCGTTGGGTTTCTACTTTTACTATTTTACTATTAAAGAACAAATACCTACTCCGGTTCTCTCTATCTTAGTCTAATAATCTTTGAATAAATCTTCTTATCTACTATCTCTTTAATACCGGACTTCTATATCTTTTAATCTCGGATTCTATCTCCTTCCAGACGAATAATTACTGCCTATTGATTCCTATTCAAATTATCACCTTGTCCGTTTTGAGTTACCCTCACTATTATATAATTCAATCCTTTGTATCTATTATATTACCGGATAATCCTAATCCTATGGTTGTTGAAATTAATTTTTATAACAAAAATTCTTGTACTACCCGATCATATAATTCAAATTAAACTTGTACTACCCTATTAAGATAAAACTTACATTACCTTAACCTTTTAAAAAAAAAAAAAAAAAAAAAAAAAAAAAAAATTTTTAGATAATATTAAATTAATCTTATATTACCTTAACCCTTTAAAATTAATTCAAATATTTACCAACAAAATTAATTTATAATTAGATAAATAATATTAAATTAATTTAGTAAGAAAAATCTTTAATTTTTAGATAAATATTTTAGATTAATTTAGTGAATAAATCAATTAGTTTTAGATAAAAAAAAAAAAATTTTTCATTTAATTTATAACAAAAATAATAATTTTTTAAATTAGCTTAGTATAAAAAAAAAAAAAAAAAAAAAAAAAAAAAAAAAAAAATACTAATAATAATATTAATAATTATAATAATTTTTATTTTTAATTATTTTAATAAATTACTTGCTTGAAATAATAGCAAGAAAAACCTGTGCCATTTTATTTTTTATTTATTTATTTAAAAAGCGTTTATACGAGCGAATAGAGCTCATATACAGAGTTAGAAGAATTGTCTTCTTTAGTGTTGCACTCGACGAATAGATTTGGTTCTAGACTAGGTAAAACTCTATAAGAGAGCACCGTAGCCTATTATAAAGGAAAACGGTTCTAGGTTTGCAACAACTCTGGCGAATAAGGAGCTTACGTCACCGAAGGCGTATGATTAAAACTATATAGTATTTTAAAATTTTATTTCGTGCTTACTCGCGGCACTAGTTATAATAGTACTGACGGTTTTTTCTATAGTTGTGAGTCAATAGTACTATTCTATTTTATCAATCAATAATTTTATAATTAATATTATAATTTTATAATTAAGAAAACAAAGATTAAAATATAAATATAAGGTTTATACGACTTCCAAAGCGACAGAAGTTGGTCTCTGTTTTCGTAACATTTTAGTGTTCAGATACTATTGATATAGGGGAAAATAATTTGTTTTATTCTTTTCAGCTAACAATAAGTTAGACATAATAAAGAATCTAACAATATTACTTCCTTTTGTCTATAAGACATTAACAATCGATTTTATCTGCGTTATCACTAAAAGGCTAAAGGAACTTATCGTATAAAACTTTGATAGATTATATATTTAGTTGGTCCAATACTATATAATCTAGTTTATATTTCAGTAATTTTTGATAAATAATTATAAAATAAAAATATTTAATTATAAAATATTATAAAGTGTTATTAAAATTTTGTGTTCTTATCCATTAACCTTGGAAACCTACCAATAAACAACTTTTGAACTTTTGGAATCTCTACTACCTATCTACTACCTTTTGGATTATTGGAATCTCTACTGCCACTTTGGGAACTTCTGGATTCTACCGCCTATTCTTTACCTTTGAAAACTTATTCTACTTTACTTTATTTATTTTAATATGGACAACTATTATCAAGAAAATCCTACTTTTAAGGACGGTTTTGCTGGTGATCGTCGATTCTTTAAAGGATTTCTAGCTAAAATGGAACTTATTTTTATGATTCAACCAGAAAGATTTGCAAACGATGAAGCTAAAGTAATCTATATCATTTCTCGTTTGTATGGAAACGCCATGAATTGGGCTGCTACTCTCATTGAAAACCAAGATCCTTGTCTCCTTAATTATAATCAATTCATTGCTAGACTAAAATCAGTATTTGGAAGCTACGACTCTACCTTTATTGCCAACCAGAAATTAAGAACAATCAAACAAAAACGAATTGGTGAAGTCAGAAATTATATTTTAGAATTTAATAAATACGCCGATGAATCTTCTTGGAATGAAGAAGCCAAGATGGACGCCTTTCTTGCCGGCCTACATGACCATATTGCTACTAGAATTTTAGAAATGTTTCCTGGACCTCAAACCCTCTTTGCTATTCAAACAATTGCATCTAGAATCGATAATCGTATTTCTACTCATAGACAATTTTCCAATCTTCAAGGTCAAAATTCAAATAATAGTAATTATAATAAAAATAAAAAAGGCAAAAAATCATTCTTTTTCCAAAAGCAATTTAAATCCAAACCTCATGGACCTCTATCTCAAGAAGAAAAAGAAAGAAGAAGAGGAAAAAATCTTTGTTTATATTGTGGATCCTCTGAACATTCTCTCGACAATTGTCCACTTAAAAATAAATACAAAAATAAACCTTCATCAAGTAGCACTTATGTTTCTAATCCCGAATCAAAACCCATTTCTAGACCTAGAGTTTCTGACTCAAATCTTCCTATTTACGAATTTTCTTTGAGTATTGATAATACAAATTCTACCGCTAAAATTCTTCTCGATACTGGTTCTCAAATTAATCTAATGGATATCTACTATGTTAAAGAAAATCATATCCCGTATTCAACCAAAACTAATTTCCCTAAGGTATCTGGCATTGGTGGAAAGCAAACTATTCTTGGAAAAACTCTTCCTATTTCCATCACTTATAATAACCATAAATGTAATACTCAATTCTATGTGGTTGACTTTCCTTCTTATTGTGCTATTTTAGGTTTCGAATGGATTTCTACTCACAATCCTGATATTGACTTCAAAAATAAAGTCTTAAGATTTAATTCCAATTATTGCGTTGAAAATTGTTTAATCATCCCTAACTCCTTTACCTCTTATGTTCCTTTAAATACTACTAAACAAAATGACAAAAATGAAAATGAAGAAATCAATAATAAAATAAGCAAATCATTACCAAAAAAATTACTTCCATTTATAGACACTTTCAGTGAAATATACACTATTCAATCATCTCCTTATTGTCCTTTTGATAGCGAGATTAAACCCAAACAAAATGAAAAACTTCATTATGACCCAATCTACCCCTTAACTGTAAAAGAACCTCTAGCTTCGAAGAAATATATTAAAGAAAATGAAGACAAAAAATTTATTAGAAAATCTAAATCTCCAGCTGCTGCTTCTGTTTCATTTGTTCCCAAGAAAGACCTAAATGATCTCTTTCGTATTCATAAACCACCCTCCGATTTTTTTTCTGATAAAGATTCTCAATTCACTTCAAAATTTTGGTCAGCTATTTGTAAATCTTTCAATATCACGACGAAACTTGCTTCTCCCTTCCATCACCAAACCAATGGTTTAACGGAGAGGGTGAACTCCGTTATTGAACAATACTTAAGATGTTATTCAAACTTTAAAGGTTCTGATTGGTATAATTTTTTATTCCTAGCAGAATTCAGTTATAATAATTCAATTCAAAAATCAATTAAGCACTCACCTTTTTATGCAAACTATGGATATAATCCAAGATATTCACCATCAATTCCAAACAGTATAGATGTTCCTAGAGCTGATGAATTTACAAAAGACCTTTCAGAATTATTTAAAACACTTAATGGAAATTTACAACAAGCAAGAAAAAAGCAAGAAGAATTCGCAAACAAACATCGTATTGAAGCTCCAAATTTTAAACCTGGTGATAAAGTGTGGATTAATAGTTCACTTATAATTCATAATGGAAATAAAAAACTTAAACCTAGAAAACTTGGTCCATATAAAATCATTAAGAAAATTTCTCCCGTTTCATATAAGTTAGACTTACCAAAAGAAATCAGAATCCATCCTGTAATACATGTTTCTGAACTTGAACCATTTTATGAAGATCACTTTGGACGAAAGAAAGAACCACCACCACCGATAATTATTGACAATGAAGAAGAATACGAAGTTGAAAAAATTCTTGATAAAAGAAAACATTATGGCAAAACCCAATATCTTATTAAATGGAAAGGCTATCCTTTATCTGAAGCATCTTGGGAACCCGAAGAAAATTTAAATTGCCCTAAACTCTTAAAAGAATTTAACAAAAATAACTAAAATTAAAACTTGAAAATGAATCTTTACTTTATTAATATCAAACTTATATTAATTTATTAATATCAATATTACTAAATATTATTTTATATTATTAAATATTATTAATATTCATGTATTCTTATTATATATTATATTCATGTAACTTTATTAATATCATGTAATTTTATTCAAAAAAAGTTCGTACTATAAAATGGTTAATTAATTATTTTTATTTTATTATATTTTATTTTATTTTAATTTAGTTTAGTTTAGTTTAGTTTGCTTAATTTTAGTATAAGTTATGCCTAACTGTCAGATTCGTCTGGTATCCGAATCCTGGAGGCGGACCATGTAACGAAATCTTCAGTTAGTAAAATTAGAACCTTGGTTCAATGGTTAGTTACATTGACCATGACCAATACTTCATGGGTTCGACTCACACCTCAACCCATTTTGCATAAATAATTATTTTATTAATTATTTTATTAATTATTAATAATATCTTCTTGAATATTCTTTCTGTATAAAATTATAGAAAGTTAAAGATTCTTTCGGTTTGTAATTTAACCGAAATGAATTTAGAAATTCTTATTATATAAATTATTTTATTCTTTTTTTGATAAGATTCATTTTCATCAATTAAAATCTATATTCTAGAAACTTTACATTATTAATTATTATAAACATGTTTCTAAATATTTCTTTAAAATTATTTTTACATGTTAAAACTGTTTTTCCGTTAAAAGTATAAATAGTGCGAACTTCACGAATGAAAATATTTTTCTTCGTGCTTTTATTAATAATAATTAACGTATAAGTAATTCGAAATATTACCTTGTTGATTAATATTAATAATTATTTTAAATTTTATAATTAATAAAAAATATTTCTAATAAAACGAATTATTTATACAGATAGTGTAAACCTATTGAGTTTTCTCCTTTCTGTGTTTCTATATCTCATCCCGCCTTTACAATAGAAGCACCTCCGTTACAATTCCGTTCAGACAAAACTAAAGCCTTCCTAGATCTTTATGGAGTCTATGTAAAATATATTTCTGTTTATCATCCTGAATCAAATGGAATGGTAGAAAACAGAAATAAAGAGATTGGGAAATACCTTAGGATATTATGCAATAATAATACACATAAATGGGACGAAATACTTCCTAGTGCTCTTTGGGCCCTCAGAACCTGTAAAAATGAGTCAACTAAGTTCTCCAGCTTCGAACTTTTATACGGTAGTCGAGACTTCCAACCCTTTGAGCTAACTATCAATTTAGACAAGAAAGAAGAATATGAGAGTGAAGAAGAATATCTTATTAGGAAATTTACTAGACATCACTTATGGATTAAAGAAGCTATAGAAAATATTCAAACTGCCAATAAGTTATGGGAAGACAGAAGAAACCAAATGAAGCGATTAAAAGCAGAATATAAACCAGGAGAACTAGTTTTGATTAGAACAATTAATAGGAAAAAACTTGAACCTTTCTTTGTAGGACCTCTAAGAATAGTAAAGCAACAATATAATACAGTAACTTTATGCGACCCCATCACTAATGAAATTGCGAATAGAAATGTGCATCTGAAAAATATAGTTCCGTACAAATTATGCGAAATTGAAACTTCTGGGACGAAGTCCAATTAAAAAGGGGGCGTCATGTTACGGAACTAGCCAAAATACAATAAACTAATGATTTCAATTATACAATTCGAAATTATAATTAAATTTAATAACTTTATATGTTAATTAATTTAAACTATTTTTATAATTTCATAATTTTATTTTTAATTTAAAATAATTACATAAATTATTTTATAAAATTGATTAATGACTAATTATTAAATAATTATTATTTTATTAAATTGATTAATGACTAATTATTAAATAATTATTATTTTATTAAATTGATTAATGACTAATTATTAAATAATTATTATTTTATTAAATTGATTAATGACTAATTATTAAATAATTATTATTTTATTAAATTGATTAATGACTAATTATTAAATAATTATTATTTTATTAAATTGATTAATGACTAATTATTAAATAATTATTATTTTATTAAATTGATTAATGACTAATTATTAAATAATTATTATTTTATTAAATTGATTAATGACTAATTATTAAATAATTATTATTTTATTAAATTGATTAATGACTAATTATTAAATAATTATTATTTTATTAAATTGATTAATGACTAATTATTAAATAATTATTATTTTATATTAATTAAATTGTTTTATTATTATATTTAATTATTATTTATATTAAAATGTTTTAAGAATTATATTATCGAAAATATTATCAATAATTTTATTGTTAAATTTATTAATTTTATCATTATTAATATTTTGTCATTAAAAATAATATTATATTAGTATTAATATTTTTATTATTAAAATAACTTTTAAAAAATATTATTAAAATCACATGTAATAATTATTCTAAAAAGAATTAAAATAATTATAAAATTCATGTAGTAAAAAATATATAAAAGAAAAAGAAAATACTTAATAAAAAATTTAAGAGTTAATAAAAGATAAAAAAAAAAGAAAATCTAATTATTAAGAATATATTATTTTTGAAAATAAAAATTTAAATTATTCGAAATCCTGCAACATTTTTGGTAAAGAATGAATTAATAACCTTTATTTTATTATTAATAATTCTTTACTAAATTGTACTTTCCTATATTCTTGATAACCTAAACTTAATAAAATTTAATTTATTTTGATATAAATTAATTTTAACTGTAAATAATGTAAATAAATTTTAATTAATTATTTTATTGTTATATTATTAAATATATGTATATTAAAATACAATTGTAAATATTAAAATTATACTTTTAAGATACTAAATTATTAAAACTATTAATTAAGTATTATTATAAAAATTATTATAAAATTATTAAAATTATTAATTAAATATTATTCTAAAAATTATTATAAATTATTAATATTATAAAATTATTAAAATTATTAAATATTATTATAAAAATTTATTTATTATAACTATTAAATATTATTATAAAATTATTAAGATTATTAATTAAATTTATTATTAAAAATTATTATTAAAAATTATTACTTATTATAAAAATTATTATTTAAATATTATCAAATTTATTAATTAAATATTATAAAAATTTTATTTTATTTTTGAAAATAATTACAAATATTATTTAAAATAATTAAAGATTATTAAATTTATTATATTAATCTTTAAAAACAATTTATTTAACTTAAAAATATCAAAGAAAATAGTAAAAACTATTTTCTATATATTTATTTTATAATTATTTTTAATTAAATTATATTTGAATATTATATTATTATATTTATAAAAATTAAAACAAAAATGAATTATTGATATAAAATTAATTCAATAATTCTATAAAATTACTTAAATTATAAACAATTAATTATACTTTAAATTTATAAAAAAATATAAATATTGTAACAATTTCTTAAAAATTAAATATGTGTACTTTAAATAATAAAATTTTATATTAATAAATAATAAACACTTTTTTAATAAAAAAAAAATTTTTCTTTGTTAAAATCAAAGCAGGGTAATACCCGTCCCCCCTGCTTGATTTTAAATCAATAAGAATCACCCCGAGTCTACCATTTTTGGTAAAGAATGAATTAATAACCTTTATTTTATTATTAATAATTCTTTACTTGTTAAGATAATAACTGAATTTCAATTCAATTTCAATTTCGATAATTCAGTTATTTGAATTTCAATATTAATAAAAAATAATAATATAATAATTATTATTAAATTAACTTTATTAAAATATTTAGGAATTAGTCTAGGCCAACTAATTACTAAATATTATTAACATATTGAATTTAATATATATTAAATAATGTAAACACGTGATTGTCATATTAAATTAATTTCTACATATTATATTTTAATTATAAATTATAATATTTAGCAATATTTAATTCTTATATTTTATTTATATTAAATATTTATATTATTATCTAACTTTATATTATCAATATCAAACTTATATTAATATTATTTACATATTCATATTAATAATTAATATTTTAATAATTAATTATTTTATATAAATACATGTTTAAATTCTTTTGATTAATCCTTTGTAGGATTATTGTAATTTAAATTATAGTAATAATTATATAAAATAATAATGTAATAAAATATTATTAAGATTAAATAAAATTTATATTTTAGATAAAAACTTAATTATAAAATTTACTAATAACAATATGTTTTAAATAAGAATAAAATTTAATTATTAATTAATTACTATAATTTGGCATCTTGACCTAATCGTTAAGACCAAATTATCTTAAAACTTTAACATTACTAAATTGTACTTTCCTATATTCTTGATAATCTAAACTTAATAATAAAATTTAATTTATTTTGATATAAATTAATTTTAACTTGTAAATAATGTAAATAAATTTTAATTAATTACTTTATTGTTATATTATTAAATATATGTATATATTAAAATACAATTGTAAATATTAAAATTATACTTTTAAAATACTAAATTATTAAAAACTATTAATTAAATATTATTATAAAAATTATTATAAAATTATTAAAATTATTAATTAAATATTATTATAAAAATTATTATAAATTATTAATATTATAAAATTATTAAAATTATTAAATATTATTATAAAAATTTATTTATTATAACTATTAAATATTATTATAAAATTATTAAGATTATTAATTAAATTTATTATTAAAAATTATTATTAAAAATTATTACTTATTATAAAAATTATTATTTAAATAATATCAAATTTATTAATTAAATATTATAAAAATTTTATTTTATTTTGAAAATAATTACAAGTATTATTTAAAATAATTAAAGATTATTAAACTTATTATATTAATCTTTAAAAACAATTTATTTAACTTAAAAATATCAAAGAAAATAGTAAAAACTATTTTCTATATATTTATTTTATAATTATTTTTAATTAAATTATATTTGAATATTATATTATTATATTTATAAAAATTAAAACAAAAATGAATTATTGATATAAAATTAATTCAATAATTCTATAAAATTACTTAAATTATAAACAAATAATTATACTTTAAATTCATAAAAAAATATAAATATTGTAACTATTTCTTAAAATTAAATATGTGTAATTCAAAAATAAAATTTTATATTAATAAATAATAAATATTTTTTTTAATAAAAAAAATTTTTCTTTGTTAAAATCAAAGCAGGGTAATACCCGTCCCCCCTGCTTGATTTTAAATCAATAAGAATCACCCCGAGTCTACCATTTTTGATAAAGAATAGAATAATAATGATATTTTTAATTAAATTTTTAATAATTTTGTTGAAATTATAACTGAATTGAAATCTCAATTTCAGTTATTTACATTTCAATAGTTAAAAAATATTATTTATTTAATTATAAATAATATATATATTTAAATAATTAATAATTAATATAAATTCTTATTTAATATTTAAAGAATTATCTTAGGCCTAATAATTCTGAGAATATTAGTGAATAAGATTTATATTAATAATTTCAATTATCTACATATGACGTCACATGTATTTATTTATATTATGTTTATATATCATATATATTAACTACTATTTTTAATTATTCAAATTAATTATATAATTATAAATTAAATTTATTTAGTTATATTAAATATTTTAAACATATCGATATTGTTATTATCTTAATATTTTATTAATATTCATATTACAATATTATTAATATCTTATAATTAAATACTATTATTATGTAACTTACAAAGTATAAAAGAAAGATGTAAAAATCTATCTTTTATGTTCTTTGTAAGGTTATTGTATTTACAATAATTATATACTAATAATTCAATAAATAAATATTTTCATTAATCCTTCAAGGAAATTATTATTTAAAATATTCTTAGATATTAAGTGTTTAAATAACTTAACTATTTATCTTATATTATTTTTATATTATTATTAATTAATTATTGTTGGATTATTAATATATAATTCAACATATTAACCTAGTAACGTTATTAATCATAAAACTATTTTATATCTTAATTTTAACAAATTTATTATATAAAAATATATTATTATATTCTTTACTATTAATAATTTTCTTATATTCTATATTAATAATTTTTATATTAATTATATTTTATTATTTTAAATATTAAATTTATGTAATTAATTAATTTATATGATTGGTTTTAATAATGTAATTAAATAATATAAAATATGTATTATCCATATTATTTTATGAAGGGGGCCTTTCTGAGGAAAGAAATAGTAAAAATAGTAGTAATAATGAAATAGTAATAATAATTGAAAGGTTTCCCATATTGTTATTAAAATAAATATTAATATTAATAAAGTTATTTTAACAATAAAATAATTATATAATTTATAAATAATAAATATTTTTAATAATATTTCTTTAAATTAATTTATAATGTGTAATAATAAATTCTTTTAGTGTAATTTAATAGTTAGTTAATTTATCTATTTAATTAATGTTCACACTCCTTTTCTAATATGAACCTCAACATTTTTTGTAAAGAACGAACATATAATGGATTATTAATTAGAATTTCAACTTACTTTAGAATCCATTATATTATTCTTTACTTAATATTACTTTACTATATTTTCTATACTAAAATATTTCCTAAATATATTTTTTTTTATTTTTATTAAAAGTTTCTAAAATATTATCAATAATTCTATATTTTTATTATTAATATCAATATCTATAATTTAACCTTAAATTTTATTATTTTATTAAAGTGTTTATTATCAATATTAATATTTTATTTTTATTTTCAAATATATTATTATATTATTATTATATTGTATCAATATTAAACTTGTATTTTTTTTAGTATTTTATTTTATTTTTAAATTGATTATTTAATATTTTTATTTCCCACAAATAAAATCAAATCTTAATTGATTAATAATAAATATTAAATATATTATAGTTTTTAAATTTATTTTATATAAAATATAAGAATATTATATTAACATTCTTGATTAAAATAACTTTATTTTTCTGTAAAATCTTTTTAAATTTTGTTTGTTACTTTTCGTATATATTAAATAATTTAGTTTTAGTATATGAAAAATAATATAAAATTATATAAACAAAATTTATTAAAATAAAAATACTTATGAATTAGTTAATTTAAATTAATATAAAATTTTAATTAATTAGTAATAGTAAATTATTTTTTTTTTAAATATGATAATAAAATGTAGAAAGGCTTTACATATTTATTTTTTTCAAAAAGTATAAATAAGTGAAGTTTTTCAATAATTAAAATGTAGACAGAAAAATATTGAAAATAAATAATTAAATAAAAATTCTAATAAAACCCGAACCATAACATTTTTGATCCGGAACTAGCTTATTTACCTCAAATAAGTATATATAAGAATGATAAAAAGAAAAAAAATATAAAATGTTTATAATAATGAAATTATTTAAAATTAAAATAGTTATAAAAAAAAATTATTTATAATAAAATTATTTATAATAAAAATAATTATCTATAAATTGTTTTTAATAAAATAAATACAGAAATATTTAATTCTGTATAAAATTAAATCGATTGACAATACTAACTATTATTTTTATTGTTTTCTCCTAAATAGATTATTATTTTCTGTATTCTTTTTACAATAATAAACTTTATGAGAATATAATATTAATAATTTACAAGAATATTAAATTATATATTAATTGATAAATTAAAACATTATTAGAATAGATAGTTAAAATTTTAAATATAAATAAATCATTAATAATTATACAACTATATTTTAAAATAGATACTTTAGAATAGGTTAATTTTAAAATATATTAATATTAAAATAACATTCATAATAGAATAAAATAAATAAATGTATATGTTAATGTTCAATTCAAGATTCATGTAAAAAACTATAAAAGGAAGAAATTTTCTTTCTTTTGAAAAGGACGACAATAAAATAAAATAAAAATTTATAAAATATTTTTAAACTAATAAAAATTTATTTATAATATTTAATATTGTGTTTTTAAAATATTGTGTGTGATCTGTACCCATATCAGAAATTGGTGGAGAATCCGGGCGCACACACAAAAATATGAAATAAACACATAAATTAATATTATAAATAATAGATTTTTTTTATATTTTGTTTCAGAGAAAACAAAGATTTTATTTTTTTTAAAGAAGTTTCAGAGGAAACTTAAATTTATTATTTTTATTACTTTTGTAAAAGTTTCAGAGGAAACTTATTTTAAATTTACTTTTTTATTAAATCTTTCGGTTATATTTTTTTATAAAAAAAAAAAAAAAAAAAAAAAAAAAAAAAAAAAAAAATTTTTTTATTAGTTTTCTCATAAAAATATTTTGTGTGGCATAAGATATTGTTACACAATCTTTATATTTTTAAATAATATTTTTATTAAAAAAAAAAAATAATAATAAAATTTTTTTATTTTTATATTATTAAATAATTATTTTTATATATATAAAAAAAAAAAAAAAAAATTTTTTTTTTCTCAATTTTATATTATTAAATAATTTTTTTTCCTCAATTTTATATTATTAAATATTTTTTTTATAAAAAAATATATATATATTCAATTTTATATTATTAAATAACCTTTTTATAAGATATATATATATATTTTTCTCAATTTTATATTATTAAATAACTTTTATTTATAAAAAAAAAAAAAAAAAAAAAAATTTTATTTTAAGATGAAAATCAGTGAAATTTCCCGTATGATTCCTTGATTAGGAAATCATGATAGGGATATAGAAAGTTGGGCCGAGGAGTTCCAAAGAATTATGGAACTTGCTAACATTGAGGAACCAAAAAGGATTTTCGCGTGGGCAAAAGAGTGCGTTCAGGGACGTCTTAAGGGTATACTCGAAGACCTTAAGACTATAGATGGTGATGATGTTACTTATCCCAATATTAACGAAATGAAAACTGCTATTGAAGATTATCTGGAGGTTACCCAACAAGAAAAATGCTTTAATTTAAAGGCACTCAAAATAAGAAGAAACGAAACTATTAGGGATTTTAATTGGAGATATAATAACTTACATAATTCATTAAACCCTGAATCCCAGGAATTTATCACAATTAAAGATTATTGTAATTCTATATCAAGTAGACCTTTTGCCAGAACC
Source organism: Neocallimastix lanati (nom. inval.) (assembly GCA_016946835.1). Taxonomy (NCBI): domain Eukaryota; kingdom Fungi; phylum Neocallimastigomycota; class Neocallimastigomycetes; order Neocallimastigales; family Neocallimastigaceae; genus Neocallimastix; species Neocallimastix lanati (nom. inval.). The sequence continues at coordinate 124,917 of JACVTC010000095.1, read as the reverse complement.
CAAGTAATTACTGCTCAACCAGATTCACTTGAAGAGGCACTCCAAATTGCTGAATTAGCCGAAAATGCAACTGAAGCACCAAACATTCCGAATAACATAATAATGGCTCTGGGAAATGAAAATAATAGTTTTCAATACAATCCTTATTATATGCCCAATAGCTCTCCTTTTAATTTCTTACACAATAATCCTTATTATGACACTTTTGATAATAACATAAATCCCGTCCTTTATACTAATAATAAATCCTTCAATATTCCTAATAACAATGGAAATATGAATTATAGATATAATAGAAAATATAATAATTATTATAATACTTATTCTAATCTTTATAATAATAATGAATACAATAACCGATTTAATCACGGATTAAACAATAACAATTCTCAATATGACCCTTATAACAATTATTATAATAATAATTTTAATAATTTTGACAGTTACTATAGGAACAATTTCAATAATAATTATTTGAAAAATGATAATAATCTTAATAAAATTAATAGCTTCAATAATACGAGATATAATAGTAATAGCAATAATAATATTAATAATGAAAGATTCCTCACAAACAATGTAAACAATGATAGGAATTTGAATAAACAAGCTAAAAATAATAATTATAATAATGTCAATAATAACAATTATATTAATAATAATAGTAAAACATTAAAATGTTTTAAATGCAATCAATTCGCACATAAATTACAAGATTGTCCATATTCTTATCGTGAATTAGCCATAATGGAAGAAGAAGGAAAACTTAGTATCAATAATATTAATAATAACAATAAGCCTTTAAACTAATTAATGGGAGAAGGAATACTCCCAGAAATCAAACCTATTCACATCAACCAATAATTCATACTATACAAGACCCTTCTGAACAGGAAATTGTTGCTGCGGCCATTAGAAAAACAAAAAATGAAATTGATAATACACCTTATCATCAAAAAACGATTAAAGAAAACTTATTATCAAACCCGCAACCTATTAAAATTCCTGCTAATAATAATAGGATGGAAATGGAAATGGATAACGTTAATAATGATAAAAATAATAATAATAATAATAATAATAATAATAATTATAATAAAAATAATAATAATAATAATAATAATAATAATAATAATAATAATAATAATAATAATAATAATAATAATAATAATAATAATAATAATAATAATAATAATAATAATAATAATAATAATGATAATAATAATAATACTGATAATTATAATAATAATAATGATAATAATAATAATACTGATAATTATAATAATAATAGTACGATTAGTTTTAGTAATAAAGACAATAATAATACCAACGACATTTATAATTCAAATATTCTTGGGAATACTGAATCCTTAAAAATTTTAGATCCATCTATTATTAGTCAACCTTCTATTCAGAAAACAAAACAAAAAAGTAAAAAACAAAGGGCAAAAGAAATTATTGAATTAGCCAAAGAGATAGAACTACCTAGCCAAAAGAAACAAGAAAATAATGATATCAATAATAATAGTAATAATAATATAATAAAAAAGGTAAAAATAATAAGTGATCAAAAGCGATATGACATAGTACATGATGTAGGAGATACTGTAGCCAACATAACAATTGGACAATTACTAGATTTGAATCCTAAATTAAGAACAGAATTGTCTAAATCTCTTAAGCTAACAACGATGACTACAATTAATGAAGCCATTTATAACGAAGAAGATATATTATCAACTATTAAACAAGATAAAATAGTAAAAACTCATGGAAAAGTTGAAGGAGTTGATACAATTATATACTTAGATTCATGTTCTAGCATTAACTTGATTACTAAAAGTTTTCTAATAAGAAATAACATAAATATAAGTCCTTTATCACAGATAAAAGAAACTTTTCTTCAAGCATTCAATAATGAAACCATAGTCTCCAAACTTTTCGAGATTGAAATAACCATAGGAGATATTACTCTTAAAGAAATTTTCAGACTCACTGAAAAGGATGATATATTTAATGTATTAATTGGTGTTGATACTTTGAGACATATGAAATTGATTATCGATTTTACAGATAACAATTTATATCAAAAATTAGACGATATTAAAAAAATTGGAAGTATTGAAAATGTTTCTACCCTTCGTTACGAGGAATTTAATAACGATTTTAATGATCTAAATTCCAACGATAATATACATGAAATAAATTATTTAAAAGGAAATAATAGTAAGGAATTATATTGTGATAATAAAAACAATGATTTAAACAAAAATAATAGTTTAAATAAAAATAAGAATTCTAATAAAAATAAGAATTTGAATAAAAGTAATAATTTCAATAAAGAAAATGGTTTAAATAATGGCTTAAATAAAAATGAGAACTTCATTAAAAATATTAAACCGAATAACAGTAAAAATTCTCTTAATTTAAATGAAGATATAAATTTAGATAAAAATAAAAATTTAACTAATAATAATAATAATATTTACTCAAATGAAAATTTTGACTTTAATATAAATATAAACATAAATAGAAATGATGATTTTATTGATATAAATAAAAATAATTTAATAAATTCGAAAAATGAAAATTTCTTAAATAATAATTATATTGAAAATGATGAAGCAGCTATAGAATATCTTTTATGTACCAAAGATCAATACGAGAAGATCTTTATTAATGATAATAAGAATAAATCTAAGGAAGAATTAATAGAAGAAATCATTGAGGGAACAGATGAAGACAAAAGACAAGCCCTTAAACAATTATTAGAAAACAACGAAGAATTACTAGCTATCAGCACTGATGATTTGGGAAAATCGAAACTATTAGCTCATGAAATTAAGTTAAATCCAAATCAAAAACCTATTAAGCAGAGGATATATAGAATTGCTGACAAAAAGAAAATGGAGATCTTAAGAGAAGAAATTCGAAAACTCCGAGACAATGAGATTTCAAGGGACGAAGTCCATAGTTAAACGGGGAGATTCTGATCCGGAACTAGCTTATTTACCTCAAATAAGTATATATAAGAATGATAAAAAGAAAAAAATATAAAATGTTTATAATAATGAAATTATTTAAAATTAAAATAGTTATAAAAAAAAAATTATTTATAATAAAATTATTTATAATAAAAATAATTATCTATAAATTGTTTTTAATAAAATAAATACAGAAATATTTAATTCTGTATAAAATTAAATCGATTGACAATACTAACTATTATTTTTATTGTTTTCTCCTAAATAGATTATTATTTTCTGTATTCTTTTTACAATAATAAACTTTATGAGAATATAATATTAATAATTTACAAGAATATTAAATTATATATTAATTGATAAATTAAAACATTATTAGAATAGATAGTTAAAATTTTAAATATAAATAAATCATTAATAATTATACAACTATATTTTAAAATAGATACTTTAGAATAGGTTAATTTTAAAATATATTAATATTAAAATAACATTCATAATAGAATAAAATAAATAAATGTATATGTTAATGTTCAATTCAAGATTCATGTAAAAAACTATAAAAGGAAGAAATTTTCTTTCTTTTGAAAAGGACGACAATAAAATAAAATAAAAATTTATAAAATATTTTTAAACTAATAAAAATTTATTTATAATATTTAATATTGTGTTTTTAAAATATTGTGTGTGATCTGTGCCCATATCATTTTTGATAAAGAATGCCCAAATAATGTTCTTTTGGTTATTCATCTTAAATGATTTATTTAAGCCTTAAATAAATTATTTGATTCTTTATTCTTTTGGAACTTTCTATATTCTAATAAATTCATCTATATTCCTAATTAGTACAAATTAAATTATACTATTTAAAAAAAATGTATTTAATATTAATTCCTTATCTATACTACTTTTATTATTCTTATCTATATTTTATTATTATTAAAATCCTTATCAATATTATATAGTTTATTTTATCAATTTTCTTAATAGTTTATCAAAATCTTATCAATAATTCTTTTATTAATATTAAACTTATCAATATTAATTATTTCTTTGGAAAATTCCAGATTAAAAATTGTATTAATAATTACTAATAAAAAAAAAAAAAAAATTAAACATAAAAGAAAATAGTTATATTATTATTATATGTTTTATTATAAATATTATATTATAAATTTGATGAAATGATTATAAATTTTATATTAACAATTTAAATAATATTATTTTTCTAAACTTAGTAAAATTAAACTTTAGGATTAAATAAATATTACTAAACCACAGAATTAATTTCTGTAAAATAAAAAAATTGTCTTTTAAAATATATAATTAAGTAGATTAGAAATAAATAATTAGTAATAGATTAATATATAAGCAGTATTTATTATAAGTAAATAATAATTATATTAACAATAAAAAAAAATAATATAAAAATTATTAATAATAATTAATTTTTATTATACAAAGAAATGGCTTTACCATTTCTATTATTTTAAGAAAAAAAAAATATAAATAACAGTAAAAAAAATTGTATTTTTTTTATATGGTAATTTTAACATTATAATTTTCAAATAAAAAAAATTTAATAAAAGAATTATAAAAATAAAATTTTAAAAAGTTATCTTGTTTATTTATTTTTTTTTTGTTTATATTAATCTTTTATTTTTATTTTTATTATTGTTTTAATTTTATTTATAATTTTTGAATAATTTTTATAAAAACCCCGAATCAAACCATAAAATTTGGTGGAGATATCGGGGAAAGTTAGGATAAAATTTAAATAAAATTAAAATAATAGCTTTCTTATAAAACATTTTTTTTTATTTATTAAAATTATAGGAAGTGATAGATAATTTTTTATCGGTGAAACTTCCTTTATATATTATTAGAATTTTTATAACCTGTCTTTCTTGCTTATTGGATTTAGTACGATTTAGAAGCGTACTTAGCCAAATCGCAAGAATTAGGAAGTTTTCAGGTTAGTTATCCTCAAGGGTAGGTTGTAGTGACAACTATTCTTGGGTTCTGGCCGTTCTGTTGGTTTGACAGCAGAAGCGCCCGGTGTAAGTGCTACATGAAGCCGTAATAGGCGAGCTGGGCTAACTTACATACTACTTCCTATGTTTTGGTATAAGTACGGAAAATTTCCGGAAATGCCGTTAAGCAGAAAGATAAAATAAAATTTTTAGTAATATTAGTAAATTTGTATATTTTTAAATTTATTATACTTTTTTTTTATAATAAAACAAACAAACAAACAAACAAAAAAAAAAATTTTTTTTTTAATTATATTCTTTTAAGTTATATTTAAAATTTGTTTTAATTTAATATTGATAATTGAAATATACTTTTCTTATCAAGATTGAATTAAACAAGTTATATCAGCATAAACAAGCCTTACTAGCTGTCAAGAGGGGGATAGTAGGGGTAATATTAAGATCCTGAAGCGTGTGACGGAACATAGATCACGTGAATAGGGTGACGGAATGAATATTATCGGACGAAAGACCCATAAGTTAGTAGTTTATTATATATAACTTGGTCGGTAGTTCAACTTGATAATAACAATATTAAATTAATTTCTATTAAAAAAAAAAAAAAAAAAAATATATATATATATATATAAGCTTCTAAATAAATATAATTCAAATAATAAGTTCTGTTGAGTGGGTCGAAAAGGAATTCGAGCTCAACTGTTAAACGAAATAAATATTCATATCTAAGTGGGTCGAAGAAGAATTCGAACTTAGTTTAAAATTTCTTTTTAAAATCTTCTAGGTGGGTCGAAGAGGAATTCGAGCTAGGATAAAATTTTATTTTTATTATTATTAATTCCATACTGAAGTAATCAACTTGTTACCTTATCAAAACCCAATATTATATTATCCTATTTTACTATATTATTCAAATCTCAACAAGACAAACCATAGAATGGCTCTAGATTTCAAGGAATTGAAGAAGGAACTCAAAGGAATTGAAGTTCTTTCTAAAGAAAATTTAGATATCCAGACTTGGTACTCTGATATACAACTATGGGCTGAGTTACAAGATGTAACGGATCCAAAGAAAATTTTTATTGCATGTGTCCTGACTTCCAAAGGAGAACCAGGAAAAATCATTCAGCAACTAGAAAATAAGGACCAGGAAGAAGATGAAGAATCTGAAGATGATGATGAGGACTCAGAAAATGAAGATCCAGTAACTGGGTATCCCTCATTACCTCAAATAGTTGAAGCTCTGGAAACTTTTTATGGTGTGAAGGAAGATCAAAACCAACTCCTCAGAGAACTTCGCGCTTTAAAAATTGGAAGGTTTGAAAAAGTCAAAAACTTCAATAAAAGGTACAGGTCACTATATCTAAAGTTAAATAAACAGAAAAAGAAACAGGTGAGCGTATTAGACTATGCGGAATCATTACAAAATAATAAAGAAGCCTGGAAAAGAGTATCATTGAAAGACGAGATCTCTTTAGAAAAAGCCTTTACTGTTGCTGAAAAAGTAGATCGCTTGAGTTTAATAAGAGGAAATGACAACGGAAACTCTAGTATTCAACAAAATCCATCGAATAATAATCATAATAATCACTCAAATCAAAGTTTTAGAAGAAAACCAGTAGTAGAACAAAAACCTATTGATAAGGGAATTGAGAGAATTGAGAGGGATGAGTTAGTATACAAAATGAGGAATCTCACTATTAAAACTTGCTATTTCTGTGGAGAGAAAGGACATTACCAACAACAATGTCCTAAACTTAGAGCAATCATCGAAGATAACAAAAATAAACTTTTTAGTAAAAATTTAAATCATTAATAGGGAGAAGAAGCACTCCCGCCGTCAATAAAATAGCTTCTGTCAATTATCAGTCTTCTAATGAAATTAATGGAAACGAAATTGAAGAAGTCGAGGAAGATATAGAACTTCGTTCTTCTGATTTTGATGAGGAATACAATATTCTTTGTGCCATGAAAAGGAAATTAGATCAACTCAGTAAAAAGGTTGAGGCTAATGCAGAAAAGAGAAGGTACGAAACACTAAAAGACCAACCTCGTTCAATTTCCACTCCTGCTCTTAGAAAAAGAAGAGAACTAGAAATGACTGATAAGAATATGGACACTCTACCTCCTCCAACCCAACTTCATCCTTCTATTATCGCTCAACCAAGTATCAATAAAGAAAAAAAAATTGAAAAGGAATTGAGAGATAGAGAAAGAGAGGAAGAAGCTAAAAGAATGGATTACCATCCTACAACTATAATTGAAGAAGATATTCAATCAAAAGAGAAAAAGAAGGATAAGACCAAACAGGAATCTAGTACGACAGCGACGATTGAGAAAATTTCTAACTTACAAAAATCTGAAAAACTAAATAATACAAGAAGAAGCAAGATGTATAGAAATATCCAATTAGTATCCAATGTAGAAGATTATGACGTTACTACTGATCTTAACTCTACTAAATGTAATATTACCTTTGGTCAATTGTTCAATGTTGCGCCAAAAATACGAGCTCAAGTAACGCAAGGTCTTAGGCTAGAAAAAGACTCGTCAAAAATTGCTGGTGCCATCGATAATGTCTATGCTTCTGCGGTATTAGTAAATAATATTGATCATTCCTATATTAGTAAATGTAAAGAAGTGCAAGAAGATGATATTGCCATGGTAGATGCCTCAGTAGATGGTGTTCCTGGTAAACTGCTTATTGACTCATGCAGTAATCTTAGTATAATTACTAAAAGGTACTTGGATAAGTTACCAAATCAATATGAGCCCATAGGAATTAGTCGTGGAAAAATTCGTTTAGCTACTCAAAATGATGAGTATTCAGAAGGAATAATAATTAGAGTCCCTGTCACAATTGGAAATCTTACGTTTGATGTCGACTTTAGAATAATAGATAAGGAAGAACCATTCTATGATATGCTTATCAACCTAAAAACACAAGTTGATAATAAACTTTTTATTCATCCTATTAGATATTGCCTTTGTCAAGTTAAACCAGATGGTTTAGTTGATAATATTGCCTCAATAAATAATCAACCTTTAGAAGAAGACAAATTGTTATGTATGCTCAAGAAAGTTCCTGAAGAAGGAGACTTAAAGAATAATTTAAAGAAAATAGAAGGATTACCTCCTAAGGAATATATTCATCATCCAAACTTTAAAGCTTCCTTAAATGAAAAATATCGAGATACAATTATTGCGCTACTTGAAAATTTCATTGTAGAAGTAGCAACTTCCACAGAAGAACTTACACCTTCAAAACTTAAACCCCACAAAATTAAACTTAAATCCAATGCCAAACCATTTAAACAACGATACTACAGGTTATCAAAATTTAAGTCAGACATATTTAAGAACGAGATAATCAAATTAATCCACAAACAATTGATCGAACCTTTTTGTTCAGAATGGTCATCCCCAATTGTCTTGGTACCAAAACCAAACGGAAAATGGCGTTTATGTATAGATTATAGAGGAGTAAATGATCGAACTGAAAAAGATGCTTACCCAATTCCCAATATTGATGAAATTTTTGATTGTTTAAATGGAGCTGTTGTATTTACAACAATGGACCTTTATTCTGGATATCACCAAATTAAAATGGAAGAAGATAGCATAGAAATGACCACTTTTACTACTAGATTCGGAAATTACCAATTTAAAGTCATGCCATTTGGATTAACTGGTGCTCCAGCTACCTTCCAACGAGAAATGAATCGTATTTTATTTCCTCTCATTGGTAATTGTGTTTTCAACTTTATTGATGATATCCTCATTTTCTCCAAAAGTATTGAAGAACACATTGAACACATTAAACAAGTATTAGAAATCTTCAAGGAAAATGACCTAAAAATTAACATTGAAAAATGCCACTTTATGCAAACCGAAGTAGATGTTCTTGGCCATAGAGTTACCACTGAAGGACTAAAACCAATTGATAGTAAGGTAGAAGCTATTAAGAATTGGAAAGCTCCTTCTGACGTTCATGAACTTCGCTCGTTCTTAGGATCAGTGGGATATTATCGAGATTTCATTCCGAACTATGCTCAAATAACTGCTCCTATCTGTAAGTTGCTTAGAAAGGGAGTTACGTATGAATGGAACGAACAACATCAGGAAAGATTTAATCTACTTAAGGAAAAATTGATTAATGCACCAATTCTTAAGTATCCAGATTTTGAGAAAGAATTTATCATTCGAACAGATGCTTCGTATGAAGGAATTGGTGGAGTACTACTACAAAAGGATGAAAATGATGTAGAACATCCAGTGCACTTTGTAAGTCGAAGTCTTACTAAAGCTGAAAAGAATTATGGTATAACAGACTTAGAAGGAACCGCATTATATTATTGCATCACCAAGCTTAAACCATATATCATGGGAAGTCCGTTTATAACTATTGTCTACACTGATCACAAACCCCTACTTGGACTATTTAAAAATAAGGAACCCAACAATGCTCGACAAACTAGATGGTGCCTCACGGCTAGTATGTTAAAAGTTGACATTCGTTACGAACAAGGGAAAAAGAATGTGGTTGCTGATGCCTTATCTAGAATGAAGAATCTTGAAGAAAAGAAAGTATTAGCAACCAAAATTAGTAATAATGAAGAAAACGATCTGCTATCCAAAGTTATTAAAGAATTCATTAACGAAAAGTTTACAAAAATAGATGGAGTAGAATACTTCATTGATGGAAACAATTATAGGAAATTAGTCACAGAAACTGACGAAAAGTTAAAACTTATATTCGAAGCTCATAAAATCGGCCACGATGGTTATTACAAAACATATCAACGCTTGAGGAAAAGTTACTACTGGAATGATATGGTGAATGACATTAAAAGAGTCATATCCAAATATGCCAAATGTCAATTGAATCGACCACAACCTTACCCAGAACCCACGGAAAATATTCCAACTCAAGTGGAAGGTCCATTTACACATCTTGGTCTAGATATTATAGGTCCGCTAAAACCAACAAGTAACAATAACCAATATATTTTAGTAGTAGTAGATTACTTTACTAAGTGGGTAGAAGCCGAGCCTACTGAAAGTATTACTTCTAAAGATGTAGTAAAATTCTTAATTAAAGTTTTCGCTCGTCATGGAGTTCCCCAAGTTATTACTACTGACAATGGGGTACAATTTACTTCCGATATGACCAAGGTATTTCTCGATTTGTACGATGTTTATGTTAAGTTTGTTTCTACTTATCATCCTGAAAGCAATGGATTGACGGAAAATAGGAACAAAGAAATAGGCAAGCTATTACGACTTCTAGGAACCGAAAATAGAGATTGGGACGAAGTATTACCGTCGGCTCTTTGGGCTCTTAGAACAGTTAAAAATTCTACAACTAATCATTCAAGTTTCGAATTAGTGTATGGCCGAGAAGATCAGCAACCCTTTGATATCGCAGCTAGACCGACTAAGGGAATTAATAAATCATCTGATGAAATCTTACTGGAAAAATTTATCAATCATTATCGCTGGACTATGGAAGCTTGTGAAAATATCAAGAATGCCAATAAATATTGGGCTGCCAGACGAGAAGAAAAACAGAGCTGGAATAAAGCTAAAGAAATTAAAGCCGGAGATCTTGTGCTTGTTAGAAACTTTAGTAGAACTAAGTTGGAACCCTACTTTGTTGGACCATTAAAGGTAATTAAAAGGCAATTCAATACTGTTACTCTCGCAGACGTCAAGACCGGAATTCAAATGAACAGAAATGTTCATGTAAAGAATATAGTAAAGTATAACTCAGCTCTGGTATAGCTTGAGTCTTTGTGGGGGCATCTTGATAAAGAATGCCCAAATAATATTCTTTTGGTTATTCATCTTAAATGATTTATTTAAGCCTTAAATAAATTATTTGATTCTTTATTCTTTTGGAACTTTCTATATTCTAATAAATTCATCTATATTCCTAATTAGTACAAATTAAATTATACTATTTAAAAAAAGTGTATTTAATATTAATTCCTTATCTATACTACTTTTATTATTCTTATCTATATTTTATTATTATTAAAATCCTTATCAATATTATATAGTTTATTTTATCAATTTTCTTAATAGTTTATCAAAATCTTATCAATAATTCTTTTATTAATATTAAACTTATCAATATTAATTATTTCTTTGGAAAATTCCAGATTAAAAATTGTATTAATGATTACTAATAAAAAAAAAAAAAAAATTAAACATAAAAGAAAATAGTTATATTATTATTATATGTTTTATTATAAATATTATATTATAAATTTGATGAAATGATTATAAATTTTATATTAACAATTTAAATAATATTATTTTTCTAAACTTAGTAAAATTAAACTTTAGGATTAAATAAATATTACTAAACCACAGAATTAATTTCTGTAAAATAAAAAAATTGTCTTTTAAAATATATAATTAAGTAGATTAGAAATAAATAATTAGTAATAGATTATTAATTTAAATATATATATTATTTATAATTAAATAAATAATATTTTTTAACTATTGAAATGTAAATAACTGAAATTGAGATTTCAATTCAGTTATAATTTCAACAATGCCCTCCCATAAAAATCGGATTCAAGACGATTTTTGTGTAACGATAAGGAGGATTAAATTTTTGTTAAAAAATTTTTTGGAATTTCTTAAATTAAGAATTTTTAATTTATGAAAGAGGAAGGTCACTTGAGTCCTTTTAAATTTTTAAAGGAAATACTTTATAAGTGACCATTTCATTGAAATTTTGAAATTTCTAAAATTTAATAAAATTAAAATTTTGTTATAAAAATTGATGTTTAAGAATATGATGGTACCATTTTTAAGTGTTTTTTATTAAAAATTTTTGAAATTGAAATTTTGAAATTTTAATTTCAATTAACTTTTTAATTTTATGCATAAACTTTAAAAAAATTGAAAATTATAATAATTAATGAATTTATGAATAAAATTGGATTATAAATTGATAGTTGTAAGTGTAACATAGCTATGTTTTTGAATTTTGAAAATTTTGAAAATTACGAAATTTTGAAATTGAAATTTGACTGAAAAATTGATAATAATAAAATAAAATTTAAAAACAAATTAATAATAATAAAAAATAAAATTTCCAAATTTTTTTTTTTTTTTTTTTTTTTTTTTTTTTTTTTTTTATAATAATATTATTATTATTATCATTTTAGTTATAAGCTATTGAAATAGGTTTTCTTCCATTTTGTAAATATTGTAAATAAATATTTTGATTTCGGGGGTTATTTTCAACTTCGTCTGAAGGAACCCAATTGTAAGCAGTTCTATATTTATACCTGATTCTGTATTCATATTGATTCTTTTTATAATTAGTTCTAAATCCTGAGATCTCAATTATATCATTAACAGATTCATCATGAGTGCTTCTTTTTAAAAACTTTTGAGGCGTTGGAATAAAAGGTTCTAACTCCGAAACATGGAATATAGGATGATGTTTTGGAAAAGGTGACCTTTTAATATCTATTTTATAATTATGATTATTCAGAACATCTATTACTTTATATGGTCCATATTTACAAGGAGCTAATTTTGAACTATCTTCGATATTTAGTGATGGAGGAGCTTGTATCCAAACTAAATCATTTTCTTTAAATATTGGAGGTGGCATTCTCTTTTTATCTGCGTGTATTTTATATAGTTCTTTTGACCTTAATAAAACATCTTTAATATGATTAAAGTTCATACTTAAGTCCTTAATAATTTTATTATTAGTATCAATATCAGGTAATAAGAAAAATTCATCCATAGATGGATGAAACCCATAATTAATAAAGAAGGGTGTTTCTTTTGTAGATTCATTAATGGAGTTATTATAAACAAATTCAGCAAGGTGAATCCATTCAATCCAATCATCATGATAATATGATCTTGAGTAAGCTCTTAAATATTGTTCAATAAAAGAATTACATCTTTCAACTTGACCAACTGTTTCATGATGGTCAGTTGTAGCGATTTTTGATTTAATGTTTAAATATTCCATTACTTCTTTCCAAAGAGCACTTGTAAATTGAGATCCTCTATCTGTATACATATCACAAGGCAATCCGTGTAGTTTAAATATAATTGTAATGAAAGCTTTGGCAGTTTGTTTGGCATCAGGTATTTGTTTAAATGGAATTAAATGTATCATCTTAGAGAGACGATCAACAACTACCATAATAACGGTGTATCCTTTAGAATAAGGAAGACCACATAGGAAATCAATTTCGATAGACTTCCAAGGTCTATCGGGAGTATCTAAAGGTTGTAAAAGACCATATTTCCTATGTCTATTAACCTTGTTTCTTGCACAACATTCACAAGAATTAACATAACTTGTATCATCTTCATGTATTTTTGGCCACCAAAAGTTTCTTGTAATTAGTTCTAAAGTTCTTCTTATACCAAGATGTCCAGAAGTGGGTTTTTCATGATATTTTTCTAAAATTTCTAATCTAAGTGATTCAGGAATATAAATTAAATTGTTATATAATATAATATTATCTTTTATTTTAAATCTTTCCATTTTCCTAAATGGTTTATAAGCATAATTATTTTTAACATTGTTTTCACTAAAGTATAATTTAATATCTTCAGCAGTAGCATCTTCTTTAATAGCATCAATAATTTTTTCTAGTAAATTACTCATAATTCCTATAAAACAGGGAACTTCTTTTACATTTTTAATATCTAATATATTTTCTGGTTTAATATCTTCGTTATTCTTCATATAGTCAGGTCTTCTTGAAAGACTATCTGGTTTCCCATTTTTTGTTCCTTGTCTATATATAAGTTGGAAATCATATTCCTGAAAGAATAAGTGCCATCTATGCTGTCTTTGATTACCAACTTTTCCTCCTAAAGTATAGATTAAATTTCTATGGTCAGTATAGACAGTAATTTTATGTTTTGCACCAAGTAAAAGATGTCGCCAAGTTAAGAAAGAATCTCTAATAGCTAATAACTCTTTTTCTGTAATGGTATAATTTATTTCGGAACCTTGTAAACTTCTTGAAAAGTAAGCAACAGGATGTAATTTATTATTTTCATCTTTCTGAGATAAAACAGCACCTATAGCATAGTTACTTGCATCACATTCTACTATGAATGGTTTAGTTACATCTGGGTGATGCAGTACTGGAGAAGTAGTTAATTTACTTTTTAATAATTTAAATGAATTTCCACAATTTGTATCCCAAATAAATTTTGTATTTTTTCTTGTTAAATTATGGAGAGGCTTAGCTATTTTTGCAAAATTTTTTACAAATCTCCTATAGTAATTACATAAGCCTAAAATCGTTGTACTTCTTTAATATTTTTCGGAGTTGGCCACTCTTCTATAGATTTAATTTTCTTTGGGTAAGTAGATACACCATCACCAGATAAAATGTAATCTAGGAATTCAACTTTTTCTTTATGGAATTCACATTTTTCTAATTTTGCGTATAAATTATTATTAATTAAAGTTTGTAATACACTTCTTACTTGTTTGTGATGTTCTTCCAAATCCTCAGAATAAATTAAAATATCATCCAAATATAAAATAACACTTTTTTCCAAATAAGGTCTGAGTACAGAATTAATAAATGATTGAAAAGTGGCTGGGGCATTTTTCAACCCAAAAGGCATTACGAGATATTCGTAATGACCATATTTAGTTCGAAAAGCTGTTTTATATTCATCCCCCTCTTTTATACGAATTAGGTTATAGGCAGATCTTAGATCTAATTTTGTGAAATATTTTGCACCTTTAACCTTTTCAATGATATCATTAATAAGTGGAAGAGGATATGAATTTCTAATGGTAACAGCGTTTAACTTTTTGTAATCCACACACAATCTTAAAGAACCATCTTTCTTTTTTTGAAATAAGACAGGATAACCAGCTGGAGATTCAGAAGGTCTAATAAATCCCTTCTTTAAATTTTCTTCTATATATTCTTTTAAAACTTTATTTTCTTCTTCAGATAATGGGTAGATAGGTCCGTAATGAAGAGAAGCATCCTTTTCTAAAACTATTTTACAGTCAGTTAAACGATGTGGCGGTAGTTTATCTGCTTCTTTCTTACTAAATACAACAGCCAAATCTCGATATTGAAGCGGAATATTTTCGATTTTTATATCTTCAATATCTTCTTCATAATTTTCTTTATTTGTTAAAAATGAATAAATTAAATAATTATAGTTAAATTTATTATTAATTTTATATTTTTTATTTTGGTGATTGTTTTTTAATTTAAAAAATATTTTATTGGTTAAAAAATTGAATTTTTTATGAAGAAATTTTTTATATTTATTAAGTTTAAAATTTAATTTATTTTGATTAAAATTTTTGAAATTTTTTGAATTTTTTGTATAATTAAATTTTTTTATGAATTTATGTTTTAAAAAATAATTTTTTAAAAATCTTTTTATCACTGAATTAAACCGAGAATAATATTGTGGATTTTTATTAGTATTTTTATTAATTTTGTTATAAAAGTGAGAATTTAAATAAGAATATAGGAAGTTTTTATCATAGTCATAATGAATATTAAACTTCCTCATAAATTGGTTTCCAAAAAGTAGTTTTGTTGGGATACAATTCGAAATTAAAAATTTTTCTCTGAAATTTTTAAAATAAACTCTTTTATTTTCATTAATTTTGATTTGAAATTTTAGCCAAACATAATTCTTTATCTGGGTTGTATCACCAGAAATTCCTTTGACTAAAATTTTTGATTTTAAATTATATTTTTTCAATTTTAATGTTTTTACTAATTCTTCTGTAATAAAATTACAGAAGGAGCCTGAATCTAACATCGATTCAGTTTTTAATTTATTATTATCATTTTTAATATTTTTTATATTATTTGAAAATGTTGTTGGAATATATGTATCAAATAAAAGGAAAGTTGAGGGTAATTTTTTATTTACTACATTATTAAATGTAGGAAAATTATAATGAAGAATTCTTGTGTTTTTTATTATATTGGACTTCTGTTGAAGTCCATTGTTTAGTTTTTTGTTTTATTATTATTGCTACTAGTTTTATTACTATTATAATTGTTATTATTGTAATTATTATAATTACTTTTGTTATTATAATTGTTATTAGAATTATAATTTTTATCATGATTAATATGGGTACTAACGTGTTTTGAATGTTTATTATTACTGCTTCTAAAAAGTTTTGAATTACCATTATTTGTTTTTATTTGATTTTTTGTTTTTAATGTATTTTCAAGTTAAATACATTTAGTATAAATAGTACCAAGATCAACAGGGAATTCTTCCATTTCTTCAATTACTTCTTGGAATTTTGAATGTAACCCATTATAGAAAATTAAAACTAAGGCTTCTTCACTGAATCCAAGACCATTCGAAAGAGTTCTAAATTGTTCAATATAATCATTTATTTTCCCATAATTATGTTTCAATTTTATTAATTGAATCTTAGCTAATTTTTTGCTTGCAGCGTTGGAAAATGCTTTTCTTAATTCAGTAGTCAATTCAGAAAGAGTTTTTGGGTTTGTATCCTTGTACGTAGCTAGATACCAATTATGAGCGCCATCTCTTAAACGGGATTTAATAAAGTTAATTTTGATATCTTCTGTAGCTTCTGAATTTGGATATGTTTTAAAAGTATCTTCACAAAGTTGACAGAATAGATCAGTTTCTTTAGTATCTCCAGAGAAAAATCCAGGTTCAGGAACTTGTTGTAAACGGTTTGAAAAAGCATTCCTCATAATAACATCATTGTCATCATCACGTCTAGTAGTGGTAGATACATTATCCTCTTGTGTTTGACTAGTAGAAGGAATATCATTTGTAGCAATATTTATATTTAACTTTTCATCTAAAATTTTTGTTAAATTAGATAATTGATTAATAATATTTTTATTATCTTTGTAAAGTGTATAAAGTTTTTTTTGTAAGTCCTTGTTATATTCATTAAAATCTTCTTTTAATAAAAAGCTATCATTAACAGAAGAAGCCAATTCGGATACAGTAATTTGGGCGTCAGACCTTAATTTATTAACTTCTGACATTGGAGCAATGTCAGCCCATACATTATTGTAAAAAGACATATTAAAATAGTAACCAAAACTAGGGTAAGGTTATTGTTAAAATTAAGATATAAAATAGTTTTATGATTAATAACGTTACTAGGTTAATATGTTGAATTATATATTAATAATCCAACAATAATTAATTAATAATAATATAAAAATAATATAAGATAAATAGTTAAGTTATTTAAACACTTAATATCTAAGAATATTTTAAATAATAATTTCCTTGAAGGATTGATGAAAATATTTATTTATTGAATTATTAGTATATAATTATTGTAAATACAATAACCTTACAAAGAACATAAAAGATAGATTTTTACATCTTTCTTTTATACTTTGTAAGTTACATAATAATAGTATTTAATTATAAGATATTAATAATATTGTAATATGAATATTAATAAAATATTAAGATAATAACAATATCGATATGTTTAAAATATTTAATATAACTAAATAAATTTAATTTATAATTATATAATTAATTTGAATAATTAAAAATAGTAGTTAATATATATGATGTAAACATATATATAAACATAATATAAATGATATAAAACAAATATGTGTAGCAACATATTTGTATATTTAATAATAATTATTAAATATTAAATTTATATCTCTTTTGTCAATAATAATATTTGAAATAATTTTTTATTCATATATTATTCAATATTTATATATATATTATTCATTATAATATGAAATATATTAAATATATTAAATTAAATAGTTAATTTCTTCTAAATATATATAATAAGAATATTATTATATATATAACTTAACTATTCATATTTATTTTAAAATTTATATTAAAAATACATAATACTTCTATATATTATAATATATAATATAATGAAATAGTTTTAGTTATTTTAATTATAATTAAATATATATAGTTGATATTATTTATTATATTCATATTTATTATATAATTATATTCTTATATATTTAACTTTATTATTCTTATTTTCATTTTAAGAATTATATAGTTATATTTATTATATTTATTATTTTAATATATATTTATTATATATTATACTATACTCCGATATAATATATTTTAAATGTATATTTATTATTATTAATAATTAAATTATTATAAAGATTTCTAATAACTACTCTTCTTTATTTTGTAGTGGAGAGAAGACCCTTGGTTAATGGGGTTTTATAAATTAAAATATATTAATAAAGGTTAATTAAATATAACGATACTATTAAAAATTAGTAGCACATAAAAGTCCCGCATATCATAAATAAATACATGTGACGTCATATGTAGATAATTGAAATTATTAATATAAATCTTATTTACTAATATTCTCAGAATTATTAGGCCTAAGATAATTCTTTAAATATTAAATAAGAATTTATATTAATTATTAATTATTTAAATATATATATTATTTATAATTAAATAAATAATATTTTTTAACTATTGAAATGTAAATAACTGAAATTGAGATTTCAATTCAGTTATAATTTCAACATAGTTAGGTTATAATTAATATAACTTTTACTTAACTCATATTTCATTTATACACCTAATTATAATTAATAATTTATTTAATTATATATTAAAATTTTATTTAGTTTAATATTAAAAATTTATTTAATTAAATAATTTTTATACATTTAAAATAATATTAAATTTATTTAATTATTCACTTAATTATTAAATTTATTAGTTTTAGTTTTCTCTCACTTATTAAATCATAAACTAAAACACTATTCTGTATTCTATCATGTATTTCGTATTGTATTAATCATGTATTTTATTATTAATGTATTGTTTTATATTTTTTATGTAAAGTTCTATAAAATAGAACTAAATAGATTAAATTTTAAATTTTATGATCGAAATAATTTTCATTATTTTATTCTTTTATTTTCGATCATTATATTAGATTAAGTAATCGGTTAATTAAGGTTTTTCCAATTACTTCTTAAAAGTAATCGGTTTTACTTAATTAACGCGATGATCGATATGGATAGAATATCGATCAAAAAACTTATCTAGGTTTTTCTTCTAGTCTTTTCCTAGATAAGAGATTTGTTAAGATTAGAACCCCTTTTGATTTTAACCTTATTTTGACAAAAAAGTATAAATAAGGCTCTTGAGTTCTCTTTGAGAAATCAAGAGTTATTATTATAACAATTATAATATAATAATAATAACAATAGTTTTAACATTTAAAATTTCTAATAAATAATAAAACAAATTATTTTTATAAAACAAATTTTATAATTAAAACTTTTCTTTATTAATTTTAGTGTTTCGTCTATTATAATTCGTTATAATAAACTCGATAATTAGAAAGAACCATAGGTAAGTATGATTCTTTTCTAAACCTTTAATATTAGCAGTTAGAGCTAATATTAATGATTAATAATTTAATTATAATTTTTTAATTAAATTATTACATTTTGATAAAGAATAGAATAATAATGATATTTTTAATTAAATTTTTAATAATTTATTATATAAAAATATATTATTATATTCTTTACTATTAATAATTTTCTTATATTCTATATAATAATTTTTTTTATATTAATTATATTTTAAATTTTAAATATTAAATTTATGTAATTTATTAATTAAATGATTGGATTTTAATAATGTAATTAAATAATATAAAATATGTATTATCCATATTATTTTATGAAGGGGGCCTTTCTGAGGAAAGAAATAGTAAAAATAGTAGTGATAATAGTAATAATAATTGAAAGGTTTCCCATATTGTTATTAAAATAAATATTAATATTAATAAAGTTATTTTTAACAATAAAATAATTATATAGTTTATAAATAATAAATATTTTTAATAATAGTTCTTTAAATAAAATTTATAATGTGTAATAATAAATTCTTTTAGTGTAATTTAGTAGTAAGTTAAGTTATCTCTTTATTTAATGTTCACACTCCTTTTCTAATATGAATCTCAACATTTTTAATACAGAATGAACAAATAATACTAATTGTGCTAGAATAATATTAATTATTCTAACCTTATAGATTATTCTATTCTATATAATTGGAACTTTCCAATATTCTTCAAATATTACTAAATAGAAATCTTAAGTTAATAAATCACCAATTAACTTATAATTCCTTTTTGAATTATCGATCCGATTCCATATAATGTATTAAAAATCTTTAGCCAAGAATATTGTCCTTGCCCACTTAATATATTAATATTATATTTCTTTTGTATTATGTTATATTGAAAATAATCAAATCTATTTAATTAGTTATTAAAATTTTCGTTATCAATATAAATTTATTTTTAATTACTAAATTTAACTAAACCACAATAAAATATTCTGTATAATCTCTTTATTTTTATTTTATATATATTAGTATTAAACTATTATTAAATAATTAATAATTCAATAATATATAACTACTATTTATAACAATAATATTATTAACTAAAATAATAATTCAATTTCAATTTAAATGTTTTATTTATAAAAATAAATAGTAATTAGTTTATTAAAAAAATAGTTAGGCTTTACAAATTTTAATTTGATAAAAAAATATAAATACATGTAATTTTTAGTGAAATAAAATATAATCAATAACTTTCTTTTTATTAAATAAATAATTATATTATTATTTTTCTTTTATAAATTTAAATAAATAAATATTGATTTTAAAACAAATTATTTTTTTTTATTGTAATTTTATTATTTGTGTTAATTATTATTATATTCCTAAAATTATATGAACCATACCATTTTTTTGTAATAACTTAATTAAAAATTATAATTAAATTATTAATTATTAATATTTATTGAAATTATAACTGAATTGAAATCTCAATTTCAGTTATTTACATTTCAATAGTTAAAAAATATTATTTATTTAATTATAAATAATATATATATTTAAATAATTAATAATTAATATAAATTCTTATTTAATATTTAAAGAATTATCTTAGGCCTAATAATTCTGAGAATATTAGTAAATAAGATTTATATTAATAATTTCAATTATCTACATATGACGTCACATGTATTTATTTATATTATGTTTATATATATGTTTACATCATATATATTAACTACTATTTTTAATTATTCAAATTAATTATATAATTATAAATTAAATTTATTTAGTTATATTAAATATTTTAAACATATCGATATTGTTATTATCTTAATATTTTATTAATATTCATATTACAATATTATTAATATTTTATAATTAAATACTATTATTATGTAACTTACAAAGTATAAAAGAAAGATGTAAAAATCTATCTTTTATGTTCTTTGTAAGGTTATTGTATTTACAATAATTATATACTAATAATTCAATAAATAAATATTTTCATAAATCCTTCAAAGAAATTATTATTTAAAATATTCTTAGATATTAAGTGTTTAAATAACTTAACTATTTATCTTATATTATTTTTATATTATTATTAATTAATTATTGTTGGATTATTAATATATAATCAACATATTAACCTAGTAACGTTATTAATCATAAAACTATTTAATATCTTAATTTTAACAATATTAGCTCTAACTGCTAATATTAAAGGTTTAGAAAAGAATCATACTTACCTATGGTTCTTTCTAATTATCGAGTTTATTATAACGAATTATAATAGACGAAACACTAAAATTGATAAGGAAAAGTTTTAATTATAAAATCTGTTTTATTAAAATAATTTGTTTTATTATTTATTAGAAATTTTAAATGTTAAAACTATTGTTATTATTATTATATTATAATTGTTATAATAATAACTCTTGATTTCTCAAAGAGAACTCAAGAGCCTTATTTATACTTTTTTGTCAAAATAAGGTTAAAATCAAAAGGGGTTCTAATCTTAACAAATCTCTTATCTAGGAAAAGACTAGAAGAAAAACCTAGATAAGTTTTTTGATCGATATTCTATCCATATCGATCATCGCGTTAATTAAGTAAAACCGATTACTTTTAAGAAGTAATTGGAAAAACCTTAATTAACCGATTACTTAATCTAATATAATGATCGAAAATAAAAGAATAAAATAATGAAAATTATTTCGATCATAAAATTTAAAATTTAATCTATTTAGTTCTATTTTATAGAACTTTACATAAAAAATATAAAACAATACATTAATAATAAAATACATGATTAATACAATACGAAATACATGATAGAATACAGAATAGTGTTTTAGTTTATGATTTAATAAGTGAGAGAAAACTAAAACTAATAAATTTAATAATTAAGTGAATAATTAAATAAATTTAATATTATTTTAAATGTATAAAAATTATTTAATTAAATAAATTTTTAATATTAAACTAAATAAAATTTTAATATATAATTAAATAAATTATTAATTATAATTAGGTGTATAAATGAAATATGAGTTAAGTAAAAGTTATATTAATTATAACCTAACTAAGAAAATATAATTATTTTGTTAAAAATAATTATAGATTCTTACATTGCTCCCTTTATGGTGATGGTTCCTTTAATCCTATGTCTCTTTCAGTATAAGGCTCCAACTGCGAGATATGAAATACCGGGTGTAAATGAAGATTTTCTGGTAATTCAAGCCGGTAGTTCATTCTTTCCCTCACTTCTATGACCTTAAAGGGTCCAAGATACTGGTTAGAAAGCTTTTTTGCAGGTTCATTGGAGAAGTAATACCTTTTCAACCAAACCATGTCGTTAACATGGAAAGTAGGACCAGAAGCTTTCCTAGAGTCACCAAACTTTTTGAAATCTTCTTTAGCTTTGATAAGGTGCTTTTTAAGGGCATCAAAATGGGCAGACCAATCCCTAGTAAGTACAGAGGCATTATCATTTAAAAGAACAGGAGGAGAATCAATATTGCATACTGGATTAAAGCCATAATTTGCACAGAAAGGCGACATGTTTATAGATTTGTGAAATGAGTTGTTATAAGCCATTTCACAAAGAGGTAGATAAAAGCACCATTCATTTTGGGCAGTAGAACAGTAGCATCGTAAATATTGTTCGATTACGGAATTAGCCCTTTCGACTTGACCATTTGTTTGTTGGTGATGAGCAGTAGCGAGTCTTGGCTTAGTATTTAGAGCTGAGCAGAGTGAGGTCCAAAATTCAGAAGAGAACTGAGAGATATGATCAGAGACAATGATTTTAGGGAATCCATGATACCGAAAAACGTTGTAAAGGAGCATCTTGGCGGTCAGGTCAGCGGAAGGGACGTCGGAGCAAGGTACTAAATGGATCATCTTTGTTAAGTGATCCGAAACCACCATAATACATGTGCAATTTTGTGAACTAGGTAACGAAACTATAAAATCAACCCCAATAATTTCCCATGGTTTATTGGGAACAGGCAACGGTTGAATTTTTCCGTAGGGTTTATGTCTACGAATTTTACACCTAGCACAAGTTGAACAAGAAAGTACATAATTATGAATATCTTTCTTCATATTAGGCCACCAGTAGTATCTCTTGATTTTTTCAAGAGTTTTGTCAATACCTTGGTGTCCGTTGGTGGGTGAGTCATGAAAAGATTTCAAAATTCTTGCTCTTAAAGTGGATGGGACGATGATTCTGTTTTGGAAATGTAAGACCCCTTCATTTAAAGAAAATAAAGAACTTTTGACTGTGTTTGACTTAGTTTTAATCTTTTCTAAAATAGATTTACAATATGTGTCAGCCGTTTGGGCATCAATCAAACTACTAATATTATCAGTGTTTGCACAACATAAGGCATTATCATCCAATAAAGGACGGTCTTTGTTGTGGAGGGAAACCACGGATTTATAATCCGGACGTCTCGACAACGAATCTGGTTTACCACACCTTGATCCAGGTCTGAACGAAATCCTAAAGTCAAACTTAGAAAGAAAGAGGCTCCATCTTATCTGGCGTTGGTTTAAATGTTGAGGCTTTTTAAAATATAATAAATTCCTGTGATCGGTAATGATTTGAACAGGAAACTTAGCCCCTTCAAGGTGGTGACGCCAGGTTTCAAAAGCGGTGATAATAGCGAGTAGTTCCTTGTCATATATTGTATAATTTAATTCAGAAGATGACAAAGACCTAGAATGAAAAGCGACAGGGTGAAGTTCGTTATCCTTGTCACTGATTTGAGAAAGAATGCAACCCACAACAAAATCACTGGCATCAGTTTCAACAGTGAATTCCTTATCTGGGTCGGGGTAGATAAGGATTTCGTCTGTGGTAAAAGCAAGTTTTAATTTTTTGAAGGCATTCTCAGCATCATCATTCCATTTGAACTCGTTATTCTTCTTGAGGAGTATTCTTAAGGTTTCCATAATTATGGCGAAATTCTTTATGAATTTCCTATAGTAGTTACAGAGTCCGAGGAAACTTTGAAGTTCATTCATGTTTTTTGGAGTAGGCCATTCAAGAATTGATTTTACTTTGTTTTTATCCATAGAAAGGCCATTTATTGATACAACAAATCCTAAAAAAGTAGTTTCAGGAACGTGAAATTCACATTTTTCTAGTTTTACATAGAGACCATTTTTGACTAGCAAGGAAAGGACATGATGAACATGTTTAATATGTTCAGTAAGGTTTTTCGAATATATTATAATATCATCTAAGTAGACAAAGAGAAACAAGCCAATATCATCAGAAAAAATGTCTTGGATGAAGCGTTGAAAAACCGAAGGTGCATTACGTAAACCAAAAGGCATTACACGGTATTCAAAATGACCAAAAGGAGTACGAAAAGCAGTAAGGTATTCATGGCCTTTCTTGACACGAACTAAGTTATAGGCAGATCTTAAGTCAAGCCGAGAGAAAATAATAGCACCTTTAAATGATTCTCTCAAATCAGATATCCTAGGAATTGGATAACTGTTTCTAATGGTGATAGAATTGAGCTTTCTATAGTCAACACAAAGTCTAAGAGAACCGTCACGTTTTCTAACAAATAGCACCGGGGCACCAGCAGGAGATTTTGATTTTCTAATGAATCCTTTAGCAAGGTTTTCCTTAATGTATTCACGAAGTGCCTTCTTTTCTTCAACAGTCAACGAATAAATTGGTCCAAAATAAAGTTGAGCACCGGGAACTAAATCAATGGATATATCATGAACACGGTGTGAAGGGAGTTTATCAGCTTCTTTCTTTTCAAATACAATACAAAGGTCATAATAATATTTTTTAATTATTTTTTTATTTCTTTTGGTATTCTTAATTTCACTATTGTGAACTAAAGCAGCGCAAATGTTCATATCGCTAAGTTCGTCTTCAGGTATGGAATCTGGAATTATTGAGTCAAGAGGAATTTCTTCCTTCTGTTCATTATTGGGTAAGAGAGAAGCAGTAATATTCTGTGAACGGAAAACAAACCTATTACGCTTAGCAGAAGGGCAATGGTTTTTACAGTAGCTTTCCAAGAAGTAAATTTTATTATTTTTGTAATCAATGTAAGTGTCACGAAATGGTTCTTGACAATAAATTTAAAAATAAACACTTAAAACCTTTAAAATAAAATAAGTAAAATATTTTTATTTATATTTATTTTATTAATTATAAATTTATTATCAAAAACACATTAATTAACTTAATAAGTTAGTGTTTAATAATAATTTTATTTTATTAATAAAAACTCAAAGTATAAAATATTTTTAGAGGAAAATCTACTCCTATTTATATAAAAATTTTGATAAATAAAATAAAGAAATTTTAATGAATTAAAAATAACCAATCAAGCTATTTTTCTTAATAAAAATAAAAAATAAAATAAAAATAATAATAAAATATATTTTTTGGAAAAATAAAGGTTTCGAACTTGAGAAGTTCGAACTAAAGTCTTAGTTACTAACAACTAAGACATTATGCTAATTTTTATGATTCGTTACATGGTCCTCCTTCAGGATTCGGATACCAGACGAATCAAAAAAAAAATAAAATTTAACTATATAAAACTAGAAAATTCTAAATACATTAAAATCATACATTTTTATTTTTATAATAAAATTTTGATATTTATATTGATATTGATAGAAATATTATAACAATAAAATGAGAGTAAAAATAAGTATTATTTAGTTATTATTTATTGATAAATTTTTTGTTAAAATTTCTTAAAATTTCATCACAATTTAAATTTTCTTTTGGTTCCCAAGATGCTTCAGAAAGAGGGTAACCTTTCCACTTAATTAAGTATTGTATTTTACCATAATGTTTTCTTTTGTCTAAAATTTCTCCTACCTCGTATTCTACTTCATCATTGATTATAATAGGAGGTGGAGCTGGTGTTATTCTGTTAAAGTTGTCTTCGCAATAAGGCTCCAAGCTTGATACATGTACGATTGGGTGAATTCTT
Source organism: Neocallimastix lanati (nom. inval.) (assembly GCA_016946835.1). Taxonomy (NCBI): domain Eukaryota; kingdom Fungi; phylum Neocallimastigomycota; class Neocallimastigomycetes; order Neocallimastigales; family Neocallimastigaceae; genus Neocallimastix; species Neocallimastix lanati (nom. inval.). Next base: position 98,547 of record JACVTC010000095.1, on the reverse strand, counting down.
AGAGATTTAGGTAAATCTAATTTATAAGAGACTTCAGTTACTTTTTCCAATATTTTATATGGACCTAGTTTTCTTGGTTTGAACTTTTTATTTCCCTTATGAATGATTAAGGAACTATCAAGCCAAACTTTATCACCCTTTTTAAATTTAGGAGGTTTACATCTATACTTGTCGGCCTGTTTCTTCTGGGTTTCAATGGCCATTTTCAAGTTTTCTTTTAATTTCTTTATTAAATCTTGAAAATCTTTGGTAAATTCTACAGCACGAGGTACATTAATTTGCTCAGGAATTAAAGGTGAATGTTTTGGGTGAAAACCATAATTAAGGAAGAAAGGAGAAAAACCCGTAGATTCTTGAACAGCGTTGTTATAGCTAAATTCGGCAAAGCTTAGGTAGTTTTTCCAATCAGAACCCTTATAATTTGAAAAACATCTTAGATATTGTTCTACAACGGAGTTCACTCTCTCCGTCTGGCCATTGGATTGATGATGATATGGAGATGAAAGTTTGAGATCAATGTTAAGAGATTGGCAAACAGCTTTCCAAAATTTTGAAGTAAACTGGGAACCTCTGTCGGAAATAATTTCTTCAGGAAGGCCATGAAGTCTAAATATATGGTCAATGAAGGCAGAAGCAGTGTCAATAGCGGAAGGGAGACCATGAAAAGGGATAAGATGGAACATTTTAGTTAATCTATCCACGATAACGAGAATGCATGTAAAGCCATCGGAGTCGGGTAAATCGGTAATAAAGTCCATTGAAATGGAAGACCAAGGACGTTCACTAATTTCAAGAGGGTTCAGAAAACCATAAGGTTTATGGCGCGAAGTTTTAGAGCGACAACAGACATCGCAGGATCGAACATACTTCTTGATATCAGAGGATAAAGAAGGCCACCAAAAATCACGAAAAGTAAGAGAAATAGTTTTTTTAATACCATAATGACCTGCAGTAGGAGAATCATGGCATATTTTCATAATTTGTGTACGGCAGCTTGATGGAACATAAATACGGCTATTGAAAAGAAGAAAGCCATTGTTAAGAGAAAATTTATCAATTTGGCTATGGGGGATAGGTGGTTTTTTATTATCAAGATAAGTACATACGTCTTGATAAAAGGAGTCAGATTTATAACCAGTTAGAATTTCATTGTTAAGAGACGAGATTGAACAAACAAGAGCACAAAAATTTTCTGGACGAAGGACGGTAAAGGGAATATCTGAATCATTAGCAGAGTTAACATAATCAGGACGGCGGGAAAGAGCATCAGGTTTACCATTAGAGGAACCGGAACGATACAGGATTTTAAAATTGAATTCTGAAAGAAATAAAGACCATCGAACAAGTCTTTGAGTCATTTTTTCAGGTTTCTTTTGAAATAAAAGGTTACGATGATCGGAGAAAATAATGAAAGGAATGTCAGAACCTTTAAGAAGATGGCGCCAATTTTCTAAAGCGGAAACAATAGCCAAAAGTTCTTTGTCGTAAATTGGGTAGTTGCGTTCTGCACCTGTAAGTGATCTAGAAAAGAAAGCAACTGGGTGTAAATGATTGTCGTTTGGAGATTTCTGTGATAGGACAGCACCAATAGCAAAGTTACTAGAATCAGTTTCAACTATGAAAGGAAGTTCTCTATTAGGATAAATAAGAACTGGTGATGAGGTAAACTTTAATTTAAGAGAGTCAAAAGCAGCTTGGGCATCAGGAGACCATGAAAACTTAACATTCTTTCTTAAAAGATGATGGAGAGGATGAGCAAGTTTAGCAAAACCTGGAATAAAACGTCTGTAAAAATTTGCTAGACCGAGAAAAGATTGAACGTCTTTTACACAAGTAGGAACGGGCCAATTTAAGATGGAGTCGACCTTTTTGGGGTCCATATAAATGCCTTCAGAGGAGATACGGTGCCCAAGGAAATCGATGTAAGGAACGAAAAATTCGCATTTTTCGAGTTTAGCATATAGTTTAGCTTTCCTGAGGCGAGTTAAAATTTCCTTGACATGCTTAACATGAGAATTGTAATCTTTAGAGAAGATAATGATGTCATCGATGTAGGCATATGCAAATTTTCCAATAACATCTTCAAGAACATCATTAATGAAATGTTGGAAAACGGCAGGAGCGTTCTTTAGCCCAAATGGCATTACGGTGTATTCAAAGTGTCCAAAAATACAAGTAAAAGCGGTCTTGTATTCGTCGCCTTCCTTAATTCGAATGAAATTATATGCCGAGCGAAGATCTAATTTAGAAAAGATTTTTGCTTTCCCCAAATGCTCAAGCATATCTTGAATTAGTGGAAGAGGATAGGAATCTCGAATTGTGATTTCATTGAGAGGGCGGTAGTCAACTACTAATCGGAGTTCACCATTCTTTTTAAGGACAAAGAATATTGAAGCACCGGCAGGAGATTTGGATTTACGAATAAATCCTTTCTTAAGGTTTTCCTTGATATATTTCTCTAAAGCTTTTATTTCCTTATCTGTTAATGGATAGATAGGACCATAATAAAGCTTTCCGTTAGCTATAATATTTATTTGACAATCATATTGACGATGAGGCGGAAGTTCGTTGGCAGAAGATTCACTAAAAAAGTCAAAAAATTCCATTAATACTTTAGGAAGTTTAGATTTTAATTCATAATATGAAATAGGATTAAGAGAAGAGTTAAGTTTTGAAATAGAATTTTTGAAAGTATCATGAGAAACAGAAAGTGAATTAGAAGTTAAAGAATTAGAATTGTTAGGGATACTTTTTGATTTACAATTGGATTCATCGGTTATAACCATAAAAGAAGTACAAGGAGAAGTGTTTTGTAAATTTAAATTGTTATGAGAGGAAGTAGAATTGTGACTTTTATTGTTAGTGGTATTACGGCGAGAATTATTTTCTATAATGGGAAAAGCAGAAGGTTCTTCTGGGAATTCTGGAACATTATTTGGTAAAGAGACACAATAAGTAAGACAGTGATTAGAAACAAAAGATAAAGTATTCGTAGCAAAATCAATATGAGGGTTGTGTTCTTTGAGCCAATCGAGACCTAAAATACAAGGATAAGCAGGTAAATCTGTAACATAAAATTGAGTTCTACAAAGATGATCCTTATAACGAAGATTAAGAGGTGGAGTTATACCGAAGATAGATTGACTACCACCAATACCAATGATTTTTGGTAATTGACCATCATCATGATAAGGTAAATTATGGTCATTGCAGTAGTCGACATCAATGAGATTGAGCTTAGAACCGGAATCTATAAGAATCTTTGGCGTTAGTTCGAAAGATAATTTAAATTCTGTAGCAAGATGTTCTTGAGAGGAATTGTTTAAATTTGAGGCCTTGGCAGGAATAGATACCATGGAAATATTTTCTTTATTTTTATTCTTCTTTATACAATCTTTTAAACTGTGGTCTGGAGAGCCACAATAAACACAGAGATTTTCCCTTTTTCTTCTTTCCTTTTCTTGTTTAGAAAGAGGCTTATGAAAGCTGAATTTAGACTTATTTCTTTTTTGTGAATGAGCTTTATTAAATCTTTGATTTTCGTTATTGAAATGCCTTTGGTTTGAAAATTGTCTTTGAACATATAAACGAGAATCAATTCTGGAAGCAATTGTTTGCATGGCGAATAAAGTTTTTGGGCCAGGAAACATTTCAAGAATACGAGAGGCAACATTATCATTTAAACCGGCCATAAAAGCGTCCATTTTTGCTTCTTCGTTCCATGTGGATACATCGGCATACTTGTTAAATTCTAATATGTATCCACTGACTCCTCCTATGTTTTTTTGTTTAATTCTTCTTAGCATTTGGTTGGCTACATAGGATTCGTCATTACTCCCATAAAAAGCCTTTAATTTTCCTACAAAGGCTTCGTAGTTATGTAGACATGGGTCATTATTCTCGATCAAGGTAGCTGCCCAATTCATTGCGTTTCCATACAATCGGGAGATTATATAAATTACTTTCTTTTCATCTTCGAGGTATTGATCTGGATAGAGAGCAAATATAAGATCAATTTTAGCTAGGAAACCTTTCAAATATCTTCTGTCACCCGCAAAACCATCTTTTAAGGTAGCATTTTCTAAAATATTATGTTCCTCCATATTTATTTGTAATTTATAAAGAATATAAAAAGAAATGATATAATTGTAATTAAAAGTAATGGAAAAAATTTGATTGACAAAGTTTTTATTTTTTGAAAAGTATTAGTATTGTTAAATAAAATAATCAATTAAGTTTTTGTTATATGTGTTATTGGAACGAAAAAAGAAATAATAAAAATTTATAGGAAAAAAAAAAATTGTTTTATTAGAATTCGTTCCAGAAAGAAAATAGAAAAAGAAAAAATAAAAATCTAATAAGAATAAATTTAATTTAAGAAAATTTAAGCGTTCAAAAATAAGTTAGAAATAAAAGCATTTCCTGAAATTTTCCAGGTTTAATTCAAAAGGTGAAGAAATAGTATGCGCTTATTTGTCAAGTCACTCGTCTATTACGACTTGTGTACTTGAGCGCACCTCGAGTACTTTAAAAAAATAAAATTTTCAAAGTAGTTCAGAGCTTGCCAACCCAATTATTGTACAAGATAAACTTACTCCGGAAATTTCTTCACTTCTTGTATTTGAATTAGAACCTGCTTCTAAGTCAGTACTAATTCAATTATTTCTGAATATTTTCTTAAAAAATTTTACTCTTATTATTATTATTATTATTATTATTATTATTATTATTCAAAAAATGTTTTATTAGAAATATTATTAAGAAAAGCAATGATTAAAATTTTTAGTAAATAAAGACGCCTTACTTCGCACAAAGCTACTGACTTATCTTTATATTCTCTTTTTGAAAAACGCCTTAATTTACAAACAATTATTGTTTGCTACTGACTTATTTTTCTTAAAAAGAATACTTAAAAATTTTAAACACTAAGGTATTAAGTTTTTTATTTTTAGGAGTTTTTATTGTCACGAAATGGTTCTTGACAATAAATTTAAAAATAAACACTTAAAACCTTTAAAATAAAATAAGTAAAATATTTTTATTTATATTTATTTTATTAATTATAAATTTATTATCAAAAACACATTAATTAACTTAATAAGTTAGTGTTTAATAATAATTTTATTTTATTAATAAAAACTCAAAGTATAAAATATTTTTAGAGGAAAATCTACTCCTATTTATATAAAAATTTTGATAAATAAAATAAAGAAATTTTAATGAATTAAAAATAACCAATCAAGCTATTTTTCTTAATAAAAATAAAAAATAAAATAAAAATAATAATAAAATATATTTTTTGGAAAAATAAAGGTTTCGAACTTGAGAAGCTCGAACTAAAGTCTTAGTTACTAACAACTAAGACATTATGCTAATTTTTATGATTCGTTACAGTAAGGTGAATGAAAGCTTAACCAATCTCTTCCAAGGATTGCAGATACGTCTTGAAGTTGTAAATTGGCTATAAAGAATTCAAATGTTTCCGTATGGTCCATGAAAGTAAGCTTAAGACGTTTTGTAACTTGTTTTATAGCCATATTCTTTTCATTAGGAAGTTTTACATTGATCGTATTTGAGAGGTTTGAATAAGGAATTTTGTTTGCTGTTACGAAGCTTTTGCAGAGATAACTTCTAGCAGAGCCCGAGTCAATAAGGATTCTGGTTTTAATCTTTTTGTTATTAACAGTTAACAAGAAAGTTGTAGTCATTTTATTATTATGACTTGGGGTGTAATTTGCTGATAAAATACTTCCATTGTCTCGTCCCTTATGGTGCTTATTGCGTTTAAATTTGTTTTCGGTCATGTTAGTGTTAGTTTCGTTTCTTTTTCGTTTGAAAGATTTACTACTCTTTGGCTTGTAGTCATTGGTCTTTACTTTTTGCTTAAGTAAACATTTTCTATCAATATTGATAATAGAATTTGTTGCCTCAAATAAACTTTTAGGTTTGTCTAATTTATTGAACTCTGTTTTAACATCCTCAAGAAGACCTCTTTTGATTAGGTCAATGAATACATCGTCCGGCCATCCAATACGTCCAGCTAACCTTCGAAATTCAATAGTATATAATGCGGCTCTTCCTAAATGAAGTTGTTTTAAGTTTAGAAGTTGTTCAATAAGAACATCCTTCTGTTCTTTAGTATCCCCAAAATTGCTTATCAAAATATCTTTAAAGGTGTCATAGCTTAACGAATTTAAAGTCCCATCAGCCTTCAATGAAAGTCCCCATTTCTTTGGAGGTCCATGTAACATGCTGATAACATAAGAAATTTTTAAGTCGTCCGTGGAAAAAGAGTTGGGATGTTTTTTAAAAAACAATTCACTCTGTTCCAGGAGCTCATTAACGTTAAGTTTGTTGTTATCAGCTAAGTCCTTGGATAACACTCCGTTGGCGGAAAAGAAGGTAGGAATAAATTCTGTTAAAGCTGTTATAAGCTTTGAGGATTCAACTTCACTTGGAATTTGGGCGTTATTACTATTGGATTCCATTTTTACCTAAATTATAAATTATATTAACTATGAAATATATATATATGTTTATTATGATTATAAGGTCATAGTTAGGAAGTTTTGGCGAAAGAAAACAGTTGAATAAGAAAATACTCAAGCATTTCCAGACGATTTTCCAGAAGCACGTTAGCAGTAAACAGTAGTATGTACTTAAGAAAAGGGATGAAGTGACCCATTTTTGTGAATCTATCGAGAACAACAAAAATACAAGTATATCCATTAGATGAAGGGAGATCAGTGATGAAATCCATGGAAAGCGAAGTCCAAGGTCGGTCAGGAATTTCTAGTGGGTTCAGAAATCCACAAGGTTTGTGTCTAGAATCCTTTGAACGACAACCGATTTCACAAGATTAAATATAGTCTTTAATATCTTTTTGCATAGATGATCACCAAAAGTCACGATTGATTAAGGAGAAAGTTTTCTTGAAACCAAAATGACCAGCAGATGGGGAGTCAAGACAGATATTTAATAAGGAAGAATGACAGTTAAAGGGAACATAAATTTTTCCATCAAAGAGTAAGAAGTTGTTGCTTAAAGAAAATTTATTAGATTCAGGTTTAGAGTTGAGTTTTTTGCAGATTTCATTATAATATTTGTCTTTCTTGTATTCATGGAGTATTTGATCATTTAAAGAGGCAATGGAAGTAGCAGGGCAAAAATTTTCAGGTTTTAAGACGTTGAAAGGAATATCAGAAGGACAGTTCTTCTTCATTTGATGCATAATCAGGTCTTCGAGAAAGTACATTCGCATATATTTCGCTAAAAATATCCTTAAATGGAAGTAATTTCTTTGGTAATGATTTATTTATTTTATTACTTTCTTTATTTTCTTCTTCTTTATCATTCCTTTTTTAATAGTATTTAAAGGAACATAAGTAGTGAAGGCGCTGGGAAGTACAAGACAATTAAAAATACAATAGTTGGATTTGAAAGAGAGTTCCATTGAGGCAAAATTTATAGTAGGGTTATGAGTTTCTAGCCAGTCAATGCCTAAAATAGCACAATACGAAGGAAGGTCAACAACATAGAAACTTGTTTTACAAATTTTACAAATGTAATTTTTATATTTTAAGGATATTGGAGCAGTTTTACCTATGATTGACTGAATACCGCCGATTCCAGATACGTTAGGGAGATTACATTCACTAGAGTAAGGAATATTGTTTTCTTTTGCGAAGTATACATCCATTAAATTAAGTTGAGAGCCCCAATCCAGAAGAATTTTAGTTTTTGTAGAGATATTGGAAACATTAAGAGAGAATTCAAAAATAGGTAGCTTTACGTCGGGTTGATCAGAAATTCTTATTCTTGGAATGGTTTTGGGTTCAAGTTTAGTGATATGAGAACTGCTTGAAGAGGCTTTATTTCTGTTTACTAGTGGGCAATGGTCAAGGGAATGGTTAGCTGATCCGCAATAGGCACAAAGATGTTCTTTTCTTCTTCTTTCCTTTTCTTCATTAGACAAAGGACCTCGGGCATTGAATTTGAAAGGCTTTTTTCCTTTATTTTGTCTTCTATTATTATTATTTCTGTTATTATTTCTGTTATTATTATTATTATTATTTGATCTGTTTTGTGGATTAGAAAATTGTCTATGAGCAGCAATGCGACTATCTAGTCTAGAGGCAATATAGTTTGTAATGCGAAAAGAGATCTTGGTCCTGAAAACATTTCATATATTTTGGTAGTAATTTGGTCGTTAAGTCCATTGAGGAAAGCATCCATTCCTTACATTACCTATGGTTCTTATCTAATATTTTAAAGTTTATTAGACACTAAAATTTTGAAAAGAAAATATTTTACATATAAAATTTGATTTATTAAAAATTTATTTTTATTAATAATAAAGTCATTAATAGTTTTATTATATTTATTGTTGTTATTATTACTATATTAAATTTGTTATTTTTTTTTTAAATTTGTTATATTTGTTATAATAATAACTCTTAATTTCTCAAAGAGAACTCAATAGGCTTATTTATATTTTTTTTTTTTTTTTTTTTTTTTTTTTTTTTTTTTTTTTCAAAAATAAGGTTAAATATAAAAATGTATTTTCTAATCTTAACAAATTTCTTATATCTAGGAAAAGATTAGATAGAAAATCCAAGATAAGTTTCCGATCGATATTCTATCCATATTAATCATTGCATAAATTATGTAAAAACCAGTTACTAAAAGTAATTGGAAAAATCTAAGCTAACCGACTGTCTAATCTAATTGAAATAATAAAGATAATTGAAATAATAAAGATTATTTCAATCATAAAATTATAATTTTATCCATTTAGTTATATTTTCTTGAACTTTACATTAAAATATAAAATAATACATTAATAGTATAAAATTACATAATAAACAAAATACAGAATACATTATAAAATACAAAATACATTATAGAAGATAGAATAACATTTTAGTTTTATAATTTAATTTAAATTAATTACAAAAACTAATAAATTTTAATATTTAAATGAATGATTAAATAAATTATTATTATTTTTAAATGTATAAAAACTATTTATTTAAATAAAATTTTAATAGTAAATTGAATAAATATTTACTATAATATTAAATAAAATATTAATTATATTTAAATTTATGATTATAATATCAATTAAATAAAAGTTATATTAATTATAACTAAACTAAGAAAATAAAATTATTTTTGATTAAAATAATTATAGATTCTTAACAAAGATAAAAAGAGGCTTTTCAAAAACTATATAGATTTATAAAATATATAAATAGGCTTTTCAAAAATTAAAAAGGCTTATAAAAATGTATTTATAGGTTTTTCAAAGGTTTATAAAATATATATAAGGATTTTTCAAAAATTACTTAGGTATATAAAATATATAAATAGGTTTTTCAAAGGTTTATAAAATATATATAAGGATTTTTCAAAAATTACATAGGTATATAAAATATATAAATAGGTTTTTCAAAAATTATATAGGCTTATAAATTATATATATATATATATATATTGGCTTTTCAAAATTATATAGGCTTATAATATATATATATATATGTAGATATATAGGCTTATAAAATATATATATATAAATAAATAGCAATTGGATTATTCTTTAATATTTTATTTATATTTTTTTTTTTTTTTATTTTATATTTTTTTTTTAAAATTTATAAAAATTTATTAATATATAAAATATAGAATAGAATAGATATTTTATTATTTTATTTTATTTTAAAAATCTTTATGAATGAAAATATTTTTTTTTTTAACATTTAATAATAAAATAGTTGATTCAAATATAATATATATATAAAATAATATAATAAAAAAAAGTCTAAAATTCTATATCAATTTACTAAAGTGGTAAATATATATATATATATATAAATATATATATAAAGAAAGAATAATGTTAACTTGGAATAATGATGAATATAAAAATAATATAAGTATTGCTTATAACAGAGTAAAATAAAGATATTATTTAAAAAGACTGATTATGATAAATCGAAATTATAAAATAGTCTTAATTTTTTTTTTTTAAAGATTATATATGTAATATATGATTTTTTTTTTTTTTTTTTTTTTTTATAGTAACTTTATAAGTTAGTTCATTGCAAATAAAAATATATTTTATTTTTTTTTAACTTATATAAAGCTATGCTACTGCGAGTAATATTAGATATTAGATATATATATATCTTTTTCTTTTAAAGTATTATATATATCTTTATATTTATATATATATGTTTTATAGGATATATAAATTTATATATGCATTATAGATATTATGAATGTATTTTCTATCTATATTTAAATATTAATTTTTTTTTTTTTTTTTTTTTTTTTTTGATTTTATTTTATTTTATTTTATTACAATTTATTTATTATAATTGTCAATAACAGAATTAATAACTTCACTATGCGAGGAGGAATAATTTTCTGCGTTTGCGCGCTGTAACTAAAAAGAATGAATGCATTGATTCTTGAGAATGTTTTTATTCTTCTTCTGATGATGATTTAGATGATTTAGATGATTTAGATGAATTGGATGAATTATAAGAATCGGATGAATTAGAAGAATCAGATGAATCAGATGAATTAGATGAATCAGATAAATCAGTAGCGATATAACTTTGATACCTTTTACTAGCTTCTATGGTGGTAATAGTATTCATTTGAGAATCATAATATTCACTACTATTCTCATTTAAATCACTATAGAGACTTTTACAATTGGCATAAGGATTTGAAAAGGAATTTGTCATGGTGGTGGCATCATAAAATTTACTTGGAGTGGCTTCCTCTATGTAAGCACTTTCTGTTTGCTGTTGATGATAGCTAGTATCATTATATTGATGATATTGATTTGAATATTCCTTATTATTATCATTATTATTCTGATTTCTACTACTACTATTACGATTATGATTACGATTCTCACCTACATTTTCATTATCATAATTTCTTTGATTTTGATGATTTGGACGATTTGGACTTGGTGTTCTACTATCACTATTGCTACTATAGCAACTACTTCTACTTTTATCAAGAATAGAACTACTATTACTATTATTATTATTGTAGTTGTGATTTTGATTTCCGTAATAGGGATCATATTCATATTCATATTCATATTCATGATCATAATCATAATCACGATCATGAATACTACGACTTTGACTATGATCTGAGAATGAAATTGAAAGATCTCTTAATTTATTATCAATTAAATTAATATTTAAAGAAGAATTTTCATCAGAGCTAATGATGGCCTTCTCATCATCATAATTATCATAATTCCAATTAAATATTTTATAATCAGTATGATCTTCACTCATAGTACTATCAGAATATTCACTAAACTGGTCTAAAATAATACTTGGAGTTCTTGGTAATATATTATTACTATCCATTCGATGTGACTTTCGTCTAGCAGATCTAAGATAAGAAATACTTGCATTACTTACATTAAGATTAGCACTAGGAAGACTGATATTTGGATTCATACTACTTCTTTTACCAGTTATAGAATGAGTTCCATTGTAATATTTTTTCTTATTATAAGTACATCTATGAATAGAAAAGTTTAAACACTTATGACGAAGAGAAGGAGAAGTATAAAACAACTTTGGTAGTTGATTATGATTTTGACTTTGACTTTGATTTTGACTTACTTTAATTGTATTACTAAAATTAACTAAATCACCGGATTTCGTATTAATTGGAGTATTAGAAATTTCTTCATTAATTGTAGTTGGTGTTGTAGTAGTTGTTTGAATTGAAATAGCTACAGGATTAGGTGAGTAATGAGAAGTAACTTTTTCATTTGTTGAATCGATTGTAGTGGAAGCAGTAATGGTAGGAGTAGTAATAGGAGTAGTAGTAGCAATTACTGAATTTAAATGAATAGTTGGTGAAGAAGAAGAAGAAGTTATTGGATTATTAACATTTCTAATAGATGAAAAAGTATTTATGATATTGATATTATTTGAATCAATGGAAATAGGTATTGGTGAGGCTTTAACTGTGGATGAAGAAGATGAAGAAGAATAAGAAGAATCAGGATACATTGGGGTTGATTGTTTAGTTGTAGAAGTTGATTTAGTTGAGGTGATGTCATTATTAGAAGATTTCTTATTGGATTGACTAATTTTATTTATTTTGAAATTATTTTTATGAACAGCTTCGATTTCCTGATTGACATCATTAGAAGATGAACCATTATTCTTATTATTATTATTAGTGGTAGTGGCAGTAGTACTAGTAGTAGTAGCCACAATTTTATCGGTATTGATTACTTTTTCTAATAATTTATTATCAGATGTATCATTATTATCTTTGATATGATTATTAATTTTTTCAAAAGAATCACTGAAAGAATCATTGGTAATACTAATACGATTATCTCCTAATAATTGGGGAGATGCTATTGGAGATTGAACTGGTGATGACTTTAGTGATAACCTTGGTGAGGTTACTGGTGGTGATATTACAGGAGTCGATGTTATTGGATCTTGAGAAAACCTTATAGAACTTTGAGATGGTTGAATTGATTGAGTTGAATTAAAATTATTTTGATTATTAATAAGAGCTTGATAAGAGGAAGAGGAGAAGAAGGAGGATTGAAGTGGGGTAGAAAGTCTTATACTTGATGAGTGTATAGAGGAGGAATGACTTAATGTAGGACTTGCTAATACATTTGAAGAAGATGATTGATGTGAATGAGTGACGTAAGCTTTATTATTATTTATCTCTGCTGGTTTAGTAGTTTTGTCGGCGGAAGAACCAGTTAATTTTTTAAGGAATTTGAAAAAACTTTTTTTCTTAGTAATTTTTTGAACTTCTGGATTTTCATTAGAAATAATAAGAGGTCTAGATCTTAAACTATTTGTTCTAGACAAAGAAGAAGAGTAGTTAGAATTTGATTTTCTACTTATCATCGATCCGGCGGGAGAATTCGCTCTAAGACGATTATTTAAAGAAGCTGTTCTTGGAATACGAGAAATAGTATTGACACTATCAAAAGATTGTTGACTATTTCTATTATAATTTTCTCCCCTACCGGACATGCGATCTAATGTATTTAGACTTTCAGTAAGAGAGAAACTCTCTTTCCCATTCTCATTGTAATTATCTCTGTAAGGTTTTCTTCCTCTAAAATCTTCCTTGTAGTCCTCATGATATTCATTATTGCCTTTTTTATAATAATTATCATTATATTCCTTGGTATATTCATAATCTTCATCTTCTTCATCGTCTACATTACTTGAATCGGAATAAAGATCAGAGTACTTATTATGATAATTATAATTATATTCATGTTGTTGATTTTGGTATCTTAGATCATCCTCATCCTCATTATTATATTTTATTTTTTCATGATGAGTATCCTTATAATATTCTTCATTCACATTATCTTCAAAGCTAATAGAATTTCTTTCACTTTCTGGTAATTTTGGAGTAGAATATAAAGTTTTTTCTTCTGTTTTATAGGTATTTGCAACAGAATATGTATCTTCTTCAGCTAATGTTGGAGTAGAAGTCCTACTTTCATCAGAAACTTTTCTAGTGTAAGTATTATTATTTTTAATATTATAACTACTTCTATAACGATATTTTTCTTCTTTTTCAATTGGAGAATATGGTTTATTATCTATTTAAAAATATATAATAATAATAATAATAAATGAAAGAAAAGAAAAATTAATATGAATTAAATAAAAGAAATAAAAAAAAAATTAATTTATTATTATTATTATTTTAATATTTAGAAATTTTGTATATATTATTTATTAGTTAATAAATACAAAATATAAAAACAAAAGAAAAAAAATTTTTTTTCTTCTTTTTTCATTTTAATATTATATATTTGAATATATATTCAATATGTCTTTTTTTTTACTTTTTACAATGTTACTTGAAATATCTTTTATTTCAGTATTTTGAGGTGATGTTGGTGGGGAATAGTCTTCCACAGAATCAAAATAGTTGAATCGACTTTTTTCATGGCTATTTTTTTCTTCACAATTATCATCATTTTTCAAATAGTTATCAATATAAGATGAAATATAAGTATTGATGTAGGAAGAAAGATTAGAAGGTGATTTTGGATTTGGTTTTTCTAAAGGACTTTGTATTAAATAACTCATTTTTCTTTTTTTTTTTTTTTTTTTTTTTTACTTTTAATTTATAATTATTATTTTATTTTTTTTTTTATAAAAAAAAAAAAAAAGTAAATATATTATTTTAAATTTTATATATTTTATAATTATAGGAAAGATTTTATTGTCAAATTTTTAATTTTTATATTAATAATTATGATGATTATTAAATATATAATAAATGTTTTTTTTTTTTAAAACTTTTTAATAGGTAATAAATATTTATTATAAAAGGAACACTTTTTCTTTAATTAATTCAGTGAAGTATTTTAATTTTTCTTTTATTAATATTATTATGATTTAGAATATTTAGTCTTTTGTATTATAAAATTTTTATTAAAATGATTATGTTTTTTTGATTAAAATTATGATTGAACTTTTTCTTTTTTTGAACTTTTATTGAATTGATTTAATATTATTTATTTCATGATGTTTCTTTCCTTAGAACATGCTATAGTTTAACAATTTTTCATATTATCAGCCTATATACTATAATTAACATTCCATCACTACTTTTTAAAGTTTTAAAGTAATTTTTAATAAAAAAAAAAAATTTTTTTAGAAGATATATTAATATATATATATATAAAAATTAAAAAGTTCAATAATAAATATAATTAATAGATAATTAAAAATATTTATAATCAAAAAAAAAAAAAAAAAAATTCTTAAATTCCTTTATTAATATATATAAATAATTAAAATAGTTTTGATATATTTTATTATATTTATTTAAGTTCTTATTTATAAATTAAATTTAAATAAATTTAACTAATGAAAAAAAATTATTTTTTTTGTAGTTTATTATTCCCAATAAATTTATTTAATTTAAATTTATACATTTATTTACTTTTAGTAATAATTTATTTAATTATTAATATATTTATTTATTGAATTCTAAAGATAGTTATTTGTTTAAAATAAGAAAAAAAAAGTTAAAATCTATCATTTTCTATTTTTTTTAAAAATGAACTTTATTATTTAATATTTTTTAAAAACATCAATTCATTCTATATATTACATATATAAACAATACAAATAATTATATTTAATAATATATATATTTATATATAAAAATTGATTTAAATAAATATCTAATAGAATATGACAAACAGATGAACACAACTCTTTGGATATTATAAAAAATTGAAATATAATTACATATATATTATAAATCAATTAAATATTATATATATTTCAATATATATTACTATATTATAATATGTTATAAAATATATTAAAGCATATGTAAATATATAATTAAGATAATATATAAATATAAATAAAAATAAAAGGAATATATAATAATAATTATATAATAATAAATAGAAAAAAAAGAATTTATAATAGAAATATATTATATAAAATATTTTGTATTTTTTCATATTAATTTTTATTTTTGCCTTCTATTCAAAAGTTTATATATATATATTTTTATATTTTATTTAGAGCATTTCATTTGGCTGCATAGAAATGAAAGAAAAAAAGAAAAAAAGAAGAAAAAAAGAAGAAGAAAAATGGTAAAATGAAATGAAATAATTATAAGAATAATGGCTACTATTATACTTTTAAATTATGTTTAAATTATAATTACATTTTATTTTTCTTTTAATTGTATTTTTCTTTTACTTTTTTTTTTTTTTATTTAAGAGCAGTTAAAGTTAGATGAAGGAATTAAATAGGTAAAAAAAAAAAAATCAAGTCTCATTTTGCCTTTTATTGTAATGTTTTTAATGAGTTTGAATAATTTTTATTTTTTTTTAATTTATTTTATTTCTAATCTATACAAGTATTCTACATTCTACATTTATTATTATTTAATTATTCCTTTTTTTTTTTTTCTTTTCTTTTTTTTTTTCATTTTTTATCATTCCTACAATTAAATTTTTAAAGTATATTTAGAATATTTTAAGATATAAAATATTCATATTTTATATTTTAATAGAAGAAAATTTTTATTAAATTTTATATTTTCATTTTTATTAAAATAAAAATAAAAATAAAATAAACTAGAAGTTAATTTTATATATCAATTAATGATTTTTTTTTTTTTTTGTTTTGTTTTTATTTAGTTTGAAATAATTAAAAATTATAATTTTAATATTAATTATTTTTATTATTAATTGTAATTAAATTTATTATTTATTATTTATTATTTATTATTTATTATTTATAATTATCAAATAATTATTTATTATTTATTATTTATAATTTATTATTAATTATTCAATTATTTATTATTCAATTATTTATTATTTATAATTATCAAATAATTATTTATTATTATTAGTATTTGGTTATTTCAATCAATCAATTTGCATATTTTTGATGCAAAGTTTTATTGGATACTTTATATATAATAATTTATGAGTACATATGAATATATAATACTATAATAGTTATTTATAAAATAATGATATGAATATATATAATAAATATATTATAAAATAAATATACATAAAAATATAAAACTATATAAATATATATGAAAATATACAACTATATAAATGAATATATATAATTATAAATATGCATTGCATGTATATAGTAATTATATATAATAAATTATGTATAAATCTGAATATATAATAATTATATATAATTATAGATACATATTTGAATATATATTAAGAAATTTACCCAACTTCCAAACTTTTTTTTTTTTTTAAAACTGAATATCAAATTATCAAACTATAGTATATATATAATTATATAATTATATAATTTTAATTTGATATATAATATTATGAAATGATTAAATGAATTTAATATTATTTATCTTTAATTAACCTTTAAATGGAATCATTGATTATTTCTAATTTTTAATTATTATTTATGTGATGATTAATATTTGATGATTATATATAAGAGTGAAGAAGTGAAAGAAAGAAATGAATTTTATTTGATTACTACAATATAAGTCATTTTTTATAAAATCCCATTTTTGATATTAGTAAAAAGAAATTATATATATATATTTATATAAAAAAAATAGGAATGAACTTTTATATATATCTATATATTTCAATTTTTATTATATAAATATTCCCCAAAATTTTATGTAATAATTGAAACAAGTCATTTCAATTAATAATATCATATAATAAAAATAAGAAATAAGAATTAATAAATAAGAAATATGTTATATTATTATATAATTAATACTATAAAGTATATCTATGTTTATATCAATGTTTATATTAATGGTTATGTCTATCTATAAAATATATTTATGAAAATTAATATTTAATTAAAATTCTTCCCTTCTTCCTTCCTTTCCTCCCCCCTTTTTTTTTTTTTATTTAAAAATTTCCAGTATAGGAGCCATCGTGGCAGAGACACAGTTACTTTTTTTATTTTATTTTAATTGTTCAATAGTATTTTGTTTTGTTTTGTTTCTGTTTTTTTTTTTTTTTTTTTTTTTTTTTGGTATTTATAGGTTTTCATGTTTGTTGTAATATTTTTCAATTATTTCGTTATTTATTATTTATTATTTATTATTTATTATTTATTATTTATTATTTATTATTTATTATTAATTATTTATTATTTATTATTTATTATTTATTATTTATTATTTATTATTTATTATTTATTATTCAATTATTTAATTATTTATTATTTATTATTTATTATTCAATTATTTAATTATTTATTATTTATTATTTATTATTTATTATTTATTATTTATTATTTATTATTTATTATTTATTATTCAATTATTTATTATTCAATTATTTATTATTCCATTATTGATTTAAATTCCATTTTTGAAGTTTAATATATAATAATTTATTGAAATAGATTAAATATATAAATAGAAGTACAGTTTTTGTGTAACAAAGGGATAAAAATTAAACCATAAAAATTTTTTAATTTTTTTTTAAAAACAAAAAACAAAAAAAAAATTTTTTTTTATTTATATTGTCAATTTTTTATTTTTTTTTTATATTTTTTTATATTTATATATATATATATATTTTTTTAATTTAATTATTTGGATTCATATTATTTATTATTATTAATTCAATGTTATGGTTAAAGTATGACCACAACTATAACTATTGTTATTATTATTTTTACCAATATTACTGATAATAACTATTTTTTTAGTATTACTTTTGGTATTTTTTATTATAGCTATTATTTACTATTTAAAACTATTATTCATATTTTAAATATATTAAATAGTTATTTATATTTTAGTCAATATTGTATTTTATTAAAGTATATCCTTTATAAAAAATATAGGAATTACTTAAAAGACTTTTTTTTTCTTCGTTGTAAAGAAAAGACTCTCTCCTAATCATTATTACTATTTGTCTTTCTTTTCTTTCTATTTATTTATTTAAATATATTAAATATAATATTATTTTAATTATTAATTTTATTTCTTATATTTTATTTTTTATTTTTATCAAAATTTATAACTTTTTTTTTTCATTTCTTTCTATATAAAAAAAATTCTTTTTTTTATAAATATATATAGTTTTATATATATTTTATATATATTTTATATATATTTTATATATATAATTTAAATAATTTTAAATTATTTATATTAATATTTTTTTATTTAATATTAAATTTACTTTTTGAATCAGTTTATTTATATTAAAAATATGTACTTAATAAATATAAAAATAAATATAGAAACATCTAAATATAAAAATGAATGTTTAGATACTAAAATATCTACTATCTACTTCTTATATATACTACATAAATATAAATATCTACTATCTACTTATATACTACATTAATATAAATATCTAATATCTACTTATATACTACATTAATATAAATATCTAATATCTACTTATATACTACATAAATATAAATATCTAATATCTAATATCTACTACCTACTTCTTATATATACTACATTAATATAAATATCTACTACCTACTTATATATCTAAATATATAATTTTTACTGCCTTTATAAAACAACAAAATAAATAAAAAAGAACATTTCTAAAATAAGGTCGGGAATACCTTTTTTTTTTTTTTATTTTTATTTTAATTATTTCTAATATATACAAAAATTGATATTATATAAATAAATAAATAAATAAATCTTTTTTTATTATAGAAGTTCAAGTACAATGAATAATTAAAAATAAATCAAAAAAAAAAAAAAAATAATAAATAATAAATAATAAATAATAAATAATGAATAATAAATAATAAATAATAAATAATAAATAATAAATAATAAATAATAAAATAAATAATAAATAAATATATAAAGAACTTTTTAAAGTTAAAAAAATATATATAATATATAAAAATCATTAAATTCCTTATTAATTATTAATATTAAATTTATTATATCAATATATAAATTTTCATATTTTTTTTTCTCTTTTTCATTCTTTCATTAAAGGTAAAATAATAATAGAATGTAATGATTTTTTAAAAGATATAAATTAAAAATAATAAATAAAATTTACTATAATGCAAATAAAAATAAAATAAAAATTTAAATAAAAAAAAGGAAAAATTTTATAGTAAATTACAAATAATTATATATAAATAATAAAAATATATATAAATTTAAATATATATAAATTTAAAATTTATTAATTATGAAAAAATTTTTTTTTAAAATAATTTATATAATTTAATATAAATAAATAAATAATAAATAATAATAAATAATAAATAATAAATAATAAATTATAAATAATAAATAATAAATAATAAATAATAAATAATAAATAATAAATAATAAATAATAAATAATAAATAATAAATAATAAATAATAAATAATAATTAATAAATAATAAGTAATAATTAATAAATAATAAATAATAAATAAATATTTTTAATACTATATATATATTTATTGATTCGATCAGTACAAGGTTGGCTCTATATGAAATTATATAAATTATACTATAAATGCACAATATATATAGTATAAATGCACTATAAATGCACTATATTATACTTATATTAGTTTTATTATTGTTATTAACAAATTTATTACATATTACATATATTATATAATAAATTATATATATTTATTGTAGATATATAAATTACTTTTACTCTCATCAAATAAGTAGTCAATGTAATAGTTTAATTTATTATATATAAATATATATAGTTATAATTAAAGATAATAAAAAATCACTTTTCGTATTATATCTATTTCTTTATTATTTATCTTATTTTATATTTTAATTTTATATTTTAATGGTATGTAAAGATTATTTTATTGAAATAGGTTAATATATGTGGTATGGATGATTTTTAGATTACCAGAATTAATTAGGCAAACATAATTATTATTTGAAATATTAAATATTATTTGAAATATATAAAAACTGTTCTATAAAATATAAAATAGATATAATTGATATATAGAATAAATAAAAAACTGATATATAAAAAATTGAAATGGATATGTATAATAAATATATCAAATATTTATATATATTATAAAATAGATATATGAAATAAATATATGAAATAAATATATAATATATTTTATACATATGAATTAGATATATATATAAAAATTAAAAAAAGTTAAAAATATCTATTTATTAATTTTTTTTATATTGAAAAATATTTATTAATTTTTTTTGTAATGAAAAAAGTAAACATTTTTATTAAAAAAAGTTTAATTATATATAAAAAAATTAAAAATTCTAAATTAAGGTTGTTTGATTTGTGTAACATCAATAAATAAAAATAAAGTTAATAATATTAATACTTTCCATTAAAGGAAGAAAAGAAAATAAAAAACTTTTTCAAATATGAAGATAAAGATTAAAAAATGAATCAATATATATTATATAATATATATAAATACTATAAATAAATATTTACACATTATATATATGCATATAACAATTTAGTATTTCCAAATATGGTTATAAGTTTAATTATTATTGAAAAAATTAAAAAATTAAAAATATTAAAAATAAAATTTAAAAAAATAAAGAAAAATGTTTTTTTTTTTTTTTTTTTTTTTTTTTTTTAATTTTTTAATTTTTATTTTAAATTTTTTTTTATTTTTATTTTTATTTTTATTTTCATTTTTTTTTTTTTTTAAATTTTATTTTTAATATTTTATTTTTTTTTTATATTTAAAAAATATTTTGTTTTTTTTTTTTAAATAATAATAAAATAAATTTCAATAAACAGAAGAAAGTATTCAACTTGTAGTTTTTTTTTATTTTTTTATTTTTTTATTTTTTATTTTAAAATTTTAATTAATTTTTAAATTTTGGTTGAAAAAAAAAACTTTCAGCATTATTTATTATTTATTTATTATTACTTTTTTATTTTTGATATGAAATTTTTTTTATTTTTGATATGAAATTTTCTTTGTCATTAAAAATTAATATAAATATAAAAGTAAACCTCTTAGTTTGAAGGGATTAGAATAATGATATATAATAATATTTAGCAATAGTAAATAATGAATAATGAATAATAATAATAATAATCAAACAATACAAATAGCAACAACAGCAACAATAATAATATATAATAATAATAATCATAATTTTAATATTTTAATATTTTAATAATATTAAAAAGAAAACAATAATAATACTGTTGCTATTATTATCTACTACTACTATTATTATTAAGAAAATATATTAATAATTTTAAAATTTTTAATATGAAAATATATATATAATTGACCATTTTAACCATGAAATAAGTTTTTATGTTTTAGCTATTGTCATCTTAATATTTAATGGTAGTTAAGGGGAAGAACTAAACTTGGAAGACTAGTTATTTATTTATTAATTAAATAATTATTTATTATTAAATTATTAAATTATTAGATTTTATTATTATTATTATTTTAAATATTTTAAATATATTTTGTTTTATTTTATTTTTATTCTTATTATTTAAAAAAAAAAGGAGAAGAAAAGTAAAAAGAAGAAAAAAAATTTTTTTTTAAACTTCCGTCCATTGTTTTTGTTTTAAAATAATAAATGAGACTTTAAATTTATTTTTAATTTTTAATTTTTAATTTTTTTTTATTTTTTTTTATTTTTATTCTTATTATTCTTATTATTAATATTAATTTTATCATTTCAAAAATAACGATTGAATTACTTAATATCTATGAAGGCTTTACAATAAGAATTATTAATATTATTATAATTATTATTAGTATTATAATTTATTATTTGATACTTTTCATACAATAATTTTAGATAGGATAAGAAAGAAAAAATAAAAAAATAAAAATAAAAATAAATAAAAAAAAAAAAAGAAAGAAAGAAAAAAATTAAAAAATATTTAAATTCCATAATAATTATTAATATAAAAACTTTTTTTTTTTTTTTTTTTTTTAAGAATTAATTTAAAAATATTTAAATCATCTGAATTTCACTTAAAATAAATGGAATACATATTAATTTATATTCTAATTATTTTATTTAAATAATCTCTATATCAAAAAAATACCAACAACCAAAAACTACCAACAACTATCATAAAAAAATACCAAAAAAATACCAAAAAATACCAACAACTACCAAAAAATACATATAATTAAAAAATACAAAATATAGAATAGAAAATATAAAAATACAAAATAGAAAATAGAAAATAATTAGTATTAATTTCATATGATTTTCATGTATGTTTATATTTAAATATTAATATATTAATATTAATATTTATATTTATATTTATTTATATATTTATATATTAATATATTTATATATATTTATATGTATTTATTTATATATTTAATTATATATATTTATTATTTCTATGCATGAATGTATTCTATTAAAACCAAATGGATAAATAAAATTTTTTAATTATGAAAATTAGAAAAAGTTAATTTATATTAAATATGAATAAATAAATGGATAAATAAATAAATAGATAGATAAATAGTAAATAAATAAATAGTTAAATAAATAAAATTTTGTTCATTATGGATTTTTTAAAATGAATTTTTTAAAAATGCGTGGCAAGTACTAAATAATTTTTTTTTTTAATGTTTTTATTATATATAAAATGTATTAATAAATAAATAAATAAATACTTTTTAATGGTTAATAAATAAGTTATAGATCATATTTTTATTTATTATTATTTAATAATAAATAATTATAATATTATTAATTACATAAAATGTGATACATTTTATTAAGTGGCGCATTATCTAAAGTTAAATCTGTCATGATTAAAAAATAAAAAATATTAAAATAAATGAAAAAAATATAAATATAAAAAAAATAAATGAATAAATAAAATATAAAATAAATGAATAAAAAATTTATTTTTTTTTTGATATGTAAGTTTTATGTAATACGCCATAATGTAAAATAAAATTTGGTCAAATGAAACTCTCCCTAAATACATTGCTTTATTATTTATTTTATCTTTCTATATATAAAT